>JAWWMS010000054.1:2642901-2660868 GCA_035048045.1 Chlorospingus semifuscus
CGCCGCCGGCTCCGGCGCCAGCGGCAGAAGCTGGGCCGGCCGCGCGCCCCGGCGCCTGCCAAGGGTGCCAGCGTGGCCCTAAATGCTCCCTTTCACCACAGCTCCACCGGGAGAGGGGCTGGGGGCTGCTGGCTGCTCCTCAGCAGCTCCCAGAGGGGTTTGTGGGGTGCTCTGAGGGTGTGGGGTGCTGCACCCCAACCTGGCTCCGCTCACCGTCCCATCCAAGAGCGCTTCCCCTCATTTCTATCTTTAGGACACCAAGGGCAGGAGGATGAGCCCCCCACCATTTGCTCTGATTCTTGGGATGCTGCACATGCCACAGAACCCGTGGGGGCTCCCTGGGGGGCTGGGAGGGGGCTCGGGCTCTTTGATCCACCCCAAATCTCCCCTGCTCCGGGCACAGCTGAGCCCGCGGGGCCCAGCACGGCCCCACACAACTGCGGCCTCATCCTCCCCTCATGGAGGGCAGCTGGGGTGGAGGGGGACAGGGAAAAGGAGCCATCCTCATTCTCCTTCCCCCTCTGGCTGCTCCCCTTGTTCTCCTCGTGGTTTGGGGAGCCGGGACGTGCCGGGGAAGGAGCCTCCCCCTCGGCCCCGGCAGCTGTGACACTCGGGAGCATGCGCTGCTTCCGGAGAGGAAAATGACATAATTCATACCCAGAATAATTCCCTCCTCACAGCAAACCCGGCTCTATCTCCTGGCGGACAGCGAGGCCCCAAACCCCTCTCTTGTTTCCTAATCTCCAGCTCGGGCCGTGAGAGGTGGTGGGAAGCAGAGGAGAGGGCCAGGCCGGCGGTGTTTAAAATGTGGATATTGCAAATCAGCGCCGGGCAGGGGGGTAACAGCTCCAGGAATGACAGAGTCCCTAATTACATATGCTTAGCCAAGATTTTTGGCAGCAACATCAGAAAGGAGTTAAAGCTGCCTAATTCCTGCTTACCCCCAAAATAGCCTCAAACAGACGGGACCGAGGTGGGGACACGGCCTGGAGCTGTGGCTGTGGGGGTGGCACTGCTGGGGGACCCCAAGAACCCCCTCCCCGAGCTCTGAGGGGGATGAGGGGGTGGGTTTTGGTGTCTGAGCCCCCCCTGCAGCTGCCCAGCTGCAGAGGGACATTTCCCACCGGGGCCAGGCCCGGCCGAGGGGCTGTGCCTGGTTATCTCCCCAATGAGGGGCCTGGAGCCATCAAGATCTGCTCCAAACAATCGCTTCCTTTCCCAGGCACCTTCCAAAAAAAAAAAAAAGAACAAAAAAACCCCAACAATAATAAAAGAAAAAAAAAAGCGCTGACTTTTCCCAGTGCTGCCACATTTCCCTGCCTTGTGTTTTCCTGCCCCCACACATCTTCCTCGCCCAGGGATTGTCCCCAGCTGCCTCACGCAGGGCTCCTCACTGCTCCAGGGCCAGGATTTATCCTGCTGGAACCCAGCACAGGGACTCCACACTCAGACCTGTGGGACTGGGTGAGAAAACCCCAATGGGACACCTTGGCCGTGGGATAGGGATGAATCCTTCACTATGGATCAATCCTACATGTGGGGATGGGGTTGCTGCCAGAGTTTTGGGAGCCCTTGTTGTCATTTCACCCCACACGTCCCCCAGCTGAGCACAGCACTCTGGTGACTTTACCCATGACATCTATGGAAAGAGTGATGAAGTTCTGGAATTGTCTGCCTGGGGAGGTGCTGGAGTCACCATCCCTGGGTTGTTTAACAAAGCCTGGATGTGGCACTGAGTGCCAGGGTTGAGTTGAGGTGCTGGGCCTGGGTTGGACTCAGTGATCTTGAAGGTCTCTTCCAACGCAGTGATTGTGTCATGTTCCCAGACGTTTTTTTCAGCTAAATTTGGATTTATGGGCTGGATTTCCCTTTCCCACCTGCAGGACCCCCGTGGGCTGTGGTGGGAGCATGAGCAGCTCTGGGGTGGCTCTGCCTCACCTCAGGACATGACAATGGTGCTGCCAGGGCAGAGCAGAGGCTGCAGGTCCCATCCTGGGATGGCTGAGCTGCCCCCGTGCCCGTTCCCAGGGCTGCCATCCCCGGGGAGCCCTGAGGAGGCAGCTGGGAGGGCTGAACCCAAGCAGTGCCTTCTGCCACGGGGAGAGGAGTCCATCACTCAGGGCAGCCCCAGCCGAGCTGCTGCAGATTGTTCCCAGGGCTGGTTTGTCACTGGGGACCAGGCCAGCATCCATCCAGCCCCTTCCCAGCTCCTGGGCTTCACAGCCTGCATGGGGAAGGGCTTGAATTGGGCTCTGACCTCCTGCCTGCTGCCAGTGACATCCTGAGGTGTGCATGCTCACCTGTCCTTGCACACTCACCTGTCCTTGCACACTCACACCCATGACACGGCTCTTCCCTCCCTGTGGTTTGGGCACAGCAGTGGGATTCGGGCATGACTCTGCTCAGAAATGTGAGATTTCGAGTTTTTGGGCTCAAATTTTCCCCATCAGGCAGCTGCAGTGGTGTCTGGCAGAGTTTTGGGGCTACATGGGCAGTGTGGGTATGGGCACAGCCAAAGATGGTTTGGAGGGAAGGCTGAGGCTTGTCCCAGCTGTCTTGGGACAGTGTCCAACCAAAACGGAGCAGGGCCATCAGCTCTCCTCCTTTTTAGGGGTAACACCATCCTGAGAAGGATCATCCCCTGACCCATGCACAGACCAGGCTGGGGCTCTCCCTCTAATCACTACCCAAGTTCTGGTGTTAATCAGGCTAATTGATGCCAGGGTGGATGAGCTGGGAGCCAAAGGGGCTGTGGGGTGGGTGGAGGGCTGAGTGTGCTGCAGGAAGCGTGGCTGATATCTGCCCTTGGCACTATCTTTGTCACACTCACAGTTTCCCATGCTGGCTTTGGGTGATAGGGCTGGAGCAAAGCAGAGGGAAACACCCCAAATCTCAGCCTGGGGGCTTTGGTGTGCATGATCCCCCCTCATTTATGAGTCAGGCTGGACCCTGCACCTCTCCAGCTGGAGCCTGCATGGCCTCTGCTCCTTTCTACCCCACACTGGTGCCCAGGGATGAATCCTTGGGATGTAAAACTGCTTCTGTCCCCTCCAGTTGTGTTTTGCCCCCTGTAATCACCCCGGGGTGTGGTGATGCCCTGTGGGAGGGCTGTGCCTGGTGCTGGGGTTTCCCACTGGAGAAGATTCATCTCCTGGTGATTCACCTCCCGTTCTGTGGGAGCTGGAGCCCTTTTGGAATTGTGCATCCCAGCTGCCCACAGCTGCACTTGGTGCTTTCCAGGGACGTGGGGTCAGGATTGGCCTTTTCCTCCATTGTCTGCCGCCTCATTTGTCAAGAATCAAAATCACTGCTCTGGATCTGCACTGTGGGCTGGGGAGGGAAGGTTTTTCCGAGCCCCTGGGCCAGGGCTGGGTGCCAGAATGGGAGCAGGACTGGGAGCATGGCCACAGCCTGAGCCTTGTGGCACTGGCTGCTCCCCCAGCTGAAGGGGAAACTGAGGCACGAGCTGGCGTGCAGGGGAAGTCAGAGCCAGACACCTCAAGCGTGGTTTTTCTTTCCCATTTGTTTATTTTCCTGCGTGCTCCCCAGGCCCTGCTCTTTTGCAAGCCGAGGGTCTTTCGTAAGAGGAGGGCTGGGGAAGTTTTGCAAGCACAGGGAACCTGCACGTGCCTTTTGAAACAGAGCCTGACCTCGGGGCCTGCTGGCTGCTCCTGTCACTGCCACCTTCCCCTTCCTGCCTGCAAGGGATGTCACCGGGGCTGGCCTGGGGGCAGGAAGGGACAGCCCTGCCCTGAGCTTGCCTGGGTGTGAGCAGGGAGGTGAATCACTCCCTCAAGGAGCACCAGCACAGGGAGCTGGGACATGGTGAGGAATCCAAAATCATCTTTGAGGCATCCCCTGAGGGAGCCTCTGTGCTGCTGAGCTGGGCAGGGAGGTGTGATGGATGCCATGGTGCTGCTGAGCCAGGAAAATCTTCCTGTGCCCCATTCCCACTGAGCCCATTGGGATGTGTCTGGAGAAGCTCTGAGCCCACTGGGGATGTGTCTGGAGCTGTGGTTTTGGATATAATCTCAATTTCAGAGCAGCAGGATCTGGAGAAGCACTGAGCCCACTGGGGATGTGTCTGGAGCAGCACTGAGCCCACTGGGGATGTGCCTGGAGCTCTGTTTTTGATATAATCTGAATTTCAGAGCATCAGGATCCGTCTGTGTCCACTGACCTGCAGCAGAGCTGTACCTTGTGGGTGCTGCTGTGCACCTGGCTGGTGTGGGGCTGGCTCCTGCACAGAATTCCCTGTCCCACATCCCATCCTCCTCCCCCTGGCGTGTGGCACTGGGGAGCTGAGCGCTCTGGAAGGACTCAGTTACCTAATAGGAAGGGGTGGGGGTGGGTGTGGGTGTGATAAATACACGCAGATAATTTTACTTCATGGTAAGTCAATAAATTACTAAAGAGCCTTTGATTGTGCTCTCAGTGGTGCATGTTGATTCAAAAACCTAAGACATTTAGCCTCAATTATGTCTATTTGTGTGTCTTTCCTGCCTGGCTTCTCTGCAGAGCAGGGGAAATAACCCTGCCTTGTCTGTGTTCCCACACCTCTCCCACCTCGGCCCTGCTCCAGATTTCACTCCTGTCCTGATAACCCTTCCAGAGGCGAGTGGGAGAGCACCAGCTCCTGGCACGAACCCTCTCCAGCTCTCTGTGCTTGACCAAAAGCACTTGGAGCTTTTCTCCCTGCATGTGGCCAGCCCCAGGGGTGCCAGCTGAGGCAGTGGGATGGTTGAGTCTGGCCAGGATTGTGGTTTGCCCCATTTCCCCTCTGGCACAGTGCAGGGATGATGCAAAACCATCTGCAAGAGTGCAAACCATGCATGTGGGGATACCCTGGCCCTAAGAGTGGCTCCTTTCAGCATTTCCACACCAGGAGAGTGTAAACCATGCATGTGGTGGCCCTAAAGGTGGCTCCTTTCAGCATTTCTAGACCAGAAATGCAAACCATGTGTGTAGGGACACCCTGGCCTTAAAAGTGGCTCCTTTCAGCCTTTCCAGTCTAGGAGTGCAAACCATGAATATGGTGGCCCTAAAAGTGGTTCCTTTCAGCATTTCCAGCCCAGGAGTGCAAACCATGAATGTGGTGGCCCTAAAAGTGTCTCCTTTCAGCATTTCCACACCAGGAGAGTGCAAACCATGCCTGTGGGGACATCCTGGCCCTAAAAGTGGCTGCTTTCAGCATTTCCAGCCCAAGAGTGCAAGCAATGCATGTGGTGACCCTAAAAGTGGCTCCTTTCACCATTTCCAGCCCGAGCAGCCCCACTCCCCCCAGCCCCTGGCACGGTGCAGCCTCGTGTGCTGGGGCAGCCTGGCTGTGATGCTCAGAGCTCACAGCTCCCTTCAGCTGCTCAGAATTCATCTTTAGAGAGGAGCTGGCACCGGCACTGCCTGCGCTGGGTGGCTCAGCTGGGGACGTGTCGCCACGCGAGGGAACAGCTCTTGCTGTGAAAGGAGAGCAGGGCTGAGCCAGGGATCAGCTCTGCTCCGCTGCAGGGCGATGTGTGCTGATTCCTGAGTGCCCAGGGGCGCTGCAGGATGGAGGGACTGGCACTGCTGGTGTTGCCCAGCCGGGAATGCACAGTCAGCCTGCGGGGTGGAGTTCACGGTCAAAGCCCCTTTGAGATGGATGGAGGGAGCTGTCAGGGTTAGAAATGAGCTCCTTCCAATGGGAAGACGTTTGTTTCCTTCTGGGAAATCTCAGCAGAGGGTCATTAATCACCGGGCAGGGCAGTTCTGTCTGTCCTGTGATGGGATGAGGGGTCAGCACACGCTGGATGTGCCATGGAGTGTCCCCTGGATTTGCCGTGGAGCCTCCACTCCTGGCCACTGGGCATCCTGGTGCTGCTCCCTGGGTGTGCAACAGGCACTGCCATGGCTCTGGAAAGCACAGGGCACCATTCCTGCTCCTGGCCTGCCTACATGTTTGTGCATGCAAATTTGACAGTGGCTTTTCAAGTGCAAATCTCCCGTGAAAACAAAAGGCAGTCCCGAAACTGGAGCGTAGGGGGGCATTGAATCGAGCTGTTCTTGCAACATCTCCCAGATCCTGCTTCCAACTGCTGAGGTGCACCCAGCACCTTGTTCTTTGATCTCTGACACCTATTTTTAGCTGGCAGGGAGGAAGCACAGTTACACCCACCCTCAGCAGACACTGCTGCTCGGCTGGGCTGACACAGGGCTGAGTGTGCCCGGGTTCTGCTTCAGCAGAGTTTGGTGCCTGATGGGATCAGACAGGGAAAGGGAACAGCACTGGGATGTGGCAGGGACACACAGTGCTCACACCAAGGGTCTGGCCCCTCTCCAGTCCCAGCCTGCAGGCAGGGAGGGACAGCACTGCTGGCTGCAGGTGTTGGCATCAGGAGGTGAAGTTTAATCCCCAAACATCCCCAAAATCCAGCCTGGCCTCTTGCAGATCTTTGCTGCTTTCCCAAGCAGGGTGTGAAGCTCCTGGGAAGGCAGCCCCCATCCATGGGCACGGCTGGCCAGGCTCTGCCAGGACATGGACATCATCTCCAGGGAGCTGGGTCACACCTGGAGCTCCCACCATGCAAACTGTCCCCACTCCGCACACCTGGAGGCCTCGGGAAGGTCCCCATGGGGCTCATCAGTGTGGGACACACAGGAGGAGGGCACACAGGGTGACACAGGGCTGTGGCAGTGTCCCCAGCCTCGGGAAGGTCCCCATGGGGCTCATCAGTGTGGGACACAGGAGGAGGGCACACAGGGTGACACAGGGCTGTGTGTCCCCAGTGAGTCACCAGCCAGGGCTATTTTTACCCCTCGGGGCAGCCTCGCTGGGTCATTCCCGGTTCCTGATTGCTGTGATCAGACCTCCATAAATCTCACCCGAAAGAGGAAGTCTGGGAAATCGAAATCTGCCCTGCGAGCGAGGCTGGCTGGGCTGGGCTTGGCTAGGCTGGGCTTGGCTGGGCTGAGCTTGGCTGGGCTGGGCTTGGCTGGGCTGGGCAGGCAGAGCTCAGGGGGTGCTGTGGCCGGAGGAGGCTGAGGACAGACAGCCCCGACCTGTGACCTGCTGCCCTTCACACCTCGCACTGCAGAGCTCCCCACAGGGAGGTTTTGGCTGACATTTCACCACCGGAACAGGCTTCTTCCACCTCCTCTGCTGTTCCCAGCCTCTCCCTGCTTCCCTTAGTGCTCCCAAGCTCCAAACTGAGCCAAGCCAAGCCAAGCCAAGCTGAGCAGGGGAGCAGTGCTGGATGGGAAAAGCCAACCCCTGATCTCTTGCCCAAAAGTCACACCACACCCAAGCGTCTGAAAAAGCTTCATTGAACAGTTTGTTGGCTATTTCTGTCAGTGCCTCTGCCCTTCCTGGCCGGGGCTGAGACCAGAAACAGCAACACCACGATGGAGAGGATGAGATGACCACGTCCAGGGCATGGGCAGAGGAGAAGGGCTGGGAGATCCTGCTAGCAGGGTGCTGGAGCTGTTTGCATCATGGGGCCTTGCTGCTGTGGATTTTCTGGGTTGGGTGCTGGCTGGAGCCCACGGGAGGGTCCTGCTGGGGTTTGGTGGTGGGCTGTGGGCTGAAAAGCAGCCAGCAGCAGAGATAAGCAGAGCACAGAAACATTGCCATCTGCTGACACGCCGGGCCGTGCCGCCGGCCAGCGCTCGCAGGGGATGCAGGAAACATCAGCTCTGCAGGATGTGGGCTGAGCCCTCCCCGGGCTGATGTCCCCATCTGGCAGCAGGGCAGGAGCACGGCAGGGTGGCCCTGCCAGGCACAGCTGTGGCAGCAGCAGGTGCTTGGCACACCAACTCCAAGCCGTGCCGATGCTCGGTGCTCTCCCTACTGACCATCCAGGAGATGCTGGAGGTCTCTCTGCTCATCCCCAAAGAGTCAATGAACCTTCACCCTGCTGTGAGAAGCCACTTCAAAGCGTGGGGCAGCACCCAGCAGGGCAGCCTGGTGCAGACAGAGAGGGCAAGTCTGGGTAATTGCAGCCTCTGATGCAAGCGCTGCACAGGATTTGGGAAAACCGGCACTTGGCTGCAAAAGGGAGTTTTGATTCCCCTCAGCCTGTTCCCCCCTGAGCTTCCCCCGGTGCCCTCCAGCTACAGAGCTCAGAGATGCGTGTCTTGGACTGGATTTGCTTTGTTTCAAGTTCCCTGGGAATCTGGCACTGGTGTTTCCAGAGGAAGGGTGCCTCCAGCTTCCCAAGCACCGGGGCTTTGCCACAGTGGGCAGAGAGCTGGGAGCTGCCCCTGCTCTGGATCTGCAAACACCATCCCCAAGAGCTGAGATGCAAACCCACAGTCCCATGGGGCCCAGCCATCAGCCCTGCACCCCCAGATTTATCCCTGCAGGGCTCTGGGATCTGCACACCCAGCACTGGCAGCAGCAGGGGAAGCTGATGGTCAGGGGGATTTTCTTCCCTCATCCCAGGGTATGCAAACACCCAGCACAGGAGATGGGGAGGCTGCTGCAGCTCCCAATTCCTGCAGAAGGAGACACAGATACAGGCAGATGTGCAGGGACATGTCTGACCAGCCTGTGGGACACCCCTTGGTGAGGGGACAGTGTCAGATGAGCCCCCAGTGGTTCCCAGGGTCCAAGAGATGAATTTTGGTACATCAGGGCCAGAGCAGCTGCTCCGAGCTCAGAGCAACCTTGGCAGGGTGGAGCATCCCAGGGCCACGGCCTGGCCTCTGCTCTGGCCAAGCTCATTTCCCTTCCTCAGCCTGGCAGCAGTGTTTCACTCTTGTGTCAACATTTGGAAGAAAAGGGGGGGAAATAATAATTTCTGTCAAACCCTGGGAATGTGGGTGCCCCGAAAACAAACAGAAGCTCTGTTTCTTCAGTGAAAGGCCGTTGTAAATCTGGTTGGCTGCCAAAAAGTGATAAAAATGATTGCTGTTCCGGCACTAGAGAAGAGTTCTGTTGGAAATGTCACCCCCCCCACGCATCCTCCCCCCAAATCTCAGTTTTATGAAAACACCACTTTTTATCAGTAGCCAGCAGGCAGATGCTTGGCCTGGGCCCCCACTGGAGGCCAGATGCACCCAAATTGCCATTCCTGCTTTGTCTCATGTGTAGATTGACAGCTGTCAGTCACCACTCAGTCAGCCCTGCTTTCCAGGGGTTAATCATGCTCTGGAGACCAGATTTCCTGCTGTCCTGGGCTTCCCTGCTGCTGTTAGGGCAGGAATTCCCCAGGTAAGGATCACCATGCCCAGGTACCACCTCGCAGTGTCCAGCACGGGCAATGTGGGATGGGCCAGTGCCAAGGGAATGGGCCACAGGAATTGTGGCTTTGCCAGGATGAGCCATGGCCAGGGACTGGGAAAAAGCCACTGGGAAAAGCCTGGCCAGTGCAGCAGCTGCCTGGCACAATCCCTGGCTGGAGTGGGCAGGGGCAGGATGCTCCCTGTCCACACTCCTGATTTTCAAAGGGCACAGGGAAGAAGGGTTGTGTCATCAGAGCTGTGAGCTGGACCTGCCAGGGCTGGTCCCTTGTTTATTTAGGAACTGTGGCAGCTTTCCAGCCAGTTGTTTTCCTGGTGTAATATTAAACTCCCAACCTTTTGTTCCAAGGCATTGGCACCTCAGCCCCGGCCCCATTTCAGCTGGGCAGCACCGAGCCCTGTTCAGGGAGCAGGGACAGGGACAATCCATGAGGACAGTTCTCAATGTCCCCTCTGCTTGTCCTGGCACAGGTTGGGACTTTCCAGGTGTGCCCATGTCAGGTGCTGCCTGCTGGGTGCCCCCAGCATGGGCCAGTGCAGCAGTGACAGGGACAGGAGGGACAGAGGGGACAGGGGGGACATTCCAAGCCCTCCAGCCCTGACAGCATCACTGACACAGGGATGTGGACAGGCTGATACAATCCTGCTCGTGCAGATCAGTTCCCTGAAAATCACTGCTTTAAAGGTTGGATATAAACACTCCCTGTGCTCCAGCCCCACTGCAGGAATTTGCAGGATCATAATCCTCATAGAAATGTTTTGGATCTGCAAGAAAACAGCCGAGGGCTGGAGAGAGAGCAGAGCAGGGTTAAAGCATGGCCATGTGTAGGGGGATACTGTATGGATAAATGAAGGTGGTATAGAATGTAATCTTATAGAATATAATCTAATATATACAACACCTTAATCTTAAAGAATTGCAGCTGAACCAATTACTAAAGATTAGGAGCAGGCCTGATGATAACAGTAGCAAATAAGAACAGTGTTATAAAAGAATGGATTGGTGGGATTTGGAGTCAGATGGCTACTGCAGGGACCAGGAACAGTCAGAGCTTAGAGGAGGTGTGAATCTCTGGTGATATGGAATCCTTGCACCATAATTGAGGCAAAGTGGAAAATTTTCCAGGGTAGAAATCCATTTTGATTTAGGTGAAATGTACATCTTTGAGTTAAATCTGTAGTTTGAAACATAGCTATGTAGCCTCACTGCAAGGCCTAGGCTCAGGGATTCAGTGAAGGACAGAGATAAGGGGGGGGAGACAGAGGATGATAAAGAGAGACAGAGAGAGCATTCCTCACCTAGGAATTCTTTCAGATAAAGAAGAACTGGTGGCAAATGTCAGGTGAAATTTGTAAAAATGAATATGTATGACCCTATTGTGAAATTGTATGCATATGGATTTGAGAGGGGGATAAAAAGGGACCTGAAGTTCCCAGAGGTACACGTCTTTTAAGGAGAGTAATCTCCGCATGTGTCCAGCACTGTAATAATAAAATACCGGCTTTACAACTTCCACAAAGTTGTGGAGTTTTTGGCTGTATCTCGCAAAACATAATGACAATAGAACTCTTGCTATATAAAACAACAGCCATGCAGGTGTTTGAGGGCAGTGTGAGGGCTTGGAACCCCCCAGCTCAGACTCCTCTCACACCTGCACGGAGGAGCCGGGATTCCTTAGGTGAATAAAGCAGTGCTGAGTGTCTGGGGTGAGCTCCCGGCCAGGGAACATCAGCACATCGCAGCGCCTGCGGGAGCCCGGCTCTGCCTGCTGCGGGACCTGCCCGGGCACGGCCGCTTCCCCGCTGCCGCTCCGGAGCATGAGGATCCCACGGTGCCGAGCCTCCTCCTCCTCCTCCGCGGGGAGCAGCCGGCAGGTGGAGAGCCCGGGGCCACAATCCGCATCACAAACCCACACGCGTCCCGGCTCCGATAAGGAGGCGAGAGCCGAGCCCCGGGTGCCGTCGGAAACGCGGCGTTTAACTGGGAGAGCCCCGGGCGAAAAAAGCCCGTGCCCGGCTTCCAAAGGTGCGTGGTGGTTGTTTTTGCACACTCAGACATAAATTAATTGATGGAACACCCAGTTACCTGGGTAGATTTGCCTCCCTCTCTTCTGGCGGTGCGGGAGGATTGCCGGGGGCACTGCTGGGTGGGGAGCGCCTTTGCAAAGGCTCTCCCTGCCCGGAGCAGCCGCTCTGGACATTCATTTTGAAGCAGATTGTGTTTTTAAAGTTCAGTTCTGTGGTTGACGCTCATCTTTATACAGGAAAATCTCCCTTTTAGCAATTGCAGCCTCACCTCGGGGAGGCAGGTAGGTCTGGGAAGGAGCAGCCTCCCTCCTCCAGCTTCACCTGCTCCTGACCCACGTCCTAGTGGAAGGAAGCACTGACAAGGTGCTGCAGGAGGGTCAGGAGTGCATCCTTTGAACATCTCCCCCTTCCTGAATTTCACGTGCTGATGAGCAGGCAGGTAACAGAGAGCAGGAGTGTGGCTGGTTTTGGAGGGCCTGGGAGCTGATGAAATGGCATTGCTGGGAGCGTGGCCCATCTCCTGCTATTTCACAGCGGCTCTCCCTGCCCCACAGCAAGCTCCTGCACCAGGCAGGACTCCCAGCTGCATCCCAGAGCAGGTCCTGAGCTGGATCCATGGTGGGAACCTGAGAGAAGAGAGCCAGGGTGAGCCGAGCTCCTTTGGCCTTTATTCTAATGATAATCGGGCTGAATTCCTCTGCTCGACCCCAAGGGATGCAGGCAGGGAGCTTTCCCAGAGAGCTGAGCTGGCTTTCTGTGCTTTCCCCTCTCCAGCAGGATCCAGATGGGCACAGGGGCCCTGAAGCTCCTGCCCACATCAGACCCCTGCATGGAGAGAGCATCCCTGGAGCACACGGTGTCTGCAGCAGGAGGTGGTTTATGCCCGGACATGTCCCACAACCTGCTGGGAGAGAGCCAGGAGAGAGAGTTCCCTGCACTGCTCTCCTCCTTCCCAGTGCTACAAAGAGAGCACTGGTGGCAGGAGAGGGAGGCCATGTCCTAAAACATCTTGAGAAGAGTCTGGTCCTTCCCAGCCGGCCAGGAAAATTCATAGTCAGTGCTGGAGCTGTTGTAAATGCAAACAGCCAAAATGAGGTGGGGGAGTGAGACCCTCTGATCCCAGAGCTTTGGGAGCTGAGGGGAGAGCGTTTGTCACTGCCTGCTTGAGAAGCAACAAGTTGTCTCTGCTTCTCCTTTAACCAGAGCCCTCTCCTACAGCCAGTCCCCGTGGACAGCGAGGTGGCAGCTCCAGGGAATCCCTGTCCTTGGGGATGGATGGACAGCAGTGACAGACACCCAGGGAATCCCTGTCCTTGGAGATGGATGGAGAGCAGTGACAGGCATCCAGGGAATCCCTGTCCTTGGGGATGGATGGACACTCATGGGGCACTTGTGCTTTCAGTGTTTTGCTTGATTTACTTTCAAACTCACAGGTTTTGAGGTCCATCCTAACCAGCCTGGTGTGAAGAGGGCACAGGCTGCTGTGCAGGGCCTCAGAGGGTGCCTGCACACAGCAGTGGGTGCCCAGCTGAGGAGCTGGGTGCAGCCCAGCCCTTGGCATGTCCCTGGGTGCCCGTGGGCAGCACGGTGCCCAACACGTGCGTGCAAGCCCGAGCCCAGGAACCTGCCACGTGGAGGGGATGGAGGAACCCAAAAATCCCAACTTCACCATAAAAATATCAATCATCTCCAAACATCCGTGCGATGCTGATCCTTCCCTCCCTGCCTGGTATTTTCTCACGCTCTGGAGCTGGCAGCAGCCACTGGGAAGCAGTGTTGGAACTTGTCCTGCCGTCCCATCAAGGCCCTTTATCTGCAGCATCGAGCCCTAGAGCTGGAAGAGCTGCAAGTAGGGGCAAGGCACGCTCCTGCTTGCTGCTTTCCATTGCGTCACTTGGCCAGGCTGAGGCAGAGCCCCGGGGCCAGATCCCACACACACCACCCTGCCTGCTCCTGCACAGCCAGCCTGGGTGATGGACAGCAGGCAGGGACCCTGGGGACACCCCTGAGCATCACTGGCATCCCTGCCCTGCCCTCCCAACAAGGAGCAGTGCTGTGCCTCTCAAAAGTCAATGTGTCACGAGCTGCACACTCAGGGTGGCCCCAGGTGTGATCTGGATGTGGGACAGGGATGGGGACGCTGGTTTGGAGCACAGCATGGCACAGGCCTGGCTGGCTGCCCTGCTGGGATGGTGGGGACAGGAGGGAATGGCGGCCAGGGTGCTGGGTAGGGGATGATGAGGCACCTGCCTCAGTGTGGGATCCTGCTCGGAGCCAGCCCGGGTAATTAACACAATTACAATTACGAGGCAGGCTGCTCCTTGCCCCTCCCTTGCTGGCTCCTCCATGAACCAATGGATTTGAAAACCCAGCCACCCTACTTCACCCACCCCCAGCCCCAGGTACCTGTGGCTTCCAACACAAACTCCTGAGATCCTCCTCTGAGCCCTGCCAAGTGCTGTGTGCCAGCAGCTGTCCCCTGCCAGGGCCACGTGGCACCAGCATTTTGGGATGACACCATGATGGTCAGAGTAAGGAGAATCTGACCCTGCCCACCTCTGGCTATGCCCAAGGCAAGGAGATGTCCCATCCTCAACTTCCAAGGAAGTTTGTGACTCCACCCTGGAGTCAGGTCAGGCCAGACGGATCCCCCTTTGCACAGACAGCATGGCCAGAAACATTCTTTTATCAACAGGGAGCAAAGGGAGCTCAGCAAAGCTTTGTGTCACACCGCAGCAACTCCTGACAGAGCTGCAGGGCCACGGGCACCATGGTGGGGTGGCAGAGCTGCTCTGGACTGCAGTGCCAGGCTGCACAGGGGCTGGCATGGCTGGGGCTGGAGCTCAGAGGGGCTCAGGGCATGGGGCAGCCCCAGGAGCAGCCGAGCCCAGGCAGGAAACCCTGCTGCTCTCCCCTGCAGGAGGAGCTTTCTGGTTTATGGGACGGTCTCTGGTGCGTGGGCGCTCTGCTGTCGAGCAAGGCTGAGCTCCCCACGCGGTGACTCTGAGGTGACACCAGCAGTGACACCCTGGGTGCCTCTCTGACCTCGCATTCCACCGCCCACGGGCACGGAGCTGGCACAAACAGCTCTGAGACTGTCACTGCAGGGTCACAGGAGCCTGGATGTGGCCCCTCACTCCCTGCACAGACACAGCAGTTTGGGTGGGGAAGGAGTGGTTTGAGGGCTGCTGGGGGGGCCCTGAGGGCAGCAGGAAGCTGCTTTGGCTTCTGCAGAACCCACACGGCCAGAGGAAGCTTCTCCTCACAAAACCAAGCATTAAAATGTGTTATTTTATGAATCAAAAACCAGGCACCCTCCTTCAGGTGAGGAGCTGCTGTAAAATGAGAGGCCCCAGCTGGCTGGCACTGAAAGTGTTAAAAGCAAACACTCTGAATATTTGTTTTTGGCCAGCCTAGGACTTGTTTTTCTGACAGAAAAAAAGACAGTTTTATTTCAAAATTGCCAGAACCGTCTTGCTCCCCTGGGCTTGGCTATCCCAGCGGGTTTGCTCTGGGGCAGGTTTTCCCAGCCTTGGAAAAAACTGAGCCTTTAAAAACAAAATAAAATAAAAAATTAAATTAAAAAAAAAATAGGCAAAGCTGCAAATATTTGTTGATTCCATTGATTTCCCAGTTTGGTCATTTCCCAGCTCTCCCTGGTGGAAATGAGTGAGATTCCAGCAGAGCTGGCTCAGGGCTGCCCCATTCCCCCATCCCCGTGTCAGCCACCTCAGCCTTGGATACGGGCTTTGATGGGCAGGAAGAAGGAAAAGAAAATAAACCAAACCAAGCCGAACCGGGCTGTTTTGATGGCAAGAGCCCAAATGTCCCTCTGCACCCTGACCTTCATTGTGTGGGGAGGGAGAGAGCGACTGGGAAAACGAGATAAGGATTGCCTGGGGGTGACAGCAGCCACACGTGCCAGCACATGCAGCGAGCGTGTCCCTGCCCAGCAGCAGGGGAATGTGGAGTTCTGGTGGTTTGGGATGGCTCAGGGGATGGAGGAGAGGGGCTCTGGCTGGTCAGGAGCCAGAAGGAATCACTGTGCCCAAGGAAAACAAGAAGAGTCAGGTCTGGGAGAACTGAGGGGGAAGAGGATGCTCTGGGCAGCTGTCGCAGACACATTTTATGAAAAATCCTTTCATTAGGATCTTTTCTCCTGAGAAGCTGAAAGGCTTCAGAAGAAAAACAAACAAAAAACAATAATTATCTGCTGTTGTAGAATGCAACAAGTGCATCTTTGATTGGTCCATGTGGTTGTTTTTAATTAATGGCCAATCAAAGCCCAACTGTCTCGGAGTCTCTGGAGAAAAAATCCTGGCAGACAGATTTTTCATAGAATATGTCTGTGACAGGGAGCTGCTCAGGGAAAGTCTGCAGGGGCTCTTCTCTTCTCTTTGGTGATAAATCACTCCCTGGGGGCTTCTCTCACCTGGGATCCTGCCTCACCCCTCATGTACAGGAGGCAGAGCTGCTTTGGGGGACAGGGAGTGGGGGACAGGAGTCCTTGTCCCCTCAGGGCTGGGAGTGATGTGCTGTGCCACCCCTGCTCCAGGAGCAATTAGGGCCAACCTTTAACCGTGTTAATTGGATGGGGCTGAAGGAGCTGTTTACATTCACCTTCCCCTGTGTTTGGTTTGTGATAGCAGCAGGGCAGGAGGCGATGCTGTGGCTGTTCCCTTCTCAGCAGATTTAGGGGGGTTTCCTATGGGAAAAGCAGTGATAGAGCCCTGCCAGGCACCCATCCAGCTCCTTCCCCTGATTTTTTTTAAATTTATGTTTAGCTTTTACCTCATCTCAAATAAAAAAGAGTGATTTAAAACCCTTTGCAATAAAACAATTCAAACAGAAGCCCGTCTGCAGCGCTGTTTAATGGGGAAGAAGGTTCTCCTTATTTGCTTAATTACAGGTTTCTGTTTATTGAGTACTTGTGGGTGAATTGTTTGCAAATAACAGCTGAGTTTATTCATGCTCAGAGTCCTGAGCCCTGAGATTAGAGCTGGGAGACAGGAGCTGGAGGGTGCTCAGGGCTGTGGGTGACCCCTGGCAAGTCCCAGGAGGGGCTGGAGGGTTTTGGGATCGTGTGCTGGATGCTCAGAGGGGCTGTGGTGCTGCTCTGCTGAAGCTGCCTGCCTCACACAATATGGTTTTAATCACGTGCAGTTTATCCTTTTATAAATTGCAGATAAGGATTAACTGCTTTATGGAGTCCCTGTAAAACACAGTCCATTAATGGGAGTGAGCTGACGTTGCCTGGGCTTTGGGAGCCTGGATTCAGCCTGCCAGGCCAGGCCATGGGCTGCCAGGTGTTTCCTGACCTCCTCCTGCGTGTCTGCAGCAGAAAACAGCTCTCCTCAGGGCTTCTTCCCCGGTTTATGGTGCAGATAAGGGAGTTTTGGGGTGTTCAAGGAGAAGTGGCTGCCAGGTGATGCCGTGCTGAGAGTAGGTGGCTCAGACTTGGGATGGACACGGGATCTGTGTGAGCACAGCTGCTCCCAGCCAATTCTGGGGCCATCCTACTCCAGCACTGGAGCCTGGGGATCTCCTGAGAGCCTCCAGACTGATGGAAATGGCAGCTGCCCCAAGCACAGGGAACAGGGAAGTGACACCGGGCAGGGAGACGCGGCCCCAGCCAGGAAAAACAAAGAGCAGGACACAAACACATCCCTGCACCACCCACCTGCCTCTCCAAGGGCTGCACACAGCAGAGCCCAGCTGGGAAACTGCTCCCAAAGCGAAGAAATCCCCAAGTTTGCAGCCCGTACAGCGGGGAAGAGCCACAAAATTATTGTGACTGTGCTGAAATTGCGATGGAGGCTGCAGGAACCATCCCGTGGGGAGCCCACCAAAGGGCAGCAGCCACTTCTCCCTCCCTGCCAGCCCCGAGTGAGCTGGGACAGAGGGGCAGGAGGTGCTGGAGGGCTCGGAGGGCCCAGGTGACTCAGGTGTGACTCAGGGCACAGCCACGCAGCTTCGCCCCAGCCTGCGCTCGCCGCTGGCGCTGGGGGTGATGCGGAGCCGCTGGAGCCGAGCCGCGATCCGAGTGTGGGAAAAGCGCAATCGCTGCGAACAATCGCGGGCAGAGCCGGCAGCAGCACGCAGAGAGCCAGCCAGGAATTCGGAGACGCATTCCAGCGGGAATGACAGAGGAGGGGCTGCGAGCTGCGCCGGGAGAGCAAAAAAAAACATGCTCCGATTTGTTTGGGTTTTCTTTATTCCCTCTCTGCAGAGCTGTCCCGCCCTGCCTGGCTTTCGAGTAAAGCGCTGGGTGCTGCAGGCATGGAGGGAGCCCGGGGTGGGGACAGGGACACCCATCCATCCCCTGGCTGGCACCCATTCCGTGACTCAGTTTCCCCCGGAACAACGACAACACATCTCTGCGCCTTGGAGACCGGCAAGGCTTTGCCTTGGAGGGGACCAGCCTGGGGACAGGGACAGGTCTGTGTGTGCCTCACAGCCAGGAGCGGTGGCAGCTCCAGACAGGCCTGGAGACCCTTTGGTTTTGCTTACAATGCATTCTGTACTTTTCTTTTGGTTACAATGCATTATATACTTTTCTTTTGGTTACAATGCATTATATAATTTTCTTTGCTGAGCATCTTAATACAGCAGAACCAATCTGTACCTTAACTTTTATCTCTAGCCCATCATAACTACTGTAATTACCATATTCATGTTACTGTTCTCCAATCACTAAAAGTCAGTACATTACAGTTTAAGCTA
>JAWWMS010000054.1:2690496-2708800 GCA_035048045.1 Chlorospingus semifuscus
CCCCCCCCCCCCCCCCCCCCCCCCCCCCCCCCCCCCCCCCCCCCCCCCCCCCCCCCCCCCCCGCCCTCGGCACGGCCGCATCCCCAGTGGGGACGGGCGGGGGACGGGGGTGCCGGCGGAGCGGGGCTCGGTACCGAGAGCGGGGAGCGGCCGGGGGGGATGGACCGGCGGGAGGGCTCGGGGCTCGGGGTTCGGGCTGTGCGGCCGCGGGAGCATCCCCGGGACATCCGCGTCCCCCCGGGACAGCCGTGTCCCTACAGCCATCCCAGGACACCCGTGTCTTTACAGCCATTCGGGGACACCCGTGTCCTTATAGCCCCCCGGGACACCCGTGTCCCTATAGCCCCCCGGGACACCCGTGTCCCTACAGCCATCCCGGGACACCCGTGTCCCCGCAGCCCCCGCGGTACCGGCTCCCTGCATGGTGACGCTGTCCCCGTGTCCCCTTGCCCCTCTGGACAGTGTCGCAGCCCCCTCGGCGGTGTCACCGTGCCCGTGTCCCGCTCCGTCCCGCGGTGGAGGGGTCTGAGAGGGAGAATCCATCCCCTGCGGCTGGCGCTGCCCCTCCCGGCACGGTTCGGCTCTGAGGGCACGGGATCCCGGCTTCACCTGCGCAACCAGGCCGGGCTGTCTGGAAAATTGCAGCTTCTGGTCCCGGCAGAGCCATGGCATCCTCGCCCGGGGCTGGGTTCTCTCATCTCATCCCTCCGCAGCCAGAGCGATTCCTCCTGCTGCCCTCAGCTGGAGTTTTGGTTCCGTGGGCAGAGCTGCACAAAGCGCTGCTCACCTGCGCCCTGGGTTGTGTGTCCCCTCGGCTGCTGTGGCAGGTGAGAGGCAAGAGCAGAATTTGGGGAATTTAGGAGAATTTTGAGAATTTAGGAGAATTTTGGGAATGGTTCTGGCTGGTGGGATGGGGACCCCCAGACTCGCAGAGCACGTGGTCCAAGGAGGGTTTGCTGACCCCTAAGACATAATTTCACTTGTCAGACCTCTTCATGCGAGAGGCTTAAAAGACAGAGACAAAAAAATATTTTTTTTTTCTTGAGCATAATTTTTTTCTTCCTTGAGTTCTGTGCTTTAAAAAAGCAAGGGATAGATGGTGGCAACAGGTTGGAGGATCCTCAGCAGCTTTAAAGAGGTTGATTTTTGTAAACCCATAAAAAATACAAGTCTAGACTGTGATATTTTCTACTTTTACAGCTTTTTCTGGTACTAAGCAACCATAATTTTAGGGCCCAGAGGGATCCTCGAGGTAGGGCAGTGCAGCTCCAGTTCCAAGTGAAAAAACAAACTCTGTGTTTCAGGCTCGTGCCCTGTGTTTGCTGCCATCCCCACAAGGAGAGCTCCCTTGGCAGCCACGGGAATCCTGTGGGAGGATGGGGATGGTTGGCAGAGTTTGGCTTCCAGAATTCAGGATCTGGGGTTGCAGGGAAGTTCTGTGTCCCAGTATAGCCCTGGGAAAAGCTGGCTGGTGGAGCCAAGGGGAGTTGGTGTGTGTCTGTACACCAGTGTCCTTGGAGTGCCTCCAGGAGGACTGGGGACAGGGAAAGCTCCTTTACTATTTAAAAAAAAAAAAAAATTTCCTGCAGGACAAGCGAGATTTGCTTTCCTGATGGTGGGGGTACCATAAATTCTTCATTAGAAAATTAAACTAATTGCAGTGTTTGAAGAAGAATGGAGGACTACAGACTTTAAAGCACCAAAATCCTCCTTGCATCCTGAGGGCTGGGCTTGCATGGAAATCTGCTGGGATATTTGATATTTGACATTTGATATGAAGGCGCAGGAAGGCACCAGGCTGGTTTCTCTCCAGATGTGAATCTCCATTTCTCCCTGCCTCAGATTCTTGTCCTGCACCAAGGAAAAAGGACAATCCTTGGAGAAGGGCTTGGGGACCTGCATGTCTGCAGATTTGCCATGGTTATTTGTAAAATCCTGTCTCGGAGTTGGGATTTCCCAGTGGAGTTTGGGGATCAAACTGCAATTTTCCAGTCCAATCCTGCCCCACAGTGTGTGGGGATTTTAGAAAGTTGATTTGCAGATCACCATATCTGCAGTCTCAGAAAGAGGTTTCTTGTTGTGCAGTCTCCCCTTTCAGAAAGTTTAATCAGAAAATTTTTTTCTTTAATTGGTGCATATTTAAGGTGGGTTTCTTTATTTCTTCCTCCTTCAGCTGCTGCCATCCGGAGGCCAAGTGCTTTGTTTAAATGAGATATTGTTTCAATAGGATATCGTTACTGACCCTCTTCAGCCTTGTTTTGTATTTGTCCTGTGCTAGAAAACAAAAACCTCTGGGTTTGTGCCTCAGAGCTCACTCTGCAGATGGTACATATGGCCCTTACAGCACTTTTCCCTGTCACGAATTTGTGTTTTAAAGAGAAGAAGATCAGATTTCAGTGTTTTATGTGGTGGGAAAGCACAGCTTTACAATGCTGTGTGCATTAAGAAATGACAGGCCATTGTTTTACCCTCGCTGCCTGGAACTGGCAGCGAGTTGGAGGCAAAACACATCCCCTCCCTGCCCCTCAGCACAGCTGGGCAGCCCCTGGTGCCCTGAGGGCATCTCCAGGCATCCCCCGGGGTAAATCAAGGGTAATTCCTGAATTAATGCTGTGCACAGTGATGAGATGAGCGGGGCAGGGTGGGTTTGTGCCTGGAGCAGCTCCCACCCTGCCTGGGTTGGTCACCATGGCTCTGTTGGGTGTCACCAGCTGGGCAGGGACACCTCATAAAATGACCTAGGCTGGAGAAGACCTTTGAGACGAAGCCCTTTGACCTAACACCTCCTTATCAACCGCACCATGGCACCGATTCCACGTCCACTCTCTTTATAAACACATCCAGGGATGGTGACTCCGCTGCCCCCTGGGCAGCCCATCCCAGTGCCCAACCTCTCTGTCAGTGAGGAATTCTCTCCTGCAATGCCCTCCCACTGACAGCGGTGCCCTCCTGCCCACAGGGATCCCCACTGAAGGACGAGCCATGCAGTAGGATCCAGCACACCCCAGGGAACAGCAGGACCCAGTGCTGCAGGAGGGACGGGACATGAGGAGCCTCAGCTGCCTCCTCTGGGGACTCCTCCTCATCCTCAGCACCGCCAGCACGGAGGGCTTTGCCCCAGCAGGGTAAGGCTCTGTTTTGTCTGCAGCTCTTAGGTGTGTTCTCCATCCAGGTTCTCTCTGGAGGGGAACAGCCCTGTGTCCTCTCTGGGCTGGTGAGGAGGTGGAAAAAGCTCTCCCAGGGCTCAGCAGCCCGCTGCTGGTTGTTTGTTTTCTCACTGGAGCTAAAACATCTCTCAGAGGAAATGTCCCAGCTCTGTTTAACTCCAGGCAGGGACACAAAGACGCTCTGGGCGTTTTGTCCAGGAGAGTCAAAACTCATCAGGCCCTGAGCTGTTCAGGAATTATTACATTCTCTTTCAAGCACATCCTTCATGAAAATATGTGTGAAATCCTGCTAGCACACAAATCAAGCCCTGAGAACAAGCTGTCACTGGAGGATGCAGCTCCCATCAGAGGAGGATGCAGCTCCCAGCTCTGATGGACACCCAGGCACAGGTGTGGAAAGCCCTGGGCTGTGCTTTGTGCTCCCCAGGATGCTGCTGGAGCCATGGACCTGCCAGCCCAGCAGGGGCAGCTCCAGCAATTCCCCTTCCCTTTGTGGGAAACGGGTCTGGGAGAGCTCCCAGCACAGCCTGGGCAGGCACAGCTCAGCTCCTGCTGCTCTGAGGGAGCCCAGAGCTCACTGCCCCAGTTTCTTCCTGAGCCGAGAGGAGCTGGAGCTCCAAACCCTCCCCCAGACACAGCTCACATTTTCTACAAAGTTTGTTTTTACACTGAAATGCTCCTCCAGTGTCAAACCTTTCACATTCTGTCCAGGACTGAAACCACAGCTGAATTCCTCGCTCACACGCACAGGCTGCAGCTAAAACTTTGTTCTGGATTTTACAAAGCAAACAATTGCCATTTAAAAATTGCATCTTCTGTAACATTAATCATGAGGCTGAGAGGAGTTTTCTGGAGTTAATGGAAACCATCTGATGTCCATGCTAATTCCCAGGCTTTTTATTTTAGTTTCTAATTGAACTGGGAGGCTGAGACAAGGAGATGGGTTCCTCAGTGGGACTGACCTGCTTGGGCTGGAAATTGTTGAAAAAAAGGATGTTTAACCAAGACCACTTTGGCTGTTAACCTTGGGAAAGTTTTTGCCCGGATAACACTTATCTTAGCAAGGCTGGGGAGTGCCTTCTGTCCAACCTCTAATTTTTTTGCGGTGAGCCTGACCCTTCCTGTGAAATCATTAATTTCTCGGTGACCACAGGGGCATCCGTTTCAGGAATGTCTCAGAAAGGAAAAACCCGCCCAGAAAGTGAGTGATTTTAGGGGAAGGGAGACAATGGATGTAATGAGTAAATCATCCCTAAATCTGGGTCCCAGCTGCTCCCTTGGGACGGGAGAGGAAGCGCCCGCGCCGCTCCAGAATTGTGTCACTGACCCCAAACAGCTCGAAGTGGCTTCCCAGGTCACTGGGGCAGCCCAGTGCAGAGAGGGGAGCTGGGGCCGTGCCAGGGTGTGGGACTGACCCAGCTCTGTGTGCCCAGGCGCAGGGTGTGCTCAGCCACGGCGACACCGAGCGCCCACGCCGAGTCCCACGTGCAGCCCGTGTACCAGCCCTACCTCACCACCTGCCCGGGCCAGAGGCTCTGCAGCACCTACAGGTGAGCCCTCCTGCCCTCTGTGTGCCAGGGGCAGCACAGACCCTGCTGCACCCACGGGCCTGGGGATGCTGGGGATTCTGTGCCCCACAGGTGTGGGGATGCTGGGGATTCTGTCCCCCCACAGGTGTGGGGATGCTGGGGATTCTGTCCCCCCACAGGTGTGGGGTTCTGGGGATTCTGTCCCCCCACAGGTGTGGGGATGCTGGGGATTCTGTCCCCCCACAGGCATGGGGATGCTGGGGATTCTGTGCCCCCACAGGTGTGGGGTTCTGGGGATTCTGTGCCCCCACAGGTGTGGGGATTCTGTCCCGTGTGACCGTGCTCACAGGGGTCTCCGGATGAGGGAATAGACGAGAATTTGACTTCATGTTTCAGAAGACTGATTTATTATTTTGTTATGTATATTACATTCAAACTATACTAAAAGAACAGAAGAAAGGATTTCATCAGAAGGCTAGCTAGGAATAGAATAGGAAAGAAAGAATGATAACAAAAGCTTCTGTCTTGGACAGAGAGTCCGAGCTAGCTGACTGTGATTGGCCATTAATTAAAAACAACCAACATGGGCTAATCACAGATGCACCTGTTGCATTCCACAGCAGCAGATAACCATTGTTTGCATTATGCTCTTGAAGCCTCTCAGCTTCTTAAGAAGAAAAATCCTGAAGAAAAGATTTTTCATGAAAGATGTCTGCGACAGTCCCCCCCACAGGCATGGGGATCCCAGCCCTGGGAGCAGGACAGGGGTCTGGGGCACCCTGCTCAGCCCAGCCTTGCCTTGCAGGACCATCTACAGGGTTGCCTACAGGCAGAGGTTCAGGCAGCTGCCCCAGCCCATGGCCTCGTGCTGTCCTGGATGGAGCAGAGCAAACAGCCACACGCTGGGCTGTAACAGAGGTAAGGAGCTGCTGGCTCACCCCGGTGCCACTGCCTGTCCCCAGAGCCCTCGTGTCCCTGGAGGGGGCCCCAGGACCACATCTCTCATTTACCAACCCTCTGCCTGTCAGTGGATTCTCCCTGAATTAAATTTTCAGCATCACAGCCAAATGAGCTTCAATATCTGATTAATTCCCAGCTTTTCTCTGCTGCCTCTTGGCCCTTTTTCCTTTGGGATCCCTTACTACCTTTATAGTTACCAGAGGATCAATAAAACAATTCCTTCCCATCTAAATCAGCAGAAATGGATGAGAAACGCTGTCAGGAGGCAGCAAATGCCAACCACAGCAGCCAGGCTGTCCCCAGTGGGCTCAGAGCGTGGCACCAGGTGCTGCTGCTGCTGCCTGCTGCCCTCCTCCTTCCCATTTTGCTGCCTGCAGGGCCTTCGGCTTCTTCCCATCTCCCCTTCCTCCCGTCCACCCTGAGCCCTGTTCCCTCTGGGCAGCTCTATCCAGCTGTGTGCTGCTGTTTTGGGGTGTGCACAGCCCCAGGGGGCAGGGAGGGAGCTGGGGAGCAGCTGGGTGATGCTGTGCTGTGTCCCTGTCACAGCTGTGTGCTGGGAGCCGTGCCAGAACGGAGGGAGCTGTGCCTTCCCTGGGAGATGCTCCTGCCCCCCTGGCTGGACGGGGAGAGCCTGCCAGACAGGTACTGGCCGTGTCCCCTTGTCCCTGCTCCTGTGTCACACCTGCCCTGCTGCTGCTGCTGGGAGGGCTTCTCCTGGGAGCTGCCATGGGGCTCTGGGTGTCCTTCACCCCACACCAACCCCTCAGGGGGGACAGGGACCTTGTCAGACCTTATCCCTTATCCGACCTTGGGCCATGTCTGCTTCTGTCCCTCTGCACACACATGAACACTTGCTCCAAGGTCTGGCCTCCCTTTGGTTGCCTCAGTTCTCCCTCCTATGCAGTTCTGGTACCCCCATTTTCTGTGCCTGCTGCTCTGTGCTGGGTCAGTGTGAGCAGAGCTGGGAGCCTCTGCAGCACAGAGCCCTTGTGGGGCCAGCCTGGGATTGTGTGCTTGTGATCATCCCTCCCAGGCTTTGTAAACTCTTGCTGTAAACTAAAATGCCCTTTTACTGCAGAGACTAAAAATCCATGCACCAAAAATATCTGGGGGTGGAGGGGAAGCCTGGTGATGTCCAGGCACAGGAACAGCCCCAGTGCTCCTCACAGCATGGAGAAACCAGGCAGTGTGGTGCACACCAGTGCTGCAAACCCCTGCCACGGCATTTCCCAGCTTTTCCCAGCTCTCCAGCCTCCTGTAAGGCAGAGGAGGAGCGTGTGGCATTGACCCATGCTGGGCCAGGCAGGGCTGGGCCCATTGCTGACAGCTCCAGCTCCGAGGGAAAGGATTTTCCCACTGCCTAAAACAGATTTGCCCGGGCGTGGGAAGAGCTTCAGCTCTTTCTGCTTTGTGGGAACAGCTTTAATAACTCCCCCGTGCGAGGAGAGGTTACTGGGTTCTGTACACACTTGAAAGGCTGATAGCTCCTCGCCACAGCTGGCGGGAACCAAAACCCCGGCCGTAAATCCGGGATGAGAGCAAGCACTGCCTGCCTGGCCAGAGCTGGGACATTTGTGACCACAGCTTCTCCTCCTGGTGGTATTGTGGGGGGAGCATGAGGAGGGAGGAGGCCAGACCCCCTCCAGCTTAGCCCAGGTTTATCCAGGGCTGTCCCAGGCGCTGAGACACCCAGAGCTGTGCCCAGCACAAACACCAGCTCACTCGGGGGGCACTCCCTGGGTTCCATTGCAGCCCCCCTGTGCCCCTCACCCTGTCCCCTCCTCACTGAGCTGTTCCTGTGTTCCAGACGTGGATGAATGTGCCAGCCAGAGCCACGGGTGCAGCCAGCTCTGCATCAACACAGCCGGGAGCTTCCACTGCGCCTGCCTGGATGGCTTCAGCCTGGCTGCCGATGCCAAGGGCTGCCAGCCCCTGGTGCCAGCCCCTGGGACAGACACCTCCAGCCACGCAGGTATCCTGTCCCCACACTGAGCCCCAGTGAGAGCTGAGGGAACACTCAGCATTGCAGATGGGAGAGGGGACAACAGCCAGAGCCCCTCAGCTTTACTCTCTCTGAGCCAGGAGTGCTTCTCCCACCCAAACAGCTTCCCCTGAGCACAAATCCATCCCTGTGAGGGTGGCAGGGCCTGGCTGTGGCTGGAGCTGTCCGGGATGTGTCTGTTCTCTCCCTCATCGTCCTGGTTCCTGCAGGGCAGCTCTGGAGCCACGAGGAGCAGCGCTGGTGACGGCCCATTATTACTTTTGGTACGCGCTGTGACACTTCAAACTCGTACCGTGAGTAATAATGCGCTGTGGCCAGCACGGGCATCACACAGCAAACATCTGGGACAGCCTGCACGTGCCCCACCTGCCTCTGCCCCTGTGCAGGGCCCTGACAGGGACAATCCCCTGTGCCCACCGAGCACAGGGCAGAGCTGGGTGTTTTGTGGCAGCATGGGCACAAAAGGCCAGGATCCACCAGATCTCTTGTCCTTTAAGCATGGCCCCACTGCCTGAAAACCTCCCCGCTTTGTTGCAGGTGCTGCAGCAGCAGGAGCAGCTGGACCAGATGCCAGCAGGTCCAGCTGATGCTCTGGGGGATGACCCTGGGGGTGGAAAGCAGCAGGGCTTTGCCAGAGCCCTGCAGCCATGTCTTCCTCCCCAGCAGCTTCCACCTCACTCAGCAGTGGGTTTTACTCACTGACATCCCCTGGGTCACTTTTTCAGGTGCCTCCAGTGAAATGAAGGAGGAAATGAAGGACCTGAGGAGCAGAGTGGAGGCACTGGAGCAGGTGAGTGGCAGCACATCCCCATGCCTTGTTCCTCGCTCGGCCAGCTCCACCCGGGGCTGTTTGCAGCCAGGGTTTCCCTCCTCCCCGGCTCTGTTTTTAACATCCCAGCAGCGATCCCAGCTGTGCTCCCCGCAGCAGCCGCCGGCAGCGCCCACGCCACGGATCTTCCAGCCCTTTGAGCACAACCACAGCCCCTTGAGCCCTCCCTGGTGGGTGCTGCATCCCCCGGGTGGTCCTGCTGGCCGGGGGGATGCACTCACAGTTCCCCTTCTCCCTGCAGAAGCTCCAGCTGGTGCTGGCCCCCTTCCACAACCTGATGCCGCCAGAGGATGTGGGTGCAGACCCCATCAGCCGCCTGTCCCACTCCCTGCAGCAGCTGGACAGGATTGACTCCCTGAGCGAGCAGATCTCCTTCCTGGAGGAGAGGCTGGAGACCTGTAAGTGCCTGGAAAATCAGTGGGGGAGGATGTCCACGGGGAGCAGATGTGGGCCAGCGAGATCAGTAACACATATGCCACTGTTAATCTGGATCTGCCTCAAGCTCAGCAGCCTGTAATTAATAAAGGATGAACACAAACAGCCCATTAGCTTCATTTCAAAGCTGTTTCTATGGCTGCACCATCTGACTGCCCACGTAGCAGCCAGAAGTTGTAGGATTGGCACATGGAAACGTGGCTGTGGGGCTGAGGGAGGCACTGGGCAGGCAGCACCTCACAATTCCTGGCCCTTTCTGGTAACTCAGTCCTTAGGAAAGATCCCCCAATTCTTGGGAAATTAACAGCCCAAAAAGTCAATCAGGGAAGTTTAGGGAGCGTGCAGAAGTTGGCAGATTTATGAGCCTGGGAAGTTTTAGGCATTTCTTTGGAAGTTTACAGACCAGTAAGGGCACCAGAGAGGGTCTCTGAGGTAGCAAACTGAGGAAGGGCCCCCAGTGAGAGCTGTCATGTGTGAAATGGCTGGATAGTGGGGGTCCTGCCTGGTGTCCCCACCACACAGAGGGACAGCATCCCCTCGGGTCCCTGTGGTGCTCACCTGGACTCCAAGCAAAGCACAACCATCTGAACTCTTTTATTTTGATAGGCAGCTCTTTGCAGCTCATTTTCCCATTAAATAATTCCAGAAACTAGGCACGGCTGGGTGTGCAACAGCAGCTTGTTGAGTCTTGGAAAGACTCAGGAGAAACTGGTTCAGGGCATATTCAGTCCCAGTTCAGTGCTTGCAGTAATGGCTGAGAGAGAAAAAGAATTCAAAGAACTTGTCTGAAGACAAAGTAGCTGCAAATAGACACTTAAAAACCATCTCAGAAAGGGGTAATTACCAGAACCACTGAGTGTTCCAGCAGGCTGGGTTTTCTAGTAGTGCCCTGCACATATTATTAGTGACAGCACAGAGGAATGTGAGCAGTATCACAAGGTAACATGGATTCATTCCAAGGGATGACTCCAAAGTCCTGAAATTAATTTCTGCCAAGTCTGTCTCAGCAAGCAAAACCTGTTTTTGTCTCTTTTCATGGTCCCTGTAGGACACAAAGCTGTCCTGTCATACCCCAGTGAGCTCTGGGGCTCACAGGGCATCCCATGGAGGTACTCAGCCATCCCTGTTCCGTGCCTGGTGGAACATTTCCCAACTGAATGCAACCCTACAACTGCACTCCCCAATTTACTGCTCAGTGGGCATGTGTGCAACGACCAAAAACCCCATTTTCTCTTCTTTAAACCACCAGCAGAGGCACCAGGTCAGAGCTCTGTAAACCATAATGATTTTGGCCCCTGATCCAGCACAGGCTGTTACTGCCACTGGATTTGGGGGCATTGTGCACAGGGCCCAGGCAAGGACTGTGACATGCCAGGAAGGTGACAGTGACACTCCTGAGTGTGGGGGGATGAAGCCAGCCTGGGGCTGTTTGCCAAAAGGAAAGCAGCAAGTGTGGGTGACATTCCCAGAGGTTCAGGTCAGCCTCATTCTGCCAGGCTAATGACTGAATTTATCTGGCTGAATTTATTTTTTTTCCAATCTTCCCAGGTTCCTGCAAGAACGAACTCTAGCAGAGTGCCTGGGGACCTGGAGCAAGCTGAGTGCACCCACAGCTCTTCTCTCCCTCTCCAGCCCCAGACTGGGGATGAAGCCTCACCATCACAGGAAGGCCTCACCATCACAGGCAGGAGAAGGCAGGAGAAGGCTGGGCTCCCATCAGCATCTCCATTGTTCTCTCTTCCAGCTCACCTCAGCAGAGGCCACACGGTTCCTTCCAAACTGGACTCTGAGCCCTCTCCCTGCTGGAGAGGCAGCAAATAAATGCCTTACCTCGTGCCATGAGTGCCTGGCTGTGCCAGACTGCCTGTGTGTCACCAGTGTGTCACCTGGGGCTGTTCAGCTGCCCCTCAGCACTATCCTGGGGTAACAGCTCCCCGGGAGCAGCAGGCACAGGGCTGGCTGTGGAGCACACACCTGGCCCAGCTGCCTCCCCACGCTCCCTGGGCTTGCTGTCAAAGGGAGAAGGTGGGGACAAGTCCCTGCAGCTCCAAGCCAGGTGTCACAGCAGGGGACAGTGCCCCTGGTGCCTGCAGAGCTGGGTACAGGAGTGGGTGCCCATCCCTGCAGCTCCCATCCTGCTCTGGAGCTGGGCTGGTGCCTCAGCAGTGAGGCTGGGTGAAGCCCTCCTGCCTGGGGGGCACAGGGTGGGGACAAGGACCCCCCCTGTCCCTCCATCACCAAACCCAGCCCCTGCTAGAGCTCAGGGCTCAGCACCCCACATCCTCCTCCCTCAGCCCCCACACAAGACAAGGAGGCTCCTTTATTTAAATAACCAAAGGTGTAATTTCCTTTTTTTTTTTTTTGTTTGATTTTTTGTAAAGCAGATAACATTCTCAGCCCAATTAAAAGTGAACAGCAGACAACTGCACATAGAGGCACTGCTCCCTCCTCCCAGGAGGAGTCAGACATGGTTCCCCTCCCCAGGAGCCCTCCCAGGACCCTCCTGGGTTGACCCTCCATGACAGCCCTTTATCTGCCACTCTCACAAAGTGCTGGTTTGGTTCCCATCTCCCACCCCGACCCTTCCCATCCCCTGAGTCTGTACTAAGGCCCCTCCAATGAAGCCCCTGGCAGCACCAGCTGGGCCCCAGGGCTCCTTCCATGGAGCTCCCTGCCTTTCCCAGCTGAGGCCAGACAAACACAACTGCAGACAAACCAGTGCAGGCTGCAGGAGCTGGGTGTGCTGCTTACCTGAGTAGCCCCAGCTGGTTTATCCCAAGCTCCCCTGTGCCATGAACAGGAGAGCTAAAGCTAAAGAACCATGGACCTGACCCAGCCCCCAACAGTCCACAGCTCCCGGTGAGGGGTGCAGGAGCTCTGTTGGTCCATCACCCCAAGGCACAGGGGAACCCGTTTTATCTGGCTGGAAAAGCGGTTTATATCCCCCAAAGGGGGAGCTGAAGCCTTCCCAGCCGCGTTCCAGCTGCAGCTCACCCACCCTGTGGCTCTGCAGGGGTTTGACAGCCCTGGAGAGCAGCAGCTCCGCCCCGCAGAGCAGCAGAGACGCGGGACAGGCACCATCTTTCGGCCAGCGCTGACCATGACAAGTGACAAACGGAGCGCGACAGAGCCCTTTGCCTCCATAAGGGGCATTGCAGGGATGTGACCAGGCTGAGCCACCGCCACGGCGGGGAGCTGGCAGCAGTTTCCCAACGTGATGCTGCTGTGACACAAGGGCACCTCAAGGGGACAGGCCTGTGTGTCCCACTGGTGGGTGGGAGTGCTCGGGGCTGTCCAGGCAGGACACCACACTCCTAGCACTGCTGAAAAGCCAAAATCTGGATTTTCACTCCAGTTCTCAGCCCTGTTTGAGCATCAAGGTTGTGCTGATACAAACTGCTGCCTGGTGGATTCCACCTGGGACATCACAGGGCCACCTCACAAGCTGAGCCTGCGGGAACACAGCTGCAGGGACAGTCACATGAGGCAGAGCTCAGGCTCCAGGCAGGTTTTTGCTGTCACCCCAAGCTAGCTGCAAGAGCTGGGGAAACTCACCTCTCTAGTCATTGAGCCCTTTGGTAGCACAAGTTTGGTGCCTGAGAAATTCAGAAAAAAGGAGATACTGCAAAGTGAGAAAATGAACCCATAAGAGAAATCCACTCAGAGGGGAACCTTAGTGCTGGCTTGACACCCTGTGTGTGCCAGTCTGTGGTGCTCCCAAGAGTCAGAAATCACTGCAGAGGAGAAGATCTTTCAGTATTTGGCAAGAACAGACAGGTAGGTCCCTTCAGCCACCACCACACGGTGACACCACTGGAGAAGGCTCTAGGATGAGTCCTTTGCCTGGCCTGGGTGGCCTGACAGCCTGAAGAGGGTCTCCCTCATGGTGCTGAAGCATCTGTCAGAGAGCTCGGTGACATCGTCTGACGTCAGCCCTTTGGTCTCTATTGGAGGCAGAACCTCGACCTTGATTTTGCCTGGGGACAAGAGAGGAGCCTGTGAGAAACCCACACACCACAGGAGCTCTGTGCTCTGCCCTGTTCCCCACCCTGGACAGCCCCAGCACAGCCCTCAGCCCCTCCCAGGGCTTCAGGCATCCACCCCTGGAGCACAGGCAGAGTTAGAGCCCAGCTCCAACAGCTGTGCCACCCAGAATAATCCCCCTGTGCCCCAAACTGCCATTCCAGCCAGAGCCTGCCCAGAGCAGGAGGTGGCACCCAATTTTTAATGAAAACATCCCTCAGTGTATTTAATTACAGCCCTTCCTGAGTTAACCCAACCCAGGCTCTGGTGCCAAGTGCTTTGAACAGCCTCCAAACATCTCCCAGCAGGGTTCCTCCTGTTCACCCCAGCTCTGCTTCCCTCCCACACCCCTGTGAGCCAGATCTCCACACAGGACAACAGCAACCCTGTCTCCAAGTGACTCTTTGTTACCTGATGTAAACAGTTTTGTCTTTGGGTTATAGAAGCTGGTGAAGGAAGAATACACCACAGGGATCACTGGGACCTTGAGGAAGGGAAGAAAAAGAGGAGCTAGTGGCACTTCAGCAGCTCAGGGCAGGCCAGAGGCAGGCAGCAAATCCCACGCTGCAGAGCTGACCTGGCCTGGCTTTCAGACACACAGAGCACACACAGCCCCACAAGCAACACCCACTCCCAAAGGGCAGAACAATCAGCAGTCAAATGGAATCAAAAGCACTCCCCAAAGACTCAAGGCACAGCGATACTCAAGGAACCAGGGCCAAGTTCCACTCCAGCCTCAGCTCAGCACTGGCTTTAAGGGCTCCTCGACCCAAGTGAGCTCCAAAGCCCAGGTATTTTCTGTCCTGCAATCAAACACTGCAGGCTGCCTGTTGTGACAGGCCCTGCCTGCTGTACAGGCACGTGTCTGGGGCAGGGTGGCTGCTCTGCTCTCAGTTTCTAAGAAAAGGAGTCACCAGTTGTTATCAATTGCTCCCAGGGAAGCTTCACACAGACACAGGGCCAGGAGGGCAGGCAGAGCTGTTGTTCCAGTGCTGGTAACACAGCCAGGATCTACAGTTGGTGACTCAGGGGGGTGTAGCAGAGGCAGGAACCAGTTCCATGTCATCCTTTCCTCCAGCAGCTGCCAGGCTCTGCCTTGGCTGCATCACCCAGGCAGGAATGGGGATGGTACAACACAGGCTACACCCAGGGCTTAGCCAAAGGAACCCAGTCAGAGAGCTGGCATCTCTTCCCTTTCCCAAAATCCCTGCTGTAGCACCTTTCCTGGGGAAACCAGTTTCCCCTGAGGCCTCGAGTCATCCCAGTGTCTGGCACACTGCCCCAGCACTGTGCCCAGGCAAACACCCTGCTCCTGAGACAGCTCTGGCCTGCTCCCCCCACTAACTGCTCATGGACGCTGTCATTTTGGAGAGAAAAGACACATCAAGAACTGCCATATGGCTGCCAGGGAGGCAGCAGCTATTTTCACACAGAGCAAGCCCAGATGTTGCTCTAAAGCACAAGAATTAACAATCCTGAATCATCACTACACAATTGAGACCTGGGGGATTGAGAAATGAATCGTCAGCTTTGGGCTTCCCCAGGAAAGATCCCACTGGGCTCCCTGCCAGGAGCGAGCTCTGGGCTGCAGCCATGCCCCCAGGAAGCCCTGGGCACTGGCACTGCCCTGCCACGCTGCCAGGAAAGCCTGGAAATAGGGATCAAGTGTGTCTGTCCCTCACAGCCCTCCCTCCAGAGGGGACACCAGGACTGAGGCAGGCAGGAGAGAGGACAGGGCAATTCTCCACTATCTACAGCCACTCATGCCCAGGGTCAGCTCATTCCCAGAGGGGATGGAAAAGGCCCTTGGCTGCTGCAGGGCAGCACTTCTGACACCAGTGGCTTTCCTGAGTAGGTGTTACCTGGGAACACAGCTCATCTGAGAGCAAACAAACCACACACTGCAGGATCAGTGTGCAGTGCCACGGCAAAAGCACTCAGGGTTCCCATGCAGGGGCAAAGTTACCTGTGCCTGGACAGCGAGGTGAAATGCTCCTTTCTTGAATGGCAGCAAATCCCCAGTGCAGTTCCTCGTGCCCTCTGGATATACCCACACCTTCACCTGCACATGGAGAGACAAGGTTCTGCTGCAGAAATCCACTTGCAGTGGTGGGAGACACCAGCCAGCTCTGCCAAGCAGAGCCAGGAGCACCATGAGTGCCACAATGCCCCCATGCCACCCCACCCAGCTCCGCAGTGACACTCACATTCTCAGCCACCATAGTCTTGGCCACCTCTGACATGACCATCTTGGCACTGCTGGTGCTCTTCCTGTTGATGAAGATGACTCCACCGAGGTACATGATGAGCCCCACGCTGCCCATGTACATCAGCTCCTTCTTGCCCACCTGGACACAGTTGTCGGGCAGGACCTCCATCAGCCCTAGTGGGATGGCAGAGGGCAAGACCCAGCAGTCACCCCTGGGACAAGGACAGGACAAGGACAGGGGCACCAGGGACAGGCTGCTGCCTTGCTTCTCTCCCGGCTTCTGAGAGCAGGAGGCTTGGCACACAGCAGAGTTAGTGGGCAGGGTGGCTGCAGGTGACAGCCCAGGTGACAGCCCCAGGGAGTCCAGCAGGGTCACTGGCACATGTGCTGGGCCAGCACCTCTAGGACAGCAGAACCTGGGAGGCTGCAGAGGTGTGGGATTGCTCAGAGTGACAGGAGACCCTTCCCACAACCAGTACTGATGGGGAAGCTGCACCAGGGGGTGCTTATCCAGGAGATACAAGCAGGACTTCTCCCAATGGTGAGCAGGAGAAACATTCTCTTCCCTCCCACCACTTCCTCACCCATCATGTCGAGGACGCTCTGATGGTTGGACAAAATGACAGCAGGGCCCTCCACCTTGAAGTTCTCCAGTCCCTTCACCTCAAACCTCAAGCCGAAGAAATACTTGAAGGTCTTGACAACAGCTTTGATGATTCTGCAGAAGGAAAAAAAAAGCAGTCAGCAGCAGAGCAGAGAGGCCAAGGCCTGCAATACCCAGTGCGGGTGGAAGGAGACAAGAAGAGCTCTAGGACATAGACCCTCCAGTCTTATTTGTGCTGTGGTCCACCCAGGTGTCTGTCCTGCATGGTCCCACATGCTGCAGGAGTGCTGTTCAGTGCCATGGTTCTGGGCTGCCCTGGTGCTACCAGGCTCTTCCTCCTGCAAGCAGCAGGGCCCCACAAGTTGTCAAACAATTCTCCCAGGAGCTGCCACTCCCCAGCACACCCGACACCCAAGGATGGCTCTGCCAGGTCTGCTCCTTGCAGTGCTAGGAGATGGGGCTCAGTGATATAAACAAACCCGGGGTGCACAAGGAAGGAGGGGAATGAAGGCGAGAAACATTTCCCTGCACAAGGCAAGGATGCAGGCAGCAAACAGGATGCTCCCCACATGGCTTGGCAGAGGCTGGGTGCCCCCAAGCAAGCCCATGCTGAAGCTTTTGCCCTTCCCCAGTGGATGTACAGGTCTGACAGAGCTCCCAGCTTCTCCCAGCTGGGACACTCCAACAGCCATGCCAGCACTGGAGCACATTTCCTCGTCAGCCCACAGGAGCAGGGCCCATCTATGCCACCCCCTGACCGGGGGACTTGGGGACTCTCCAGCTAGGCCAAAGGACACAGGCAGAAGCTGGCAGAACACAGGGGCTATTTTGGGCAAGGGAACAGCCATTTACCAGGACAGGTGGCAGAGGAGCCTGCACGTGAACAAGGCTCCCAGGAACAGCCACCAGCCTGGATCTGCTCTCCCCTAGAGCTGATTCAAGCTGACTTGACCTCCAGCAAGCACCTGGATGTCCTGCCTCAGGGCCACCTTCTCCCCTGGCAGACAGGGGATGGAGCTTTCCTTCCTGCAGCAGGAGAGTGAGGGACAGCCAGCTTTGTGCCCACCACAGGGTCCAGCTTGGGAACTGTGCAGCACCATCCTGCTGAGAGGCATTCTTGTCACTCAGGTGGGAGGTGAGCACCTGGACAGCATCTCATCCTGGCAGCAGCTCCCAGCATCTGCTCTCTGAAAATCTCCACAAACTCTTGAGCCACAGCACTTCCCCCAGCTTGCTGCTACCCACAGCAGGGTTCACATCTCCATGGGGTGTCCCCCCATGCAGACCACCCGAGCTGGCTGTGACACTGGAGTTCAGGCCAGGCCAATGCCCCGAGGTGACACTGTTATCAGTCCTCATGTCAACTTGCTGCAAAGAGCCACACCCAGGGAAAGGACACAGGGAGGAATGCAGAGCTCCACAGCCCGCTCCAAGGTTACGGGGCGCAGGCTGCTCCAAGGTGACAGGGGTGCAGTGCAGGTGAAGAGATGGGGTTACAGGTGATCAGAGGCAGGGTGACACAAACCAGAGAGGTCATGGGGGATGCCAGGCCACCAGGGTGACCTAAATCACACTTCTCCTCCCTTCTGACTGCCAACCAAAAAAGAGGTCACTGCTCTGGAAGTCACAGTGCTCACTGGCTGCTGGGAGAGGCTGGTTACACATTACTCAAGAGCAACCATCCAGCTTCCTCCTGCCAGCCCGGGGACAGACTTTCCTTGCACAAGATGTGGCGTGAGCCACTGAAAGAGGCAAAGGGGCAGAGCTCAGAGCAGACAAAGAGCAGGGGTGACCTGCTGGGCTGGCCACGTCACCCACAGGGTTAAAGGATGGATCTGAGTCCCCATAACCCCACAAGTGACTTCCCTGCCAGAATCATCGACTCAGACGTGGTGCAGCCACAGCTGCAGAGAGCTGTAAAACCAGTGCACTTATTGCCAGAGACAAGGAGCACAAAAATGACAGGGAATGGGACTTTTCAGTGCATCCCTAACAGTCTGGGTATGAAAGCCAGCAGCCCCCAGATTCATGTGCTCTGCTCCACAGGCAGTCACAGAGGCTTGTTTAGGATACTCTGATTTTCAAGGACTACTGAAATCTGCTTACCAGATTGGAGGCTCGTGCAAGATGTTTTACCCCAGATAAACAGTTCTATCTCTATCAGACACCCTGGGTAACCTCTTCCAAGTCACACCAGCTCGACACTGGAGCCAGCAGCACAGCAAGAACGGGGTGTTCTGCGCCAGGCAACAACACCATTATCATTGTCTGTCCACCAGCACATGCTCTGCTCCAGCCCCCTTTCCCAAGCTGGAATAAGCAGCCTGGGATGTTGGAGAAATAAGGAACTCACTGGATCACCTCAGCCATGGACCTCCCAGGGGCTGGGATACATCACCAGAATCTTCAGCCAATGTCACTACAAGGAAACAACAGGCTTAAGTTACAGGAAAAGGGTGGCTCTGGCCAAAATTCAGCCTGGGTTCCAACAGGAGGAGTTATCCAATGCAAGTTCTTGTTCCCAAATAATTCCTTGAAGTTTACAT
>JAWWMS010000054.1:2708900-2720385 GCA_035048045.1 Chlorospingus semifuscus
AGGAGTTATCCCATGCAAGTTCATGTTCCCAAATAATTCCTTGAAGTTTACATAAAGTTTAGAGGGTTTATTTTTGGGGGGAAATAAAAGGATAGCGTCTCCATCACTGACATCATAAATTCTCCCAGCTGCAGAGCTAGCTGAGCGTTGGAAAGCTGCTCCTGAGTGAGCCAAGGCAACCAAAGCTGGAGAGAGAGCCAGGCTGGAGATCACAGAGCAGACTGCCTGGGGCCATGGCACCAGCTGGGACCGGTAGGGCACAGCCCTCAAGGCACCACATCAGCTCCCTCCGCCCTGAGTCCTACATGTGAAAGCCACACTGCAAAGCAAAGTCCAGCTCCACCTGCTCAGATGCTGCCAACCTTTGATCCTAAAGGATGTTAAGGCTCTCCTTTCCGCTGCATCCACATGACATGCTCAGCAGAGGTAAAAAGCTGCCTAGGGGAGAGCAAAACCAGGAAATGAGCTGTCCTGTGCTGCCAGCAGAAGTGCCAGCTCTGTACATAGAATGTACCTTGGCACGGAGAGGAGGTGCTGGATGACAGCAGCCCCTTGGCCCTTGTCACAGGTGTCCTGTCAGGGGACACAGGGCCGGACAACAGCTGCAGGAGAGCTGTGCCCCGGCAGCACATGGCACACAGCCTGCCAGCCTCTGCTGCCGGGGCAGGAAACAGCCCAAACACAACCACCCAACTGTCTGGATCACAAGGAACCTTCTAGAGACCGGCTCCATCTGCCACGGCAGGGTCACCCAGTGACACAGGTGTGTTTGGAATGTCTCCAGACAGGTAGATTCCTCACACTCCCTGGACAGCCTGCTCCAGCGCTCTGCCACTCTCAGCAAACACTGCTCTCCTACAGCTTTCCCTAAAAAAGCCACCACCGCCACCTTCCAGGCGCTTCATCCCCAAACGTGCCTTGCCGAGGGCTCTGCCACAGGCCAGGACAGCCACCCCTGAGCCTAGAGGGGACCCCCGGGGCTGCGCTGCCACCGGTGCGACAGAGGCCGCCACCACCCCAGGGGCTCCGGCAGCGGCGGGGCGGTGACACCGCTGTCCCCGGCCCCCGTTCCCCTCTCACCTCATGTTCTTGACGGTGCGGCCGCCGTTGACCAGCAGGCAGGCTACGGCCGCCAGCGCCGAGGCCAGCAGGCACAGCACGCAGTAGAAGCCGATGCGCAGCGCGAAGTTGACGGTGGGGCTGAGTTCCATGAGGACGTGGAGCAGCAGCAGCACGGCCGTGCCCCATAGCAGCCACCCCATCTCCATGACGGCTCCACCCGGACCAGCCGCTACTGCTGCCGCCTCTTCCCCGGGCAGCCCGCGCTGAGCCCGCCTTATGTGGGCGGCCCTGCCCGCCCTGCCGCTCCCTCGGCGGGGCGGGACGGGCGAGCGAGCGGGGAACGTTCCCTGTGGAGCGGGCATTCCTCGGGCTGCTGGGCGGGGATCGCCGTGGCCATGGCGAGGCGAGGAGGGCGGTTGGTTCCCTCACGGGGCACTGTGGGGGTTTGGTGCCCTCACTAACCACTGTGGGGGTTTGGTCCCCGCATGGAGGAAGTTTGGGACCCTCAGGGAAGCATGAGGAGTTTTGAGATCCCCCCCATGGATTTCTGGGGGAGTTTTGTCTCCTCATGAATCCCTGTGGGGGGTTTGGTCCCCTCATAGAGCTCTGGGGGCGTTTTGTCTCCTCGTGAAGCTCTGTGGGGGGTTTGGTCTCCCCATGGAGCCCTGTGGGGGTTTGGTCGTGGCAGTTTGGGACCCCCATGGAATCATGTGGAGTTTTGGCACCCCCATGGGGCCCTGGGAATGTTTTGTCTCCTCATGAAACTTTGTGGGGGATTTGGTCCCCTCATGAAACCCTCATGGAGCCCTGTGGGCCTTTGGGACTCTCATGGAGCCCTGTGGGGGATTTTCACTGCCTGTGTGGCGCCATGGAAAGGCTTTGGAGTCCTCCATGCTGTGAGGGAGTTTGTGTCCCTCAGGGCACTATGAGGGACACAAACCTCATAGACCCTTACCCACCTTCTCTGCTGGTGCTTGATGCTGTTTTTCCAGCGGCACAAACATGCTGGGCGGGATGGAGCTTTCCCTGCTGGCACTGGGGTTAGGATAGGATCAGGCCCCGAAGCTCTGTGGGTACAAAGCTGATGTGGGAGATGAAAGTGTCTGCTGGAACCGACACAAACCATTCATTGAGCTCGGCTGGTTTTGCAACACTTTTTATAGCAAAACGCAAGTCCTGCAAATCTCCGCGGAGACTTCAGTGGGGTAAGATGTGACCCTGTGGTTCTGAGCATCCCCTTGGCATCCATAGCTTTACAGCTCTTGGAAAAATCAGGGAAAAGTGTTAGCCCTGTTAAAATAACCATTGTTCCCTCAGCTGTCCTTGGATTCACCAATAGAAGTTGCGTGCTGTTCCCAAACGAGCTGTAACCAGAAAAAGGAGAGCTCACTGCACTTTCCTTACCCCATAGCAGCTTTAGGGCTGGGAGCAGGAGACAGGCTCCTTCTCTACAGAGAGCTCCTGGCTGGCACTCCCTACGGCTGCCAGGCAATGACATCTCAGAGCTGGTCTCATGATTCCAGCTAATGCCACAAAGAACCCTTATTGTATTAGCATCTCCACACAGCATGAGATTAATTCCCTCTGCCTGTGTCGTGTGGGCTGCTCAGGGAGCCTTGCTCCAGTGCCGTGCCAGCCAACATATGCCTGAGAAGTCACTGAGACCTTTGCAGCTGAGCACACGCTGGGCCCGGAGCGATTCTGTGTTATCCTCGTGACTTTTCACTTCTGATGACACGGGAAGAAAGTCCCTGGTGATCTGTCACTGGGGCGTTGCACGGGCCGGTCCACGGAGCTCATGAACGCGGGCTGACGTTGGGAATCTGAAATGTAAATCCCAGCAGGGCCGCGGTGCCAGCGGCAAGCGCAGTGAGCAGATCCGGCGTGGCAGGGCTGGTGCAACGCTCCACGTGTGGGCTCCTGGAGGAGCTTGGCTGCCATCCCCTTCTCCCCACGCTCTCCAGCGCGTTATCTGGAGTAATGCAAATGAAACATTTAGTATTAGTCTGCAGCTCAAGGAAGGGGAGCGCTTTCTGATGCCAGATTAGAAGCCAGACATGGGCCTGCCTGCGAGCAAGCAGAGCTGTCATGCTGAGTTATTTCATAAGGCAGGCGGTGGTGCTGCCAGATGACGACAGCCTGTGCGTTAACATTTTCATAACAAACTGCCTGATGGAAGAGGCCCGAGAGCCTCTGCCCGCTGTGCAACACGAGCATCACCCCATCACCCTGAAACATGGCCCTTTTGGGGTAGAGGCAAAGGTGACCCCATCCCTGTCCTCTCAAGCTGCAGCAGCCAGGATGAAGCAGTTCCAAATGCTCAAAAACCCCTGATTTGCTAGATTGTGCTGTGTGTTTTGCATATTTAACTACTGACTGGATTATTTAAACATGTTAAAAGGCTACCCTGCAGGTAGTGTGGCTGAGCAGGGCCCAGAATCCTTGGCAGGAGCAAGAACACATCAAGTACCAAGCAGAAGGGTCCACATAGCATCACTGCTGGTGGGATTTCTGTGCCTGGCTCCATGAAGAGCCATGAAGCTCAAAGCATTACCCTTGTCTTACAATAATCTGGCTGTGTTCTTTATCTTTTATTTGCCTAAATTTATTGCTTCCCTGGCAACAGCATGTGACCTCCCTGTGGATGACTAGCTTCTGACTGGAAAAGAAACAGAGCCAGGGAGAACATCTCCCACATATGGAGAAGGGAAGAGAGGGAAAGCACTCAGAGGGGTAGGAAGGAAGGAGGGATGTGTCCATCTCCTGACTGAGCAGGTTGCAGAGCAGCAGGAGGCTCGAGGCTGGGTGGGTGCTCAGCAGGACCCTCTGGAGATGCTGGCTGTGCTGAAGGAGGCTGGATTTGTGCAGGATCTCACTCGTGCTGCCTCACCCCGCCTCTGCCCTTGGCTTCCCACAGCGCCTCTGGCAGCTCTACCCATCGGCCTGCTTCCCTTTGCCTCCTGCCAAGGGCCGTGTGTTGAAAGCAGCAGCTGGGTTTGGTGACATTAAAGTGGGGGGGAGGAGGCAGCAACCAGCCAAACATCCTTGTTGGTGGCCTTCTCGTGGCATGCATGTGTGAGGCTGGGAGCCCTCACAGGAAGGGCTGACAGCATGAAGCTGTGGGCTGTGCAAACTCCTTGGCACCTCGTGCTGCACAGCAGCCCCCATTGTCAGGGGCTTGGGGACAGTGAGGTGATCCACACATCTGCTATAACTCCTTCCAGACCTCTGTCAGTCTGTCCATCCGTGCATCCATCCATCCACTGATGTATCCTCTTCCCTCTTCACCTGTCTGAATTAGCAGCTGGCTTTGGGAGATGTGTCAGAGCCTGGTGTCACTGTGTGTCACCTCTGTGTAGCTCAGGGTACACAGGACAGTCCAGCATCACAGCGCTGATGTGTTTGCCCTGTGTAACACTCTCACACGGGCAGGGCTGCAGGCTGGGAACCTGGACCTTGTTTGCATCCATAAGCAAGGCTGCCCCAAGGGCTGACATCACTGGCTGGCATCATCTTTCCTGGAAGTGTTGCCCTGGCAAAGACAGAGAAGAGGTTTCCTCCGGTTGGGAACACCACAGTCTGCTTGGCAAGGATGGTGCTAAGAGCAGTTTGTGCAAAGGATGTGGGTGAACCTCATTTCCCTGTCACCTAAAAGGGCACATGGGAGGTGAAATTTTCCTGCTGCTCCTTGAGTGGGAGCTCACGGTGAGCCCACAGTCACAGGGGCAGAGCTTCAGCCTGACCCTCAGCCTCCACGCTGGCTCCTGCTGCTCCATGGCCACACTCCCCGTGCTTGCTGGGCTCCTCGGTAGTCACACGTCAGCGCTCTGGTGACAGCAGAGTAAACACTGGGGAGGAACCGGCTGGTGACTCAGCGTGGCTTCAACGTGAGCGCTGCAGCTCCCTGCTCACAACACAGCCTTGCACAAGAACCAGAAGCATAAGATTGCTAAACTGCCTGCAGGCAGAGCCTCCACTGGCCTCTGGTAAGGCAAAGAGCCCAAAGGACTTTGACTCTGGGAACATGCAATTAAGAGAGAAACGTGTTTTAAAAGGCTATCAAATAATCTCAACCTTCCTTCCTTCCTGTAACCTTTACTCACCTACAAGTAACTCTATTGGAAAAGTAAGACTTCATCTGCTGGCATGTTCACACCAGCCAGGTGTGGATTTGAATCCATGCAGGACACCAGGCAGGATGCTGATCCACAGAGCGATCACAGCCACACCAGCTCCCCACAGAGTGCCAGGGCTCTCAGTGAGGCTGAAAATTGGAGTTTGCAGAGTGAGTGTGCATCAGGCAAGGATTGCAGCTGGGGTTAACACACCACCAAGCCTCTCAGCTCTGACTTTTATTTTTTTGCTTCTGGTAGACTTTGCCAAAAACAGGAGGTAGCAAAAGCACGAGACTTCCAGATCTTACTGTTGCATTTACGTTTGAAACCACAGGCTGGAAATCCCCCTGCACCTCACGGTCTCTGCACCATGCTCGTAAACGAGGGTGTGCCCAGTACAGGACATCTTGTCTGGCTGCAGCTTTTGAGCTCTCTCAAGCACAAGGATGTAAAATTGGAATAACTTTTTTTTTTTCAAGTTGCAATACGATTAGGTTTTCTCCCAAATGCCATGTGTAAATAAAGGAAATCAAATTGTTTCTGATGGATTTTGTGCCGGTGGAAGGGACTGAGCGGTTGACCTGGAAACTGATGGTCTGAGCAGGGAAGGCAGAGCTGTGAGCCAAGGGCTTCTCTTGGTGGACAGCCTGGGACTGGAGAGGGATTTGTTGCGTCTCCCATGTCAGGGGTTCTCAGCTCAAGGAGCCCCTGCTCATCATCAGCATGATGTGTCCTGCTTGGGTTGGATTCCCATAAAGAGTCCAGCTAGGTTGGATTCCCATAAGGAGTCCACCTGGTCTGGATTCCCATAACAAGGCACACCTGGTCTGGATTCAGCTGGTGGTGCTGAGTTCTGGGTGTGTCTCTGGGGTTGGATTGCCAGGTGTTTATGGGCTGTGTGTGCCCCACCTGTGCAACCTGAGCCAGCAATCTCATCCCTCCTCTCCTGCAGCTCTGTGCTGTGGATGTGTGGCTGCAATTACAGGAACGAGGAAGATCCTGTTTCCTTGGGGATCTGCAGTACGGACCACCATAAAGTGGGACATTGGGGCTCTGGGAGTCGAGGCAAGGTGTGCCCAGAAAGGAATCTCCATCCCTGCCTCCCAAAGGACATTTCCCTTTCTCTGCAGCATCCCATGGCACCTTCTGGGTGCAGGCCCTGTTGGCTGAGCCGTGCTCTCTCCCCAGGCTGAGTGTGGCATTCCCGGGTTGCCAGACCTGCCAGCACTGTGCCACAGGGTGTGCCCGCTCTGTGGCACACAGCAGGACTAAAGGGCCTTTGGGCTAAGTCCAGGTGTGCCATTGGTGTGCGTCACGGGGCTGCTCCTGGAGCTGGGCTCAGCCATGGGCAGCACCAGCATCTCCTCACCCCAGATCACCCCGAGGCTGCTGGTTGCTCTGCTGCTGCCAGAACCACCACCTTTGAAGATGATCCCATCCTCCTGCTCCTGAGCAGGTCTGCTGCCCCCTTCTCTGCCTCTCCAAGGCAAAATAGGCTCCAGCACCTGCACAGACGCTTGCTGGGGCTGAGCACAGGAGCTGCTGGAGAAGGAAAAGGCGTGTTGCCACCACGGAGCAGTGGAAATGTACTGACACCGCTGGGCAGGGCGGGAGGGAGCGGAGCAGCCCGGGGTGCTTTCAGCACAAAGACCGTTTTCTTGTGAACAGCTCCAGTCTTGCCACAGGAATGAATTTGGGCTGGGGCTGAGCTCACACAGGGCTGGATCCTGGAACAGGCTGCTGGGATTGGCTGCACCACGGCCAGGCAGCAGCTCTGTTTAGTAGAAGCACAACATGAAACCAGCACCCAGGTCTTTGGGCATGTGAAATCAGTGCCCATCTCTTCCTGGGGTGCCTGTGTGGGAACAGAGGGTCTGGGCAATTGCTGGGTAGGATGCTAGGGTACCTGGAATTGGATGCCACAAACTCCCCAGGTGCTGCCCTCTCATTACACAGCCCTACTGGAGCTGCCAGTGTGTTGCAACTGGCTCAGGATCTCCTCCAAGTGCCAGAGTCCAGCACAAGGTGAATTCTTTTCCTGGCAGACCTCCCTGGAAATAAACCACACACACCTCAGCGGGCTAAAATCCACACGGGGAATATGTCTGCATGAAACAAACAGTTGCTCTCTCTCTGTTTCCTCTGTTATTGATTAATGCCTCTTAATGACTCTGACCTCAAAAAATCTTGTAGTTGCCGCCTGTCACAGGAGATCAATGGAGCAGCATTAGCAGGAGATAGAGGCAAACTGTCCCAGGTGAGGTCTCTGCCGAGGCCAATCTGGGAGCAGCACAATCAATAGTTCAGCATGACCTCTCCCTCTTGCTTGCTTTTTTTCTCCTTGAGCTGGTTGGGCAATAAAGTCTGCTCTGAGCTTTCACCAGGACTAGATTATAACTATCCAAATTGATCTGATCTGTAAAGGATAAAAGGGCCTCTTAAGCCAGCTGTCTGCACTGGCAAAACTCAAGTGGCTGAGCAGACAGGGTCAGACCCTCATTAATTCCTGGATGCTTGGGACCCTGCTCATGCCATGTGTGAAGGCTGGACCACAGTGCTGGAGGGAGTCAATTAGTCATGACAAATCCAATCTGACTTCTCCCCCAGAGCTTTCCCAGTCACTTGGCTGTGCTGCTGGTGCCTTTTCATGAGTGCATCGTCATCGAAGCCACCATGCCCTGTCCCTCCCATGCTCTTTTTGTGATACCTCCTTGTTTCTCTTACTACCCTTTCTCCAGGGAGAAATTGTGCTGAGGAGGGACAGCCCTTTGTTGATTCACACACTGGGAGGTGCTGCAGTGAGCAGATGTGTCCCAGGTGGAGCATGGGACAGAGGAGGTGAGGGGGGGGCGGTTCTCCTTTGCTCAGACAGCCTCTGCCTTCTTGAAAACCTTCTGCACATCAACCCTCCAAACTGCAGCCTCTCTCCTGACTGAAACTGATACACAGGGAATGCCTGGAAGATGAATGTTGACTTAAAAACCATGTCCAGAGCTGCTCATCCCACCTGTGCATCTCTGTCTTTTCTGAGGCCAGCTGAGCCCCGTGCCTGCTCCAAGGAATGTCTCCCTGGCCAAGCCTGACTTTGGGAATCAAATGCCCAGGGTGAAAGCTGTGCCCTGGCTGTGGAGTGGAGAGGCTGGGGGCTGGCAGGGGCTGTCCATGGGCATTGGTGAGGGAGGAATCCCTGGGCTGTGTCTCCCAGAGCATGACCTGATGATGAATAACTCCATAATCTAAGCCAGTGCAGGGATCTGCTTGCTCAGCCTCCTTCTCCGAGCTCCTTTGCAAGGTCCCTTTCCTCCTTGGCTGGGAAGCGCCCATGGTTGGCACATGATGGAAATCCCAATGAGAGAAGCTCCCCTTCCAGAGCCAGCACCGCAGGGCTCCCGGCCACAGCCACCACCCTTTGCCTTTAACCCCAGCACTGCCTGCAGAGCCCTTGAGCTTCTTCTCTTCCACCGCATAGTTCAGGGCCAGGGACATCCCTGGGGTGTCCCCAGCCCACGGGGATGGTGGTGAATGAAGGGTGAGACCCCCAAACAGTTCCCAGCAAGCCAGGAGCTCTGTGGGGGCTGCAATCCTGGCCCAAAGCATCCACCGAGCCCCAGCACCCCCATCCAACCCCCCTTAAGTTCGTAGTGCTTAATTACAAGTAGCAGGGATTCGGAGAGGAAGCAGAGGGGGCGAGCACAGGACAGATTGGAGGGAAGATTGTGCTGGGGGTGGCAGGGCTGTCAAGCCAGAAACACAAGAGCTGATTAGCATTTCTAATTATAACCGCTGCGCTGAGCCCGGCGGGCTCGGCAGGCAGCAGAGGCAGCTGACGGGCTGTGCAGAGCCAGCTGTGGATGCCACGCAGGAAGCGCGGGCGATCAGCTCAAATCCTTCAGAGATGCACAGAAAAGAGCATTAAAGCCTGGATCCATCATCTCCGGGGCTGCGGCGCTGCCTGGGAATGCCGGGTGCCACCGCAGCCCGCCCGGGGTGCAAATCCCTCTGGTGTGTGGCCAGGGGGCTGATCCTGATGGCAGAGGAGAGCAGGGAGAGCATGTGCCCCTATTTTGGTTTGGGGTCCTGCACCCCCCTGCTGGCAGCAGCACTGCGGGTGATGGCACTGGGCTGTCCCCAGCTGTCACCCAACTCTGACATCCCACCCAGAGGACGCTGGGCAGCTCAGGGTGCTCCGGAGGGGATGGGTAGCCACCCTTGGGGGTACCTGCTCACGAGTCAGGGCTGCCCTGCACTGCTGTTAGCTCTGGCTGGAGATCATTTACTCATTATCATTTGGCCAGGCAAACATTACGGGCCAGAAATGACCGCTGCAGGGCTGTGCCTGCCCGGGAGCTGCCGTGTCCCGAGGGCGCGGTGCTCTTGGGGACGTGCCCGCAGAGCCACCGCCTGGCAGGGAAGTGCTCAGAGGCCAGCGGGCGGCACGCTGCGGGTTTAGCTGGGATTAGCAGGGCTTTGACCAGGAGAAACTGAAGCGACTTAATCAAGGCAGCGAGCGAAAGAATTCCCAGGGAGGAGCTGAGCACTGGCTGATCCCGGCATCTTCTGGATGCTGACAGTGCCTGCGGGAGCATTTTCCCCACCTTCGAGCTACAACAGCTCTGGGTGCCTGCCTGGTGCTGGAGCCCATCCTGGCAGTGCCAGGGGAATTTTGGAGAGGGGAGAGACCCCTTGCACAGGGGCAGCAGCCCAGGCAGTGCGTCCCTGGTGCCAGGTGCCTGGGATGGAAACCAGAGATGGGCACCATGGGGAGAGATCTCACTTCCCTTCTGTGTTGAATATAAGGTACCATCACACCTGCAGAATTTTTATTACTCTTTTGATTGGATTAATTAATCATTCAGTGATAACTGCTCATTAGGCATTCTAACAATCAATACTAATCACTTAATTACTTGGAGTATTACAGCTTGGGATGGTCTGCTCATTCCTAATTAGATTCGCTGGACAATCCACCCCTGAATTCTGCAGAGCCCCACAGCAGAATTCTGTGGATTTCAGGCCATCCTCAGCCCTGGCCCAGTTGTGCCATTCCCCATCTCCATCGAGTATTCTTCCCCCACTCTTGGCCTCCAAAATCAGTGTTCAAGTCAGAAGGAGCTGCAGGAGCAGGGTGAGCAGGGAGCATGGAATGCATCCAGCAATGCACCTTCCTGTCCCTGCTGTTTCCCAAATTACCAACCCCACCATCAAAAATAAATCTCAGAGGCTCTTCTTCTTTCCTGTCTTAATTAACACTAAAAACAAGAACCTGCTGCAGAACCATCCTGGCTTCAGTGGGATGGTAAAGCCTTCCCTGACAGGGGCTGTGGGTGGCCGAGGTGACGTTCACTGTCCCCGTTCCTGTCACTGCTCTGGGCAATGTCAGCCCAGCCCACACAGAGGTCAGGGCTCAGCACTGGAGCAGCAGGGACCTCCTCGGGGTTAAAAGCAGGCAGCAAACACGCTGCAGGATTTGGGAGGCTTCAGGCAGTTTTTTGTGATGCTCCTTATCCATCACCATTATTTGGATTAGCCCAGCAAGGGCTTTTGCTCATTAGGCCCTGATTCCTCGGTGCTTGGCGCTCACACTGAGCAGGGATCTGGGCTCGCAGTGACCAGCTTGTTTTCAAAGGTCATTTTGAACCAAATTTAAAAGGAAGGAGCAACCTGAGCCATGAAAAGGGGGCAAACGGATAATCTGAAGATTTGCTGATAGCAGGCAAGGAATTATCTTAACAATGCCCTCGTGACTGAGTCTCCCAGACCATTTCCCATCATATTATTTGCTCCATGTCCCCTTTGCTCTAATGTGCCTGTGCACACAGGATCCCCCTGGATGGGGCTGTCCCTGGCCTGTCAAAGTCTTGCTGTGATGTTTCCCTGCTTGGTCGCAGTGCAAACAGGGAGGACCAGCCAGTGCTGCTGCTGGGATTCAGGGTGGGGAAAAGACACAGCAAGGAGGAGAAGGAGCGGCAGTGATGGAGGGGCTCAGGCCGGAGGGGTGCAGCCCCGAGCTGTGCTCACAGGTTACCTGCTATGGGTAACAAGGAGGGAGTCTGGCCCTCTGCCACCCAAAATGGCTTTGAATAAACCTGGAGCTGCTGTGAGTGCTGGCGGCCAGGTGGGATCAGCATCTCCACAGACCCCTCCCTGCTCTGCCAGGATCATCAGCCAGGGCTGTGTGGTGGGGTGAGCCCGGGGATGGGACCCCCGAGTGGGTGGAACCCCGGAACATGGGATGGGCACGGCCGTGAGATCCTCAAGCGGGATGCGCGGCTGGATGGGGCGTGAGCCCCCCGGGCGGGATGCCCAGA
>JAWWMS010000054.1:2720575-2731228 GCA_035048045.1 Chlorospingus semifuscus
GGGCCCCCCTTGCCGGGAGCCCGGCCCCCCCGGCCCCGGCGGCGGTGCGGGGGCCGAGGCCGCCCCGGCCATGCCCCCCGGAGCCTGAGGCCCGCGGCCGCGGGGCGCCCGCAGCATGCGGAGGATCCGGCGGCTGGTGCATCTGGTGCTGTTCTGCCCCTTCTCCAAGGGCCTGCAGGTACCGGCGGAGCGAGGATGCGCCGGGATGGAGGATGCGGGCTCGGGGATGCGCCGGGCCGGGGGGACGCGCTGCGATGCGGGATGCCGGCTTGGGGATGCCCGTCTCCGCATGCTGGCACCGGCCGTGCACAAAGGGACGCTCCGCCTCGGTTCCCCCGACGCCGGTGCAAGGAGCTGGGGGCCGGGCACCGGCACATCGGGGGTCTGGAGCGGCACCGGGGGTCTGGAGCGGCAGCCGGGGCCGCAGCGGTTGCATAACCCGCGCCGCGCTCCGCCGTGCCGGAGCCGGGGAGCGCCGGGGCAGCCCAGCCCGCAGCGCTGGGTGAAGCCGCCGATGCAGCAGGGCAGGGATGGCTCCTTCCTTCTCTTTCTTTCTTTATTTTCCCTCCTCTTCCCATCCCTGAGCTTCCGAGGGCCGGGCACCTCCCTCAGATCTCCAGGGATGCTGGGGCCGGGGATGTCAGGGATGCTGGAATGGGGATTTTCTCTGCAGCCTGGGATGGGAGAGCCTGACTGTGGCAGAGATCCTGGACCAGAGGGGTTATCCCGGAGGGGATGAGAGAGGGGATACCCGGTGCTGGCAGGAGGTGGGTGCAGAGCTGGGAGTGCTGTGAAACAACCCCCGTGTTCCCCAGGGAGCCACGGGGATGGAGCAGGATTTTGTTGATGCTGCATCCATTTTGCCTTTGAAGTCAGCCCCAGCCCAAAGTCACTTTCATATCCTCCAGAGTCACTCTAAAACTGAACACAGCAACTCTCACAGGGTAACACCCTTCAGTGCAGGGAAGGCAATGGGGAGAGAATCCCCTGTGCCTTGAGACTGAGGCACTGGAGGAACCCTCAAAATCCAAAATCCAAGCAAATCTCAGGGGAACCTCTCATTGAAATGCATCCCCCACTCCCACATTTCCTTCCACCCTTTAGGGGATGATGAAGCCAGAGCTCCCCATGCCATGCTCAGGCAGCAGTCCTGACTCCTCTTCTGCCTCAGGATGGATTCTAAGTCAGAATAAGTAAAAAGTGACATTTTGGCTATTTCAGGGTTCTCCAATAGTGGGAAGTCCCTGGAAGAGCCCCTTTGCTGAGGGCAGGGGGCCTCACATGCTCACCCTGGGCAGTTTTGGGGGGCTCCTGTGCTGGGGGGATCTCAAGGTCTCAGTGTGCCTGACTTCAGGGCCATGAGCCGCTTCTCAGCTCACAGGAGCAACCACCTACACTTTGTCTTTGCCAAGTCCTGGCTGTGCTTGGCTTCTCTTTAATTTAATTTCATGTTAATTAGCGGTGCCATTGCTTCACAGGCAAGCTGGGCACCCTGGTCCTCTTCACACTTTAGGGTTTTCCAATTAATGGGAGAAATGTCACGATCTCGAGGCAGACCTGCCTGCTCTCACCCTCACTGCCCGTTCCTGTGGCTCCCAGAGCCCTGACAGCTCCTGGAAAGGGGCTGAGGAGGAGCATTTTGGAGGTGGGGAGTGGTTTTGGGCTACAAGACCCAAGCCGGGATCCCCGGCAGGTTTTAAAGGTGCTGCACTCACCCAGATCCAGCCCTATCCCAGCAGCAGGTCGTGAGGAGGGAGGAGGGTTTGGAGGTGGTCAAAGGCCAGGGATTCTGTAGAATTACCTGTAGAAAAGGGATGGAAGGGTTTGTTTAGTGCAAGGATTCATTCCCTGCCCTTTGGAACTTCCGGGATCTGCTCCGTTATGCCAGCCAGGTGAGCAGCCTCTCTTGCAGGAGGCCAGATGGCAGCAGTGCTGCTGTGCCAGGGTCAGGGGGGAGGAAACAAAGCCAAAAACCCAAAATCCCACTGACAGCCTCCGAGTTGTTTGCACAGAGCATGACCTGTGAGCTCCCAGGTTTGTTACTCACCCACTCCCACACGGGAACTGCTGCTGGGAGCTTCCCCTGCCCGTGGAGCTTTCTAAAGGGGGATTCTGCTGAGAGGGGTCCCCCCAAACAGGAGCAGAGCTCTTGCAGCCCCACTGGGATACCCCAGGCTTGCACAGGGCAGGAGAGCGGGAGGATGTGGCCACAGCTCCCAGGGATGCACAGCATCCAGCTCCTTGCAGCCCAGCCTGCTAATCCCCCTGCTTTTAGGGAATTTTAAGTGACCTACTTGCAGCAGAGGTTGCATAAGAGACTGATGAATATATATAAAAAAGGCTGGAGGTTTCCCCAGTGCTCAGGTCGGTTTGTGTGGCAGAGCCATCCCTGGCCAGCTGCCGCTGCCCTGGGCAATGCCCTGCCATTCCAAAAGGGTTTCAACAGCATTTCCTTTGCCTTGCAGGGCCGCCTCCCGGGCATCAAGGTGAAGTACCTGCTGGTGGTGTGGCTGGGCATCTTCGTGGGCAGCTGGGTGGCCTACATGCACTACGCGTCCTACTCGGAGCTGTGCCGCGGCCACGTCTGCCGGATGATCATCGTGAGTGGCAGCACAGCCCCGTGGCTCCTGTCCTGTTTGGGGCTGTGGGAGCCCCAGAGCTGGGAGGAGGAGCCCTTCTGGCAGCTGCTGTCCCCAACATGGCACAGGGCTCAGAGCAGGAGGGGTGACCTTACCCTGCCAGGGTGACGGTGAAACAATTCTGAGATGGCAGAGGGAAGCAGCCAGGGCAGATGTGGGCACATCCATGTCTGTGCAGGTGAAGCTGGAATGTCAGGGCAGGGAGCAGGATCTGTGGGCAGGGACAGCATCACACCAGCCCCCTCTGGGCTCTGCAGAGCAGGAGGAAAAGGGAGCACTCAGTCCATGGTACCTGTCTGTGGCTGCTGAGGAGCCCTAAGGAAAGCAGCAGAGCTCTGTGTGGCTGCCTGGCTCTGTGTGTTTTGCCCTGTTTGGGGTTTGTGGTGTAGTTCCATGGGTTTGTAGTGTGTTCCATGTTCCCCATGGGATGTCCCCAGGAGTGCTGTGTGTGCCCCTGGCATGGGAGTGGGTCTCAGCCCAGCCCAGGCGAGGAGGGGGAGCTGGGCTGTGTCAGAACAAGCCTCGTTGATCAATCCCTCGGCAGAGAAGGGAGGCAGGAATTGCCATAACAACAGTAACAATCATTTAATTTGATTTTCTGCCTGACTCCGACCGCGGGGTCTTGGGCGCTAATTCCTGCTCGGAGCTGGGGCTTCCAGGCACCGTGTCTGGCTGTGTCCTCTGTGAGCAGGTCCAAGGGTTAATTCCCATCCACAGCAGAAAAAAAAGGGAAAAGATGCAGTGAATGTCTGCAGCTCCAGCTTCCAGCCCTGAGGCTGCTGTGCCCTCGCTGAGGAGCTGCGGAGCTGCAGCCTCTCCTGCCCAGGGATGTCTCCAGCTCCAGCCTGGTCATGGATCAGAGCCACTGTCTGTCCCTGTCCCTGCCACCCCCAGGACTGGGTCGAGCCTGGCTCTGCTGAGCATCCTGAGCCTGTGCTTCCTCACCCAACTCCACGCTGCCCTCTCCTCCAGCCAGGAAGTTCTCCCAAACCCCTGGATTTGCAGCAGCAGCATCCAGGAACAAATCCCTGAGATCCCTTCATCAGCACAGGGGTCCTTGCCAGCCCAAGGCACTGAACCATCCCTAAGGGCCAGTAGAAATCTGTCCCTGCTGAGCTCCTCTCTGTCCTTGCCCTCCCCAGTGTGACCAGTACAAGAAAGGGATCATTTCTGGCTCCACATGCAAGGACCTGTGTGAGGAGCGTGGCCTCCTGTTCCAGCACTGCCTCTCCTCCTCCCCCAGCCAGCAGGTAGGTCTGTGCCCCCCAGCCATGCCAGGGCTGGGCACCAGCCCCAAACCCTGCACATCTCCCCCTGTGCCCATCCCAAACCAGAACCCAGCTCCCTCCTCCTGCTGTGCCCCTCCCTGTGCTCCAGGTTTACAGAGGGCTCTGGAGGGACAGGGAGGTGATCATCAAATGTGGCATCGGGGAAGCCCTGAGGGCCGAGAGCCGCCCGGACTCTGTGCCCAGGAGGGACGTGGTGCTCTTCGACAAACCCACCCGGGGAACCTCCATGGACGAGTTCAAGGAGATGCTCCTCAACTTCCTGAAGGTCAGTGCAGGGCCCTGTGGGATCCACAGCCCTGGCATGGCTCTGTGAGTCAGAAACACCAATTGGTTTTTCCTTCCCTTTGAACGAGAGCTCCTCCTGCCCGTGCCCCCCATTCACTGCTGGGTGCCAGTGCCATGCAGTGATGGGTGGGGTGCCAGTGCCATGCAGTGATGGGTGGGGTGCCAGTGCCATGCAGTGATGAGTGGGGTGCCAGTGCCATGCAGTGATGAGTGGGGTGCCAGTGCCATGCACTGATGGGTGGGGTGCCAGTGCCATGCAGTGATTAGTGGAGGAAATGAGTTCTTATCTGCGGGATTTCAGTAGCAGCATCCCTGGAGGTGGCTGTGCCACGGCTGTGGGTGGCATCTGTGCTGGGCAGAGCTGATTTGGTGGCCCTGGTGGTTTCCCCTGTTGGGGCTTCTGCAGCAGTAGTGGGGTTCCAGCTCTAGAGCAGCTCTGAGCCTGGGAAAATTCTGCTGGAGCTGGATGCCCACACATTGTGTGGCATCTTCTGGAGTGTCACCATTTCCTCCTCTCCCCAGCTCAGTTCTTTGCTCCCCCAGTTCTGTTTTGTGATGTGACACCCAAACACAGAGAGCTGTGAGGGTCTGATGCCAATCTTGTGCTGTTTGCAGTCCAAGCTGGGGGATCAGCCATCTCTTCCTGCCTTGGTGAGCCGGATCATCACCATGGCAGACGTGAACCGTGACGGGAAGGTGTCCCTGGCAGAGGCCAAATCCATCTGGGCGCTGCTCCAGCTCAACGAGTTCCTGCTCATGTTCTCCTTGCACGAGAAGGAGCACACGGCCAAGCTGCTGGGGCACTGTGGGGACCTTTATGTCACCGAGAAGATCCCCCACACCTCCCTGTACGGGGTAGATGTCCCCCCTTTCCTGCAGTCCCTGCTGCCTTCCCTCGCCCACCAGCTCATCCACCAGTGGTTTGCGCCGGCCTGGCCCCGGCGCGCCAAGATCGCCATCGGCCTCCTGGAGTTCGTGGAGGAAATCTTCCACGGGACCTACGGGAGCTTCTACATCTGCGAGAGCAGCCTCAGGAACGTGGGCTACAACGACAAGTTCGACTTCAAGATGCTCAACCTGCGCAAGGTGGCCACGGAGATGACAATCAGAGGCTTCCTCAAGGGCCGGCACTGTGAGCAGAACGGGGACTGCACCTACGGGCGGGACTGCACGGCCACGTGCGACAAGCTCCTGAAGCAGTGCAAGAGCGACGTGGTGCAGCCCAACCTGGCCAAGGTGTGCAGGCTGCTGCAGGACTATCTGCTCTATGGAGCTCCCCTGGAGCTGAAGGAAGAGCTGCAGAAACAGCTCCGAACTTGCATGACCCTCAGTGGCCTGGCCAGCCAGATGGAAGTGCACCACTCCCTCGTGCTCAACAACCTCAAGACCTTGCTCTGGAAGAAGATTTCCAACACCAAATATTCCTAACGGGGGAAGCACGGCCCTGGAATTTCCATCTGTGAGCTTGGAGCGAGGTCCAAGAGCTGAAGGCCTGTTTCTCCATCCTCTCCTCCCCAGGAAAAACACCCCCTGCACAGGGAGTTCAGCAGAGCTGCAGCCCCTTCTCCTTCATGGAAAACCAACATCATGACTTGCACCACCCAGCAGCATCAGGGATGGGTCGGCAGGAGCAGAGCTGGGACACGGAGCTGGGCTGAGCAGGCTTGGGGGAGGAAGGAGACACGGAAAGGGATGAGGAAGCAGAGCCCAGCTGGATGCATCAAACTGTTCCTTGATGAGCAGGAAAGCAGAGCAAAGCGATGGGAATGAATCATTCATGCTGTACTTGTCACATCTCCTTTTGAGGAACGGCTCTGATGTAAATAAACAGCTTTTACGTGAATCACACCCGTCCATCAATAGCCAAACAGCAGCCTGTTAAGTACCAGCTTGTTTGTGATCTAAAAAGGAGGAAAAGGTAGATTTCCCCTTTCAAAAGTCTCTCCTTAAGTGTCTGAGTCATCTGCCATCAGCTCCAGCTGTCACACAGGAAGCAGATCAGCTGTCTGTTGCACCGTGGGGAATCGTGGCAGTGCTTTGGTTCCGTTTTTAAGTGCCTGACCCTGACGGTGATGCCGAGGCTGGTGAGAGGCTCCCCCCAGCTGCTCCTGCCCGCAGTCCGGAATTGGCAGCACCAGCCATTCCCTCACGTGTCCGCTCTGGAAGCGGCCGAGGCCAGGGATGGCTTTAAGGCAAAGGGCTAAACACGAGCGTTGTGAGCCTCCGTGTGCTCGGGTGTCACTGCCCACCACGCTCAGAGCAGGGATAAGCCAACCCCTCCGTTTAATTCTCCAAAAACTAAGCTGGGCTTGCCCTGCAGAGGTTGAAGGTTAATACCAGAATAATCCAGTGCTTCTCTCATTATTAAAATGAATTTCCAGGCAAAGCTTTTAGCAGGTCTCCAGACATTTTTTTTTTTGGCTGTGTCTGTGCTCCCAGGGCTCCAGCTATGGCTGTTTCCTTGAAATGCTCAATTATAGCAATCCTACAGCTCTGGGCAGGGAGGAAGAGCTGGATAAACTCCCCCAAGGTTGCTCTGTTCCCAGCACAGCCATATTCCTGCTGCTGGAGCATGTGCTGCTTCTCCTGCCAACAATTCCTTAGGGAAGCGAGCGTGCAGCTGATGTGCAATCAGAAATTAAAAATACACCTGACACTACAGCACCAGGGCTGCAAATTTAGGAGCCCTTCGGGAACAAAGATCAGGATTTTCCTTCTGTTGGTTCTTTAGGCTCCTCATCACCTCTCACTGGGCACGTTTTGGTGTCAGGAGTGCTCTGTGTCCAGCAGAGCTCAGTCCCTGCTGAGGAGTGGCCTGTGGAATGTGATTTATCCATGCAGAAGGTGAGCACTCCCAAGGATTCAGTGTTTGAAGGGCTCCTCAGCCTGGACTGGGTATGGGCACCTCCAAGGTCTTGTCTGCAGGGGCAGGTTCAGCTGCAGGGAGGGAAGGCAGGGCTGGAATTCCCTGGAATTCAGCAGAGGCTCCAGGCTCCTCATCCCTTGTCCTGCATCCCCATGGCAACAGCTCCCCTGGCAAACCCAGCTCCTCCTGCCATTGCAGAGGAATCCAAGCCCCTGCCAAAATCCCCTCCTCAGGGCGGCAGAAAAGCCATTTTCCATCCTCCCCTCCATTGTTCACTCCCACTAAATCCCTGCTGTTCCCTTCCCTCAAAGCAGTGCTAAAGCACCTGGAGAACTGGAGGAAAACCATTTCCCCAACATCAGAACCTCTCTAAATATTTATGAAGAGGTGGCTCCTGTAGCTGAGGGACCAGGCCCTGACAGTTTAATTGAAATGAAGACACTTGTGACAGCAATTGCCCCATTAATGCATGTCCCCTGTGGCCCTGGACACTCCCAGGAATTCTGCTCATCACTAATAAAAAGCACAAAGGGAGTGCAGTGTACAAACCACTCTGGGATACAGGAGAGAAATGAGTCAAGGCAAAGCTGTTTTACACTCAAATTCCTCCAGATTCCCCACAGGAGATGGAAAAAAAGCCCAAGACTGGTATCTGATCTCACTGGATCCCCTTTGTGCCCCAAAGGATGGAGGTAAAATCTTAAATTGCTCCAAAACAATCTTAAATTCTCATATCCACAAAGTCTTACATCCTAGAATGGTTAAAAAATAGCATTACAAACACAGCATAATCCTTTCAGTCTTGTAGGTGGCATCTTTATTTAGGCTTTTTTTTATTTAAATCCTTCTTAACCATGTAGAGAAAACACAGATGATCAAGTTTTAGGAATCTCCAAGCCATCAGACGTGGATGTTGCCAAGCAGTTCTCAGTTTGTCAGACATTCTGCAGCTCAAGGCATAATCTGCAAATAAAAAAATAAGGCCCAGGATGTCAGAAAAGTTAAACAACAGGCAAGAAAAGGGAGCAATAAAGTCAATACTAATGAGCTAATTAATTAACCCTTGCCATGCAGACTCTGCTGCCCTCATTGGGATCTGCTGTCTTGGGATTGTCCCAAGAGTTTTCGCATCCCAGAGGAAATAAAGATGAAATATAAAATGAAACATTTTAAGGCTGTTATCAGGGTTCACATGGAAACTTTGAGACAGGGATTTCCTTCAGCCCAGAAGGACATGGCACGAATTTAGGAGAAGCTCTTTGGCAGGACATCAGAGGGTTTTTGGAAAAATATCTGGCTGGGGGAGTTTAGGAAAGGGATAATTTAAGAGCAAGATTGCTGGAGCCTGCTCTGGGTTATTCCATCACTCCCTAAAAATCCAAGGTGAGTTTGCCAACCTTGGTGCACAGCCAAGCTATTAATAGTGCAGGGAAAAAAATCTGAGCTTATTCCAGCTTTAAAGCCATGACATAAACCAGCCCTTGATGATGAAGGGCTATGCTATGTGCAGAGAGATTTTTAATTCCTCTCTAAACCACTTTCATGTAAAACATTCACGTTTTCCACAGCTCAGAGCCAGTTTTTCCTTCAGTAAAGCAATCTCCATGGCCCAGGAGTGCTGCCTGGGAAAGGGCAGTTCCACAAATGCCATCAGGAAAATGTTCATGGTTCTGCTGTGCCTCACAGGGAGTTCTAAAGAGACACTCATTAGCACTCAGTGCCCATGCAGGACCCCTGGAGTGAGCAAAGCCTGATGAAAAACCCCAAACACGGATTGCAGGGTTAAAAGAAGTCAAGAAATTTAAATAAAAGAGCCACATCCTCAAGCAGAACCACATCCCCACAACCTCATTAACATTCTTCTCCAAAGCCAGTGACTTTTGCCAATTGAAGGGTTCACTTTGCACCACTGAGGCCCCTCTGGCCCTGTAATGGCCATTTAATGAGGTTTCCCATTCAGCAGTGCCAGGGTCACTCACTGCAAAGCTCAGGGTCACAATCTCTGCGTGCCCAGAGCTGCTCTTGTCCCTCAAAGGACAGTGACACACAGCACCACTTGGATACAGGGACGGGCTGAAGGACAGTGTCCATCCTCCACCATTCCCCATTAAAGGCAAGAGAGCAGGAAGGGAACAGCACGTGTCAGGTTGTTGAGCAATCCTGAGAGCTCACAGGGCTCAGAGCACCAGGGAAGACCTCGCCTGTTGCTGTCTGCCACCGAATGACACAGACGTGGCACTGCAGCCACGCCTGCAACACGAGATGGGGCAGGGCTGGCACCTCCTGGCACTGCAGCTCACCTGGGCAGGGCTGGCACCTCCTGGCACTGCAGCCACACCTGGGCAGGGCTGGCACCTCCTGGCTCTGCAGCCATTCCTGCAACACGAGATGGGGCAGGGCTGGCACCTCCTGGCACTGCAGCCATTCCTGCAACACGAGATGGGGCAGGGCTGGCACCTCCTGGCACTGCAGCTCACCTGGGCAGGGCTGGCACCTCCTGGCTCTGCAGCTCACCTGGGCTGGGCTCCTCTGGTCTGCCTCTGGAAAAGAGGGAAATGCATGGACAGCCTTTAGACACAGCCCAAAGCCTGGCTACACAGGTGCTGTTTCACTGGCAGCAGGAATTTAAAAGGTATCAATAACAGCACCAGAATATTTTTATTTTCTGACAGGATGAACTCCCAGCGTTGCCACGTGGTTTTACAGATCACTTCCACTTACCCTTCTGTAACACATGTGGCACCCACAGGATCAGAAACTCTCACTCTGCACAGAACAAACCTCCCCTCATCCAGATCCCACATTCCAATCAGTTCAGAGCTGGTTTCCCCTGTATCCTATGAGGCTGATTAGGGATGTCAGGCTATCAATCACTCAGATTGCTCACGGGGTGCAGAACAAACGAGCGTAGAACATAGCCTGGCTCTCTCTTGCCACTCTTTGACACAAAGATGCCACAGCAGCCATCTCTGCAACGCCAGTGGCAGCCTGGGGGGAGCAAATAACCCAAAACCAGTGAAAAAATGTAATTATGGGTGGGTGTCCATCCCTGGAAGTGTTCAAGGCTTGGCTGGATGCAGCTCTGAGCAGCCTGGGAGAGTGGAAGGAGTCCCTTCCAATCCAAACCATTCCATGATTCTGTTATATTTAAAAGAAGATTTTATCACTATTTAAAAGCAGGGCTAGCAAGGTATTTGCTGCATGTGCAGATACCACATGTAACACTCCACTTACAGTTAGCAAGGTGGCTGAAGCTTGCTTGGGCAGCCCCCTCCTGAAGGATCACCCAGCATTTCTGAAGTCACACCACCCTGGTCACTTCATTTTTTTGTCCACTGCCAGGCTAAAGAAAGAAAAACAGGAAAAATGCTGTTAATAATCGCCTAACAGCCTTTTTTTGGTAAAGCAGAAAACCAGAGAAATTTCAACAGTTAAAAGAATGATATCCACTGAAGATTCATGTTAGCTACTGCAATCATTGAAAACCTGAAATCCCTGAATTTTCTTCCTTTTTTATACTTTTAATATACTCAGTGGAGTATATTAAAAAATACACATCTGTGTATGCTTTATA
>JAWWMS010000054.1:2731398-2745480 GCA_035048045.1 Chlorospingus semifuscus
CCCCGGGGCCGCTCGGGGCCGGGCCTGGCCGCGGGGCTGAGGGGAAGGGGCCGTTCCCAGCCTCACCTCGCTCGGTTCTTCCCGCCGCAGCCGCTCAGCGCCGGGGCGGCGGAGAGCGGCACCGGCCCTGAGGGAGCCTCGCCAGAACATGGCGGGGGCAGGCGCAGCTGTGGAGCCGCCTCCACCAGCAGCGGTTTGCTGCGCCTGAAGGACGCAGGGCTTCCCGCTGGCCGCGCCGGGAGAGCCTGAGGCCGGTCCCGGCCCCTCTGAGACAGCGCAGCTCCCGCCGCCCCGCGCCCACCGAAAGGAGGACGCGCCTCTCACCTCAGCCTTATATAGTGCGGGAACGGCCGCGCGTGCGCACTCGCTCTGCCGCCTGCGAGCGCCCCCTGCCGGGCGGGAGGACTCAGCGCCGGGGGAGGGCGGGGCTGGGACGGGACACGGGACGGGACACGGAGCCCTGCTCAGGACTGCTCCAGGGCCTCCCACGGAGACACTAGGCTACTAAAAGATGGATATCCCTTTTCTCAGCTGCTCCTGGAGTCCCCCACCTCCCATGGTGGCAAATGTTGGGCTCCCAGCGTGTCCCGGGACAAAGTGACACAGTGTCCCGGGACCCTCCAACCCTCACTGGGGATCCTCTCACCCTGCATCAGCCACCCTGAAATATCCCCAGCTTGGGTGCATCCTATCCGTCCTATTGCCTTGACTGCCCTGGCCAGACTCCCCATCCCATTCCACTAGGGAAAAACGCAAAAAAGGATCACAGGGATAAATCCCTTTATTTACTAAGAACAGACACAAGATACAAGTGGTTTCAGGTCCTTGCAACAGTGACAAACTCAAGAAACAGGAGCCTGGCTCCATTTTCCCTTGCATTGCTCTGGACAATTTTTTGGATCTGGAGACCCTCCATGGCTGTGGGATCACCATGCACAGGGCTGGGGGTCCTTTTCCCAACAGCCACCTGTGCCAACAGCAGTGCTGGATGCAGAGCCAACCCCGTGGAGTGGAGCAGAGGCACCGAGCCCATCCCTGGGGCTCTACTTGCCCTGGGCTTTCCTCTGCAGCTCCTCCACGGCCTCGCTCTGCCGCCTCTTGTCCTTGGCACGGATGATGGTCATCCTGAAGAGCTTGCAGTAGAGTTCCATGGCCGCGGGGCTGTCGTCATTGCCGGGGATGGGGTAGGTGATCAAACACGGGTTGCAGTTCGTGTCCACCACGCCGACCGTGGGGATGTTCATCTTGGCCGCGTCGCGGATGGCCACGTGCGGCTCGAAGACGTTGTTGAGGGTGCTGAGGAAGATGAGGAGGTCGGGCAGGCGCACGCCGGGGCCGAACTGGATGTGGGCGTTGGTGAGGAGCCCGCCCTGCCAGTAGCGGGTGTGCGCGTACTCCCCGCACGCCCGCGCCGTGCTCTCGACCAGGTGGCAGAACTGGCGCCGGCGGCTGACGAACAGGATGATGCCCCCTCGGTAGGCCACGTGGGCCGTGAAGTTGAGGGCCAGCTGCAGGTGCTGCATGGTCTGATCCAGGTCGATGATGTCCTGATCCAGGCGGCAGCCGAAGATGTAGGGCTCCATGAACCTGCGGGGGCACAGGGGGGGGGACACGGGGATGGGGTGTGCAGGTATTGAGCGTTTCTGGATGTGGGGGAGGAACCATGCCATGCTCCTGCTCCTGGCTGACAGCACAGGTGTGCTCTGCAGAGAGCCCTGTGTCTGTCCCAGTGTCGCGCCCTCGGGAGATCTCTGTACCCTGCCCTGTGTGGGCAGCTCCAGGCTCAGACCAATCCAGCAGATGTGGTCTGGGGAAGCATTCCTGCTGTCAACAAACGCTGCATCACGAAAAGCATCACTCACCTGTGCCGACATCCCTTTTTGTGGCCCAGGTGCACCCGAGCATCAAAGAGATCTTTCAGGGTGAAGAGCTCCTTCACGCTGAAGAAGTCGGGATGGCTGAGAGGCTCTGTCAGCAGCTTGTCATCGTCAGCTGAGAGAGGGGAAACAAATACTCACTGCGTTTGGGGCGACGGGCCGGGAGGATGCACCGCGCCCGGTTTCGTATCAGCGCACGGGGCTGGGGTGCCAGGGGTGCTGGCAGCACTCACCGCGGGGCCGGCTGCCTGCCGGCACCGGGACCGGGACGGGGACCGGGGCCGGGGCCGGGACGGTGCTGTAGAGCCGCGGGGCTGCTGCGGGACAGAAACACGCGGGTCACACGGGGGTGGCCGGGGCGCTCCGGGCCGGACCGGACCGGGCCCCGCCGCTCACCTGCCCGCAGGAGCCGCGGCAGCGCCATGCTCCGAGCCCGCCGCAGGGCACGGGCCAGCAGGAGGAGGAGGAGGAGGAGAGGGGGAAGGTCAGCGGCGCTTTCCGCTTCCTGCGGGGCGGGGCGGCGCGGGGCGGGCGCACCCCGGGGCGGTTGCGGTCGCTCCCCGCCCTCCTCCTTTGGTTGCCGGGTAACGCTCCATCCCCGCGGCCTGGCCTGGCCCGGCCCGGCGGCTCCGCCATGGCCGAGCCCAGCCCGGGCGTGCCCCGGCGCTTCGAGGAGCTCACCTTCTACCGCGGCTACGGGTGAGCGCCGGCCCGGAGCCCTCCTTCTACCCCGGCTACGGGCCCCGCAATAGCTGTGCTCTCCCCCCGCAGTAGCTGTGCTCTGCCCCGCAGGCAGCCGCCGGCCCGGGTGGGCCCCGTTCCCCGCAATAGCTGTGCTCTCCCCCCGCAATATCTCTGCTCTCCCCCCGCAGGCAGCCGCCGGCTCACCCGCGCTTCCGGACCGCCAACCAGAGCTACGGCAGCAGGGCCCCCACGGTGCACGAGCTGCCGGTAGGAGCCCCCCGATGGACGCAGACACGGCCCAAAGCCGCGTCCAGCCCTGTGCCCAGCCGGGCTTTGCAGGTGCTGTCCATGTTGGTGTTTAAAACATCCCTACCCCACCTCTCACCCCGTACCTTTGTCGCCCCCGCAGAGCTCCTTCCACACCCTCCCGCACACGTTTTCGGATCACCTGGGCAGGTTTGGCATGTGCAGGAACGAGAGCCTGAACACGTCCCTGGAGAAGAGCCACTGCACCGGCCCCGACACCTTCATCACCGCCTACGAGCACATGGACTTCCACCCCAGCTACAACCCCAGCGGCCCCTCGCACTGCCGGGACCAGCCGCTCTAGGCAGCTTGGGCTGCCTTAAAAACGCCCACAGCCAGCCTTGATCCTAAAGGGACCCACTAGATTGCAGAGGGAATGTTATTAGCAGTATTTAGTGAAGGTTTAATGTGGTTAAGTGTCAGTTAGTCAGTCAGTAGCTCATGTGAAGCGTTTAACCTGATTTATCAGCAACATATAAATACTAGGACAACATAAATTCTGTTTTTTTCCCCTTATCCCCTTCTCTGTCACTAGTGATCCTTTACACTCTTGCCTTATTTACTACATATCATTAAAAATTAAGATCTAAACTGCTTCTCTACTCTTTATTGAATAATCAATCTCTAAGTTTTCCAGAGTTATTCATTAACTCATTGGATTTCTTGTAGAAAGTTCATGTTTCTTCTTTCTCCAAAGTACAAAGTTTTAAGAAATTATTCAAATAATGACAAGTAATCAAAAAGAAGATTTTTTTAAAAGTTTTATTGCAACAATTGTAGGTACAGGCAAAGAAACTGCATCAGTTGGACAGTGAGTGCACTGAAAGAGCACCTGAACATTTTTGGCTTAAAAATGAGTTTTTAAAAGAAACTACTCTGCCTGTTTATGGATGAAAACCAGTTCTACCATACAGGTGTAACAAAACATTAAAAATTAGCATAATATTATTCAAACTGTTTGCTAAAAATATAAATAATGAGTGGAACATTATGTCCAAACTACTGCAATTGATACTCTTCACATGTCAGAACCATTCCCTGTTTGTGACATGTGGTAAGAGCTGGGCAGATCCTCCAGCTGCAAACACACCAAAAATAATAAATTGGAACAGGTAAATAAACTGAGCAGAAATGGGCCTGAAAAGTTAACATTTCAAAGATTTAACATCTGAAAATAAATAAGCAACCCTCTTCCATTTGCTGTGATCCTCGTCTCAGACTCTAGACAATACCTGGAGCTTCTTTAGAACTTCCCTTTCTTCTCCTGAAATGAGAAAATAACAAAGTGCTGCATCAATAGAAATAGTTGTGACAATGTTACATGTATTTTCATCCACAGATTTTTCTGCAGGTGGCATAATTTAGGGATAAGGCTGCCTCTCAAAAATATTAACAGTGTGGATTCTGTCACATTTTCCCACTCCATCTGAAAACACCCACCTCTTCTTTCTTGCCTCAATTTCTTCCCTTTTAATTTTATTTTTGAAACCAGTTCCTTTGAAGAGTTTGGCATGCAGTGTATCTAAGTGTTCAGAGGTTAGACCAAATGCACTTTTAAAAAAAGAAATACCTGTACAAATTCAAAATATTCTCCTAAAAATGACTTATTTTACCACAGAGGATCTACCTGAAACAATCTCTTTCTACTCTGTCTTTTGAAAGGAAGATTTTCACGTTTGCAGATAAAATTAAGTGAGGCTGAACTATCACCAACTGAAGGGATGAAAAATTGAAAAGCTACATTAATAAAAGAAATGGGGGCAGGAATGTTCCTGCCTTGTATAAAGAGCAGCTACATGTCAAAACACGTGTTCCTAAAACAGCAGCAAAGAACTGGGAATAAAAAAATGAAGGGAGTCCTTGCTGTCCCTTGAGGATCCTTGAAGATTGTTCCCAAAGCACCCAAAACCAGTCACTGAGGTAAAAAATGAAGCAATAAACCTCTTTTCAGATTTACCTGCCAGCTGTGGTACTGCAGCCAGGATCTGTAACTCACCAGAGCCATAATAAAAAACATCAAGTGGTTTAAGCACTTAATATCTAAATTAACAAGTTTTGTGCTCTGACTGGAAAGAAAAATGAGTATTGTGCATTTTTTAAAAATATGAACCAGCACTCATTAAAAAAAAGGTAACTTAATAAGCTTTGGAAGAGCTGGGTTTATGGCTCCATGTATCTACTGCAGTAATTATAATTAATTGGTGTCTCAGGAGGGTGGGAGAAATGGGAAAAGGAGATTTCTGGACACTCCCCAGAGCTGGCACTGGAGTAGCAGGGCTGTGCAGGCTGTGCCCACTCTGTGCCCTCCCTGGGGCTCTCATGGGCACCACGAACAGGAAATCAAATCTGCTTTTGGAACTGCTGGTATGAAGATTCAGCCTTGAGAGACTCGTGCTGCAACCTTGGGACCACGTGTGGGAATTTATTGCCACTCAAGAGAATCTTTTTTATTGCCCAGCCTTTAGTGATGTGTAAGAGGGATTTCTTATTGCTGCAAACCACCAGACTTCTCTTTTCTGAACAAGTGATGAGACCTGGGCCAGGATGAGGACACTGCCACTGGAGCCTGGCTGTTCAATTCCAGAGATGCTCCTTGAAACACATCCAATTACACAAGCAAAGATTCCACTTCTTGACCAAACACCAGGAAAGAAATCTCTTGGGGTTCTGCTACCACAAGCACCATTCTCACCTCCCAAAAGCCAACCCTTTGTATTTTATAAATTCTCCTCCTTCATTTTTGTTACAAAGAATTAATGACATCCTCAGTGAGGAGGGAAGAAGAGGGAACACAGAAATTATTACTCACTCAAGATGATGACACAAACCATAGGAACACTCCAGATGCACGGTCCATGGGCAGAACCCCATTTATTAAACATTAGAAACTCAGCAATGTACACCAGTTCCTATATACAAATCAAGTTTATCAATTAAAATTAAAAAAGTGCTGTTTGAAATCAGGTTTTATTTAAAGCACAAGGTAACTGGAATTGCATTTTAACTGGGAGTGGATCAGGTCACGAGTGGTACTGAGGACACAGACACAGCAACAGGGGCACGAGACACCTTTGAAGTCTTAATGTGGATTTACTGAAAACTTTTGAGAAGAAACATTCAGCTTTTTATACAAACAGTACAGAGTGCTTCCAACATCTCTAGGAAAATTAAGTATATGGTTTAATCCTTTTAAAGCAAGGTACTTGGAAAACTTCTAGTTTAAAACACCAGCCTATTGACCTATTCCAAACAAAAGGCTCAAATCCTGCAACGGAATCAAGGCAGAGCAAAAGATAAACCTGTGAAGAGGGAGTGCAGGCACTGAGCTAAGGAAAAACCACTTTTCCAAGGTATCCTACCACAAAATTGAGATGAGTTAACACACTGACCTTTAAACAACCTGGCCAACCAACCCCAGGGCTACAGAAAGGTGGCTGGACAGTCAGAAATGCCAAGTGAGCACCAGGAACATGTTTCAAACGTAGCTGCACGACAGCATGAACACACCAAGGATGTTTATTTCTCTACATGCCACAGTCACTACTCTATGCTACACCGTATTTTGCCCACATTCTGCATCACACCAGGGACACCACGGGACTCTGGATCCAGTCTTGGCTGCTTTTGCTCCGTTTTGCAAGTTTAAGGCCAGCCTGGAGGAAGACTCCTCAAGTGACTGAGAAACAAAGTGATGCTAAGTGGTGGTTTGGCTGAGAAGTTCTGCAGAAGAGCAGACAAAGAGAATATCAGATCAATTCACAGGGACAAGATGTGAGAACAAACTCCTCCAAGGACTTCACAACACAAAAATGAAAATGAAAAGAGCCAACAGCTCCAATTTACACCTTTTGAATTTGCAGCGAAACCAGTGTGGGGGCACTTTTTTGGTTGTGTGATGTGAATGTGCTACTTCAATCCCGTTGAAAGTCAGTACAAATAAAAAGATAGTAGTGAAAAATTGCTTTATTCTGGCTGCTGGAAACGGAGGCAGAGAAAGAGCCTGAAGAAAGAACAGTGCTGAAAATATCCGTGGCTGAAAAAATCCGTTTGTGTTGTGACTTCCTACAGCAAACCCAGCTTTGCTTTATTGCACCAAAATTGTCAGTGAAAAGTTCACAGAAATGTAACATTTTAAAAACCACTTCTGAAAAAGGAAAGTTAAGGGCACTCAGTTCCAGAAGGTTCATTCAGGAAACCAAAAGCCATCTCTGGGTAACTGCAGGGCATCAAAAGGAGAGTTGAGAATAACAGGAATTGTTTGAGCCCTGCAGGCCCGACAGTACAGAAATCCAGGGAAATCCAGGGAAATCATGTTGTCTGAACAGACACACTCCTTCACTCGTCTTGGACTGCAATTGTGCTTGGAATCATTGCTAGCAGGAGGTTCTGGGTGTGTAAAAGGACTTTGAGCAGCTGCTGAGATCTCTTTGCACAGGAGGTGCAGACAGAGCCATCCACTTGATTTACCTGAATTTGCATTTTTTATCTTCCAGGCTGGGTCTCCACACCCACACTTCTGCTCAGGGACCTCATCCCACAGTCCTCAGGGTGGGTAAACGGAGCTCCAGCAAACCCCACCCCACAGGATTGTCCCGAGGCAGCTGGGATGTGGCCAGTGTCACATCTGCATTGCTATCCAAGGCTGTGCTTTCCTAGAATCTCTGAACAGGCTCCCAAATAAATTCTGTGCACAAACAGGTTTCCCTTTGAGAGACAATTAGAGGCCTCATAATTTAAAGTGTGATTAGCCAATATCTTATCTACAGTAACTACAGCATCCTGTAGGAATGCAAGCCCTAAAAATCATTATAAAAAATATTTCCTTAGAGCACTTTAAATAATTTACAAAATTCTACAAAAGCTACGAATGCCTATCTGTGATATCCCTGTTAAATAGAATTATTTTCACATTAGTGTGTGTATGATATACAGGTATCAGCATCTCCCACTGCCTCTCCTTTCCTCTCTCAAGCTTTATCAAGGTAATTACAATCACAATTATTTTATAAAAAGACTGCTAGTGTAAAAAAAAAAAAGTACTTACATATTTGAAACCTTTTTTTCCAAGAGGGAACCTGGGCAGTCCCCTGCAGGTAGGTCAGTAAATTTTGCACAGGTTTTGGTTAAAAATTCCTGCCCTTGGTGTACTTCACTAGCAGCTTCCCTGTTCTGCAGGACAGGTATTTTTCCTTCCATTTTGGAGCTGGATACCTGAATTTCTCCCTGCCTGTCAGCTTTTTCTTCCTTAATGCACATCTGCGCACTGTTATCTGCACGTGCTCCTCCACTGTTATGCACTGCTGCTGCTGTCACATGGAATTCATGCCTTGGGCAAGCTAAACTTCGATCTGGCCTCTTGTCCAGCTGGTTATTCCCTCCCTTACTGTCCACCTGAGCACTGTGCTGAGCTGGCTCTCTGCTGGCTTTATCTGCTTTTCCCACACTGCACTCAGGGTGTGGGGAATCTGCAGTGGAGTCAGCCCAGCTGCCTCGGTGGATATCTCCTTCCTTGATCCACATCTGGGTGTTCTCAGCTCTGGAGGTTCCTCTGCCAACCTTATCAGCTTTTCCTGCTGCCACACTCCGTTCCTGTGAGGGAAGGCTGCACTGGGACTGATCCCCTGGAGCATCAGCCTTCCTGCAACCCTCAGCTGCCTCCTGGAGACACCCAGCTCCTGCACAGCTTTCTGCTACATGGGGACTCACTCCTCCCACAATGAGTTTCTGAGAAGAACTGGGTTCTTTTATTGCTGGTGTAATTTCCCCTTTTGGCAAGGGGTTAAGTACATCTGTGTCCTGGGAAGCTGTCTCCATTCCCAAGGCACTGCTCTGGCTGAGCAAACACTCTGCTTTCTGCTTTTTGTTCAAAAGCATCGATTTCTTCCTGTCCCGGGCGTATTTCAGACCTGCAATAAATTTACTTGAGATTTTTAGTTGGAAGGTGTTCTTCCTCTTAGATCTGGGCTTTGCATTCATGACTTTTCTCACTTTACACCCTTCATTTCTGCTGGGTTTTGGGGGCTCTGTGTTATGAACATTCCTTTTACCTGTTGCACTCCCAGGTAACTCCTCAGCAGCAGCACCTCTGACCCCCCCCAGTCCTTGCTTAGCTTTTGACTGACCAGTAGTAGGAACATTCTCTGCAGAGGAAGCACATTTTCCACTGCCAGCCAACATTGCACTTTTCCCTTCTGTTCTCTGAGAGTTCTTCACCTCCTCAGTTTGCTGAGCTGCCTCAGTCCTTTTACTCTGACCCAGCACCAGGTCAATCTCGTTTTCCACCGGCTGCTGCTTTGCTTTTCCTTTATTACCAGTTTGTTTGGTCGCTCTAAGTAGGTCCAGACTTGCATCACCTTTTTGCATCTCTGAATTGCTTGCAGAGTCTTTAGCCTTTTCTGCCAAAAACCTCCTGATTTCCTGCTCGATGCTGTCATCACTGTCCACTGAGCTGCTGTCACTGGCATCTGACACAGCTGGGAAAGCACATTTCCTATTTTTAGCCCCCCGCTGGTTTGAAACTGGTTTAGGTTTATTGCCTTTTTTAAGCTGTAAGTTAGATTCCAAGTTTTTCATGGTTTCTGGCTTGTCATTGGGAAGTTTGATGTTGTCTGGAGGGTTCCTGACTGCATTCTCCCTCACAGCTTTCCTAGGTTTTGAGAGGCAGCTTTTTAGCAGTGAGGGATTTTTACATTTCCACTCATTTTGTTGGAGGCTACTAAACTCATCCAGCAGCTGAGTTTCTGTCTCACTGAATCTGACTTTCTTCTTGCACTGAGCTTTCTGGTCCTTGGATTTCTTCTTTAACTTCCTTTTAGACTGTAACAGGTCCTTGATGGCACTATCCAGGTCCTCATCACTGTCCAGAGAGCTGCTCTCATCACCCGACCCCTCCCTCTCTGGGGTTTGGATGGGGTTTTTTACAGGTTTTTTTGTGCTACTCTGAACGTGCAGGAAAGGGCTTACAGAGTCCAAGGGCACACATCTGCTGCCATCAGAGCCAGACAATTTGGGAGACATCAGCTGCTGCTGCCTCGGGTCTTTATTACTCTGAGCATCCCGGAGTTCTGTGGGGTTGCTCAGGGCTGGCTCCTCCTGGAGCACTGGGAATTTGGAATGGTGACCTGGCTGGAAAAGTCCTGTCTCCAGCTGCTCAGGTAGTTTTGACCCCCCTTGTTTTGCTGTTCTGCCTTCCCTTTTAAGTCTCCTTTTCCGACTCAGGGATAATTTCAGTGTTTTGGGCAGAGCAGGCTCAAGGGTCCCGGTGAGGCTGTTTGGATCAGAAGGCAAAGGCATCTGCATGGAGCGTGACAGGCTGGGAGGTTTTGTTCCATGGTTTTCTGACTGTGCTTTCAGAGCCAAAAAAGCCCTGATTTCTTGCTCTATGCTGTCATCACTGTCCACAAGGCTGCTGTCACTTTCACAACGGGAGGAGGAGAGAAGCTGGGGAGAAAAGAAGGAGTCTGCAGTGAGGGATTTGTTGTCACTTCCCATTTGGGATGGCATGATTGTTTTGGAAATATCCAGGATAGCTTCTGCACACATGAGTTCTGCAGATGTGTCTGCTCTGCAAGAGGCCTGCAATGTGAGCTCACAAGCAGTAATCTTGTTTTCTGGAAGTGCAAAATGTCTGGCTTTTTTCAGTGGTTTAAACAGCTTATTAAAGTCATTGCTGGTGCTTTCTAATCCTGTTGACTTGGAATTAACTTCTTTTCTCTTGTTGCTTATGGGGTTTTTATGGATTTCTGGTGAGGCACTTTTTGTGGAGCTAATTGTCAGGCTGGCAGAAATGTCTGCCATACCCTTTGGATCAAATGGTTCCCTCTGCAAAGGGACACAGTTTGCTGCATGACCTGCCTCTTTCCTGATTTTCTCCAGCTGGTAAAGCTGGATGGCTTCTTCAATGCCATCATCACTGCTCGAGTCAGATGTGTGCATGCTCTCCTGGATGAGTGCTTCCCTTGGCTCCCAGTAATGAGCTGCACTTCCCTCATCCTGCTCCACGAGCCAGGGCTGGCTGGCAGTGCCCATTTCTAGATAAGCTTGGTTCACCTGGCTGAAATCACCGGGCTCTGCTTGGATTTTGGACTGCAAACACTTGGACTGGGCGCTGGATTTCTGCAGCTTGGGATGGTGTCTCAGGAGCAGGGCATTACAACCTTGCTTTATAGCACCACAGTTTGTTCTGTTTGTCGCTTCTTTGTTGCATTTCAGGACAGATCTCACACGAGAACCTTTTTTATCCTCCTCGGTAACACATTTGCTAATTTCTTGCTGCTTCTTCTCATTCAAGAACTGCACAATTTCAGCTTGTATGCTCTGTTCAAAGGAGTCATCGCTGCTGATGCTCTGAGGGGAAGCAGGCTGGATTCTTTTCCCAATTCCCAGGTGGTCAGACAGGTACTCTTCAGAGAGCATCTCGCCATTAAATTTCACAGGGAGGAGGTTACTAGCCACTTTGTTCTGAGAGAACTCCCTCTTAAACCTTTTGTCTCTGCCCACATTCTCAGAACGCTCTGCATTCCTTGGCAACGACTGGGCACTTTTGCTTTTTGTTTTCAAGTACTCCTGGATGGCTTCCTCTATACCTCGGTCCACAGAATCGTCGCTGTCAGAATCGAGGAGCAGAGTCTCAAACTCTACATTCCCCTCCACTTCGCTGCCATCAGAATCCTCGGGGCACCCACACTGGGTGTACTGAGGATGCTTCTGCAGCAGCGTGGTGCTGGATGTGACTCTGGCACTGCTGCCTTTTTCTCCCTTCTGTTTCTTCTGCACAACACAGCCACACTCATTGTTCATACCCAGGGCAGGCTCTTGGCTTTGCAGGTTGTTTATGATCATCTGAACTTTGGCGCTCACGGAGGTTCTCGTGACGTTGCTGTCGGACTCAGGGAAGCAAACGGGGTATCTACAATTCCTTGCTGGCCCAAAGGACTCCCATTTTGTCTGAAGAGCTACCAGAGGAGGAGCATCCATAAGGAACATTCTAGCAGACCACAGCAAAGTCCACCGTGGAACAGATTTTCAGACCGGTCTCTCCTCCATCCTAAAACAAATTAAAAAAGGAAATTATTTATTAAGTGTGTGCCTTCCAGAAATTCCATGTAATAATCCTGGTAACATGAACTGTAAATTATTAACACTCAGAACTACTGTGCCAGATAATCACAGGAATTACTCCTCAATACCACTTGAACAGGAAAATCAGTCACTACTGCCACTGGGGATATAGGGCAGAGCTCATCATTTGAGGTTTGTAGTATTTTCTGGCAAAATCATAACCCAGTTCAGGTAATTCACTTCTGAAACTTTTCCTGTGCTTTCCAGTTCTTTTTGCATGTGCTCCCAAATAATGCTGCACTGCCCACACCCACCAAGACCCACTGTGATGGTATTCAGTGCACTGGTGTGTGCAATCCCCTTTGCACTGAATACTTTTGCAGAAAACTTTGTGGCAGGAGAGGAAAACCAATTTTGAGGAATTCTTTCATAGCGAGAGTGGAGAACTCAGCAAAATACTCTGCTCGCTGTTTCCTTTGGCATAACTGCCCTTTTTCAGGATCATGCAGCTCAGCTTTCCAGTTTTCATACGAAAGCAGCACTGGCTGTGTCCACATGGTGCAGGATGGGTGGATGTGGAGAAACCTGGACCATCATCCAGGATGGTGGGACACAAACCAACTCCTCCTCAGAGAGCAGAGGATCACACAATATTCCAAAACAGCTTTTACTGGATCTGACTTGGCATTAAACACGCAGGGCTGAGGGACTTGGGGCAGCTGAGAGAGAAGGAAAGGGAACGTATTTCTTCCTGAAACACACTCTACAGCAATAACCCTGAGACATCAGTCATCCGGCCTCGCTGCAGGATAAAAGCTCTTGGCAAACACAGATCTTGGGGAGTGCACAAAAGCAGGATGAAGATTAGGAGCTATTCTTTGTGTTCCAGTCGAAACTGCAGACAGAACGAAGCTTTGGTTTGTGGAAGAATGGAAAAAGCCACCCACAAAATTCCAGTTAACACCCCAAAGAGTTCACCACCTCCACATGGTCCCATGAGGGTTGAGGGCTTCACCTGCAGCATCATTTGGTGATGACAATAATTCCCAAAAACTACTGCAGTTGGGTGGCTCCACACAAACACAGTGAGTCCCAACTGCAGTGGCACTGGACTCTGCCAACGTACAGATACACAATTTTCCCTCTTAAACCTCCCTGACCTTGCACTTGTCAATTATTCTCTAGTTCTGGTTTCAAATTAATCAGTGGTATTAAATATTTTAAAGGATTAATGACTCTAAACTCTTTAAAACTTGTATTTATTTACTGAGAGTAAGGTAACAGACAACCAGGGAAGACAATTCTTCATCTTTGCTTGGGCAAATATACATTAAAAACATTTTTCCTTGTAATAAGCAGCTAAGGATCAAAAAGACAGAAATTAGGATACCTCATTACCTTGAAGCAACACAATTAACACACTTTAGCTCCCAGCTTCATTAAAAAATAAAACCCCAACGCTTTTCCTATTAACCTATTTCCACAGTTTTCAGGGAAGGGGCAGGTGCCTTCACTACCCCACACCTGGACTGGGGGCCTTGCATGAATTAGACGGGATTGGGGTGAATTTTTGTGTCCCAGCACCCACCCAGGGCACCCACGGAGACCGTGAGGGGACACCTGGGTGCTGCCTGAGGGGGAATATGAGGGGACACACACTGAGGGTGTGAGGGGAAATGAGAGAACACCCACCGGGATCAGTACCCAGACAAAATCTGAGGGGAAATGAGGGGACACACACCGAGAAGGAGGGGGGTACCCTGTTTAGCTCTGTGAGGAGAAATGTGGGGACACCCACAGGGGCTGCATGAGGGGACATGAGGGGACACTAACTCAGGGGGTACCTACAGTGGATATGTGAGGGGACACCAGCCCGGGGGGCACCCACAGACGCTGCATAAGGGGACATGAAGCGACACCAGCCCGGGGGGCACGCATAGTGGCTCCGTGAGGGGACATGAAGCGACATTAATCCGGGGGGCACCCATAGTGGCTCCGTGAGGGGACATGAAGCGACACCAGCCCGAGGGGCACCCACAGTGGCTCCATGAAGGGACATGGGGGTACCCCCAGCTCGGGGGGCACCCCGGACGGGCTCTGACGGGCCCCCCACCCTCGGGGGCCGCTCGCAGCCGCCGCCCGCGGGACCCCCGCG
>JAWWMS010000054.1:2745541-2760282 GCA_035048045.1 Chlorospingus semifuscus
CCCGGCTCCCTTCCCCGCCGGCGGCGCGGCTGCCCGGTCCCCGTCCCCGCCTGCAGCTCGCAGGAAACAACTGGAAACCCGGCAAAAGTAGCCGCAGAAGAAGTTCAAGGGGAGCCGAAAGCCGCGGGGCGGCGAGCCGCTACTTGGGACGGGCGGGCTGCGGGCACCGGCCGGTGGCCGCGGGGCAGGGCGAGCAGCCCCGAAGGCGTCCCGGCGGAGACCTTACCTCTGTCCCCGGGGCGCCGCAGGGCGCCGGCGGGGAGGCGGGGAGGGACCGCACCGGGCCGGGGCACAAAGGCGGCGGCGGCCGCTGGCCCCGAGAGCCGGCGCGGAGCGGAGGGAGGGAGGCAGGGCGAAGGGAGCCCGGTAACGATCGTAACGGAAGGGCCGCCGGGGAAAGGGGCACCGCGGCTTCCTGCAGCAGCCCCGCGGCCGGGGCCGGGCTCCAAACCGCGGTCCCGGCGCGGACCGGCCAAACAGCGGCGGAAAGAACCAGATTGTGCTCGGGTCTTGTCTCAGAGCAATGCGCAGAGCGGGGCATGATCCATCCGCTCCCTTCGGCGTGCCAGGCTGGGGGAAACTCAAAATATGCGCAGGATGCAACACTTGGCTGTCCCAGGTGCAAAGTTTGGGGTGCAGAATGAGAACTGAGGCGCAGAGAGCCAAGGCCTCTGAAGCGGTCAGTGCTGGGACTCCTGGAGCGGTTGGGATGTTGGAGGTTTCACACAGCGAAACAGCAAAGTTTTGGTGCTCTAATTCATCCCTGTTTGGTTGGCAAGCGGGTTTTCCCCGAGGATACACTGCCAACCCTGTGCTATCCTCCCTGTGCTTCCAGAGCAGAACCAAGCTGTGGGATGCTTCCTTTCGGGACACCCCCTTCAACCTGCTCATTCCTAAAACACACAGAGTGAGTCACAGCCCTCAGTCTATAAATCTGCACAAGCATTTCCATTCCTCGTCCCTGGCAAACAAAACCCCGGTGCCTCAACCCAAAGTGATGCCTGTTTTCACTTTGTCAGTGCGTTTTGTTTCCCCATGGGGCTGGAACACCTCTGATGCTGCAGAGGAAATCAGCATCTTTTGGCTGGGTGTCATCAAAAGCTCAGGCTGGGTGATGGCAAGTGGGGAACAGCAGCTAAGGAGGATCCCAGGCTGGAAATGGGGTGACTGAGAATGTTGCACTCTTTTTGTGCTCACTCTATGGCAAGATATGGTGAGGAACAGCTTTCCACCTGCTTTTATCCCAGAGATTCCTGTTTTGGGGAGCCCATGAATTTTTGTGCCCTTTCCTCATCACCAGCTTCACATTTTAATTTTTTTCCTCACCCCCAGAAATCCTCTACTACCAAACCAGGTCTGACCCTGGGAATGTGGGGTAGGACCATGTTTCAAACCATCAGACACAGTTACAAACTCGTATTAATTTATCTCTTGCTCTTACAACAGATAAAACAGAGCTGATAAGACATTTGCCTGTGTGTTCTTGTCCCTGGGATATGTAACATGCTTTTATGTTCTGATCTGGCTCGCTTGAACGAGACTGCTGAAAACAGCACAGCCAGCATCTGTGTGCAGGAGGAAACAATGGACTTGCTTTTCCTTCACTGCAGAATTGCAGCCTGGAGGTGAGGAAACTTTGCTTCGCTCACCATATTCCTCCCTAATGCCGCGGCAGAGGGAAGAAAGGGCTCTTGTATTCATGTATCCTCCCGGGCCAAGTCAATTTACATGTGAATGCACTTTTAAAATAAAATTAAAGTCAAAGCTGCGGCCAGAAGCCTGATAAATGTTTTTGTGCACATGCAGTTGCTTGGGAGGGGGGAGGCTGCTGCTGCTGGAGAGCACTGCTGTCCCCAGCCGAGGTGGCATTTGTGGCTCTGTGTGCCACTTTGACTTGAAAGAGGAGCAGAGGTGCCATTAGGGGTGATTTGCCTTCCTGATCCCTGATCTTGGCAGAAATGAGGACAGTGGACGGATGACAAAGTCAGGAGCACTAATTGGACCCCTCATTAGAATGGCTGGAATGGCAGGGGAACGTTCACATTTCCAAAATGAAACATCTCCCCTGACCTCCGGATGTGCTGCTCCTGTTTGCAGGGACAGGTGCTCATTACAGGTGCCTCTGGATACCTCAGAGCCTGGAATCAGAGCTAAGGCAATGGCTTTTGTTATTTTTTTTCTCAGCAAGAGAAAGGACAAGATTAAAACCACATTAGCAGGAATAAAAGGACTCACTGGGCAGGTTTTGTTGTCGGGTAACCTTAATTGTTCGGGACCAATTAATATTCCTACATGGAGCTATGTTAAAACACCAGCCACGTCTGCTGTGCTGCTGTTTTTTGGGAATATGGGTCACAACTTATGCTGGCTGAGGGCACATCCATGTCTAGGACAAGAGGGAAATTGATAACTTCAGATTCCACAAACCCTTTCCCCTGTTGGGGACAGTTTCCCATTCTCCAAGCACCTCTTTGGGTTTTGGGGCAAAACTGATTTACAACAGCACAATCCTGCTGTGACCATTGAGTTTTTTTGGGAAAAAGCAGCAGAGAAAGGAGGTGGATAGAGCCCAATCTGATTTTCCCTCACCCTCAGTGTTTAAGGTCCATTTTTCACATGGCTACACTGAACTTCAGGACACTCAGTGCTGGCCCTGCTCCAACATCTCCCTGCCCTGTTCAGCTCCTTCAGTCTGATCTCAGATGATTTATTAGATAGAGAACAACTGGATCATGCAGTAACATGGCAAATTGAAGACTTTAGTTGTTATTTAATAAATGCCAAGGAGACTCATGAGGCCTTGAAGTTATAATAGAAAGATCTAATTTAGGAAAGAAAAAAAAAAGGGAAGAGAGATGCCTGTGAAAGCAGCCAGGAAGCAGTGCTGGGTATTGAACATTTCTATTTACCCTCTGAATGGAACAGAGATAGTCTGAGCTTCCTTTCAGCAGGGCTGGATGCTGCCCAGGGAAGCAGCACCTGAGGCAGGAGGAGGTTCAAGGGCAGTTTTTGGAGCCCAGTCCTGGAAGCTGTGCTTTGTCTTGCCTTGGAACACATCATTGCTGTAAATCGCCTTTGGTTGACAGAATTTTTTAAGGAAAGAAATCAACCGACTCCCTGAAGGAAATTAAAGTGTAATTATAGCACAGAGGTGGGTTACAGAATGCATTTAACATTTTCGAGTCAAATCTGGTGGGCTTCCCATTTGTCACTGACCATTATACAAAGTGCAGCTGAAGGTCTCTGTGTGGCACAGCTCATTCCTTTGGGAGATGTCCCTTTTCCTTGTTGATTCCGAGTGTATCTGGCATAAGAACACAAAATGGAAAACACAACTTAGTGCCAGGAGTTTTAACTGTAACCCTGACCTTTTCTTGCTACCATGTGGCAGGGACCTCTAAAATATCAAAGGAAATTACATCCCCTCTCTCGTATTCTGTACCTGGAACCTTTTAATGGGTTTTGTATGACTCACTCCTATCTAGGTTAAATGATAAATATTTCATGTTTACAATCCTGGACACGGACCGTGTGGGCTTTTAAGAGTTTTCTTTACACAAATCCCTCCTTTCTGTCCATCTCGGCGGGCTTTGCTGGGGGCAATGCTGTCATTATTCCCGCAAGGACGCTTCCAGCTGCCTCCTGTGCTTGTCACAGTTCTGCTTGTGCCCATTAGGTGTCAGACTCTTATCGGCTCTGTCTCCAGTTCCCGGGATTTCGAGGAGAACACGAGAATATGAGAAGCCAGAGCTGGTGTGGCTTTTCTGGGATGCTCTCTTACCTGTGGGTCCTACCCAAAAAGGGCAAACTGGGTGCTGTGGTGCTCACTGGGACACCAAACGGGGACTCTGTGCTGGTTTTGTCCCAGGTTTTAGCAGCTGGGATCCCTCCAGAGCCACTGCTCATCGCTGGGCTGCAGAATGAGCATCCACAGGCAGCAGCTCCTGCCCCAAACCTGCCGGGTTTTGCAGCAGGTTTGTGTTTTAGGTCACCTCTCACTGCATTCCCGAGGTCAGCTCTTCCTATTGCAGCAGCTCCTCACACTGCTCTGCTGTCTGTGGGGTCACTGAGGTGCTGTCAGAGCAGGACCAACCTCTGCCCACCTTGCCCATCTTCCTTTTGGGATGAGCACTTGGAACTGAGTGCTGATGCTGGCACCAAGCCCTTGGATATTTCCTGCACCTCAGGGCTTGGGAGCATGCCTGAACACGTGGGGATTCATTCAGGGACAGAAAGCCAGGGTTTTTTTTAACTTTTTAATGAACTCTGTGCAGCTTCCCACAGCAACACTTTGATTCCAACCACGAGGCAGGATATAAACACGGGCATTTGGTGCCATGAGCCGAGGTGGCTGGTGATGAAAAGGGGTCTGTGAGCCTTAAAATGGTTTATTTAAAGGGCAGGATCAAAGATGTACCTTGGGATAGATACCTGCCCTGCTACATGAAGAAAAGCCAGAGATGCTGCGCTCACTCTATATTTCAAAGGAAACTGCTTTGACTTTGTGCTGCAGTTGCTGAGAGCTTTAATGGGGCAGGGGGAGGGAAAGAAAACACAACATGCTCCAGCTGCCCTCATTACTGCTTCTCTGACTGTCTGCTGAGGAATCCCAGCACAGCCACGGACTTGTCCACCTGCAATTACCAGGTCCTGCATTTACAGAGTGCTTTTCCTGACCTGCTGCTTGCCCAGGAGCATCCCTGCAGCCCCCTCTGAGGCAAAGGCTGCTGGATTCCTTCTGTGGAACAACTCCTGATTCCCAGCAAGGCCACCCTGAGCACTGGCCCAGCCCCTATTAGCTCTAAACTGGCTTTTTTAAGAGGCATCTTCAGCTTTTCAGACCACCTTCAAGGAGTGCTTTATTTTTAGCATCCTTGGACTGTCTTGGCTGCAAACAAGTGAAACTTCTCTGCGGTGCATTCACAACAGGGCAGCTGGCAGGGGTTCAGGCTCTCTGTCTGGAGCGCAGCACGATGGAAATGAGTTGTCCCTGAGGTCCCTGAGGAGCAGGCTGAGCCCACAGAGCCACCACGGGATGCTGCCTGTCCAGTCCCACCAGGGCCAGGGTGCACAGCCTCATCCAGAGATGCCTCTGCAGTTGCCAAGTGCTCTTTGCACAAGCAGCTTTGATCAAGGATTTGCAAACAGCTCCTGTTTGCTTCAGTGCTTAAAACACTTCCTTAAATAAGTTTTGGATCAAGCCAGAGATCACCGCTGTTTTGAATTTTCATCAGGCTGAAAAACCACGCTGGGCTGGGGGTCTGTGCAATGCTTTGACTTGGGTTCTTCTCCAGCAAAGCAGCACAGAGTGAATTGCCTGTGCACAGCCAAAGCCTCCTGCTGCTCTGCAGGGTGAGGGGAACTCCAGGAGCAGCTCCAGGCTGGTTGGAGCAGGCTGATAGTTATTTGAGGTATTTCTTTTGCTCCCAGTCTTCATTCTGCTCTCCCAGTGCCCCAGCCCGCAGAGGTGCAGGCAGGAGCACCCCAGCTTCATGCAAGGTGCAGCTGCTCCCACCCCACGTGTCCTCCTGCTGTTCCTGGCTCTTTTAGGGCCATGACAAATGGCCAGCGATGGGAATTTTGGGCTAAGCGCAGTGTCAGATTCACCTTCCCATCCTGCAGAGCTGTCAGTGATGGAGAAATGTTGACTGGGCACTGCAAATGCCTTGAGTACAACAGATCCATAACAGCTTTGGAGACTGAGCAGGGCATCAAATCCTGTCCTAGTAAGCACTAAGAAAAATGTGGTGTGCTTTCTCCTGGATGGGGCTTGTGCTGCTGGCATTGATGGTCCTTTTAAAGTGTTTCCTCATCCTGATCTTGAATCCCCTGGCAGCAGTCTGGGCTGCTTGGAGGATGATCCGAACCCTCTCTGATCCTTCCAGCTCTCCTCAGGCCGCTGAGATGCTGAGAAGACAGTGTGGGGCTAAAAACCTTCACCCAAATGTGGCTCAACAACACACAAATAACCCTTATCACTGCCCAGCTGGCCAGGAAGAATCAGAGAGGAAAAAATCCCATTTCCATCACCTGAGGTGCTTTTCATTTTGCCCTCTCCTGGCTGCATCCCACACTGTGCAGGGTGAGGGCTGGCTCTGACCCTCAGCCAGGCTTCCCTGCTTGGCTGGGGCTCGGCAGAGCCGCGGGCAGGACGGGACGGTGCGGGGGCAGCACCTCGGGCTGTGAGTGCCGGCGTGGGACGGGAAAGCCGGAGCAGCTTGAGCCCTACGTGCTGGGAGGAAGGAACCGGCTGCGAGGAGCTGGTGGGAGGAGGAGGAGGAGAAAACCGTGTCAGCAAACGAGGCAGATTGAGAGCTGAGACGTGTTAGTGGTTGTGTTTGGGATGTGATCAACGCTCCCTTGTGACTTGCACAGCCGGCAGGGGCCTGAGCGGCGCGAATAGAAAATGTGGAATCAGTGGGAACGGAGCTCCCACATCCCCGTGTGCTGCAGGGGAGGGTGAGGCTCTCACACGCCTCGCAAACCCAGGCACGGGCTCATCCAGCTGCCACAGGGCAGAGGGTGGGCGAGCTGGTGGGTGGCACAGGGCACTCCCTGCTCCATCCGTGACTGGTGGGTGCTGCCAGCATGGACTGCAGCCTCCTTTGCCTTTGGGTACCTGTGGGTATTGCCAGCATGGACTGCAGCCTCCTTTCCTTTGGGTACCTGTGGGTATTGCCAGCATGGACTGCAGCCTCCTTTCCTTTGGGTGCCTGTGGGTACGGCCCTGAGGGTTTGCTCCTCAAAATCTCTGGAGACATCCCCAGCACAAGGGATCAGAATTCTGCCACTTGTTTGGATGCTGGGCAGGGGATTGGCCTCAGCACCGTGGGGAAGGGGGAGCTGGGACACAGGATGGGAAGAGGGGAGGTTTTCCTCACCCCCTCGAATCTCTGTTGTGATAATTCATGAGTGTCACTGGCACATCTGTTCAGAGGGAAAGCAGTAATACAGGTCCAGCTGAGCGATGAAATTGCTTTCAGGGCTGTTGATTCCCAGCTTGGGGGTGTGTGGTCAGCCTGACTGCAGGCTGGGGATTTTTAATTTATTTTTTCCCCTCTCCTTTGCCCTGTTCGCTGCAGCCAGCAGAGATCAGTAGCATGCAAAGCAGGCAGAGGCCGGATCTGTGAACCCTATCCCCGTGTTCCCATTCTCTGGGATAGATGAGCCATCTGGGCTCACTCATGAGACCCTGAAATCACTCTCACAGCGCCTCCATGAAGGATTTGCAGCTCACTCATGACCAGGCTGCCCTGGTTACCCTTTTCCCGCAGCCTCTGTGCCTGCTGGGTGTGAGCTCTGCTCGGGGCCCGTTTCTCCTCTAGATGGTGCCGCTGCCTTTGGGCACCACCGTGCGCAGCCAAACCCCGACCCTGCGGCAGAGCTGGGGGTGCAGCCAGCCCTGGGCTCTCCCCCTGGCCCCTTCCCAGCGTCTTGGCAGGAGGGGACAAAGCTGAGGGACACAGCTCGCCACGCGTCACCTGCCCGAGGCTGTGTGCCAGCTACCTGCGGAGAGCAGCGCTGTGCCAGCCGCGGGCACCGTGGCACCGGGGGAATGAGAAATCCGTCTCCTGCTATTCCTGGCCTCTCTGTCCTTGGCACAGCGCGTCCTGGCAGTGCCCGCGGGAGCTGCTGGCAGAGCGCGGCGGAAGGCGGAGGAGAGGGGACGGATCCCGGGGGTGCCCCCGTGCCTTGCGGCAATCCGGCTGCTTCCGATCACACCGGGCCGGCCGGAGGAGCCGAAATGCCACGGCTATCTTCTGTTCGAGCCCCCGCCCGCCTGCCATGCCCTGACTCATCCCCGGGTTGGAGCGATGCGGCTGCCAGAGCCGCGGGGCTGGGCAGGGCAGCGGGCAGGCTCGGGGACACACAGAGCCTTGGGGACGCACAGGACCTTGGGGACACACACAGAACCTCGGGGACACACACAGAACCTCGGGGACACACAGAACCTTGGGGACACACGCAGGACCTTGGGGACACACAGAACCTTGGGTACACGCACAGGTTTGGCAGCCCCCCTGAGCCAGGCCAGGTTGGATTTGGGATCCTGCAGGCAGGGGAATCCTAGGCAGCTCTGCCTGCAACACTCCCCACTTGTTTAGCCTAAACCCAAATAAATATGAGCCTAATGATTTGAGTGAAACAATAGCAGCCATTCCAGCATAAAGAAAGCTTTCCTGCCATTAAGTTATGCTGGCAAGCTTTAGAGCCTGTATTTTAAATAAATGTTATGGGTGCATTTAAAAACACACCATATGTTCTCCCGCAGATCTTTCTGGGAGCTGCCTTAGCGTGGCTCTCACTGCATCCCCTCCCCAGTGCCAGCGTGGGCTTTGCCATGTGCTGCCCATGGAAGCAGGACCAGAGCCCTGTGCCCTGACTCTTCCTCATGAAGAAGGCACACAAGGGACCCTCCACACCCCACGAATATCTGGAAGTCTCCATCATGAGCACAAGCTCCAAAAGCAGCTCTTATTTTTGTTCGGGAGACGATTTATTTGCTGATGACCTGCCCTGCATCCCTGCCACAATTCCCACCACTCTCCCAGCTGCAGCACGAGGCTGTTTTGGGGCAAGCAGCCCCAAAGCCGAGGGCAGCAGGCTCTGGCATGGGCAGCAGGCTCTGGGATGGGCAGCAAGCTCTGGGATGGCAGCAGGCTCAGATGGGCAGCAGGGTCTGGGATGGGCAGCAGGCTCTGGGATGGGCAGCAGGCTCAGATGGGCAGCAGGCTCAGATGGGCAGCAGGCTCTGGCATGGGCAGCAGGCTCCGGGATGGGCAGCAGGCTCTGGGATGGCAGCAGGCTCAGATGGGCGGCAGGCTCCGGGATGGGCAGCAGGGTCTGGGGTGGGCAGCAGGGTCTGGGGTGGGCAGCAGGCTCTGGGATGGCAGCAGGCTCTGGGATGGGCAGCAGGCTCCGGGATGGGCAGCAGGCTCAGATGGGCAGCAGGCTCCGGGATGGGCAGCAGGCTCCGGGATGGGCAGCAGGGTCTGGCATGGGCAGCAGGTTCAGATGGGCAGCAGGCTCAGATGGGCAGCAGGCTCAGATGGGCAGCAGGCTCAGATGGGCAGCAGGCTCTGGGATGGCAGCAGGCTCTGGGATGGCAGCAGGCTCAGATGGGCAGCAGGCTCCGGGATGGGCAGCAGGGTCTGGCATGGGCAGCAGGCTCAGATGGGCAGCAGGTTCAGATGGGCAGCAGGCTCTGGGATGGCAGCAGGCTCAGATGGGCAACAGGCTCCGGGATGGCAGCAGGCTCCGGGATGGCAGCAGGCTCTGGGATGGCAGCAGACTCCGGGATGGCAGCAGGCTCCGGGATGGCTCAGTTCCCCCCGGCCGCTGTAGGTGGCACTCCGGCCCCGCCGCCTGCCAGCGCTGCGCTGGTGCTGGCACGGAGTCAGGGGATGAGCTCTAACTTTACAGCAGATTTTCCCTTCTGACAGATTACTGCTTCATTTGTAACAGAAGAACTTCTCATTAAGTACATTTCTGACAGTTTGTTGAGGGGTGGGGGGGGGGAAATTAAAATCCTCGTGTAGCCGAGCGTGCCGGAGCGTGAGCGCGGCTCTGGCTTCACAGGTTTGGGAGCAGGGGCTGAGTTATTTTTTATTTTCTTTTTTTGCTTTGGCTCCAAAGCCCCTTTTCATAATTATTCACTCCCGAGCACAATTTCTGCAGCTGGGAGATGAGCACATTCCAAAGAGAACCCGGCTGGAAAGCCAGGAGGGCTCGGAGGAGGCAGCTCCCTGTTCCGGCAGCGCTCGCGTTTCCGTGCTAATCCCATAAGGTTTGATTCGAGTTTGATTAATTTGATTTGAATCCAACGGTTCTTCTCATTGCTCTGGGCACTGTGGGAGTGCCCGGGCATGCCAGGCTTTGGCTGTGTTCAGGGTTGGGCATCTCAAGGCATGAAGGCAGTCCTGGCTCTGCCACGGACCTGTGGCTGCATTTTGGGGACCTGGGGACATCCCTGCGGGGACCCAGCTTGCCTTGGGCAAAGCTCTGCTCTCACCAGGTTCCCTTTGCAATATACCCTAAAGGACAGAACAACAACTAATTTTAGTGTTAATTATGCAAATCAGCCTTGATGAAAACGCAGGAGTGAGGTTATTATCACTCTCCTTTCTTCCACGGTGTGGAATAGCCCTTTTGGAAAATCCTTCTTCTTGCAGACCCACAAATGTTTTTTTCCTCTTGGGTTTCTTTCAAGTGGAGAAAATGCTGAGCGAGGCTGTTGCCATAAGCTCCCAGGACATTTTCATTGATCCAAATCAAAGAGGAAGCATCAAAAAGCACTGTGTGACGTTATGGGGGTATTTTAATTATGAAAAGTGTTGCAAGCAGCTTAAAGAAAGCAAGTGCCTCACGAGAGGAAAAGCATTTCACTTCTTTTCCCTCAGAAAACACTTTTTCTCATTATCCAAGTGCTGAAACTGTTCATTCCTCGGGGGCAAGGACCACACTGGCCTTTCCCAGCTCACACTGAGCACAACAGCATCAACAAAATTGTGTTGGAGCGCCCTGAGATTTTTCTCTCCTGCACTAATTGCCACTGAAGCCCTGGCTCCCCCACTCCCTGTGCACACACAGGTATGAACTGCCTTGCTGCTGCTGCTTTGCCACCCCAGCGATGCCCAGTGCTCCTGCAAAGGTCCCTGCTCCTGTTCAAGTGGTTTCTTTAAGAAACATTTTTGAAAAGCATTTGGAAGCCTGGTTTTCCTTGTATCAACTGCTGTGGATTTAGATGTCTGGTTCCTCTCTCTGCCTGCCATTCCAATCTGGGATAAACCTTTGGTTACTGCTGGTTCAGCCCCTTCCCTGCCTCCCTGGGGACACGGCCTGGGTGGTGACAGGGGCTGGAGGAGCAGCCCGAGTTCTGCAGGTGATCCAGCTCTCCCTGGCACTGCCTGGCTGAGCCTCCCCTGTCTCTGGGCACAGATCAGACCTGAGGTCCCCTGGGCAGTGACACTCTCCTGCTGACAAAATCAGATTACAGCGTCTTTTCTCCCTCAGGCTCCGAGTGCTGCCACTCCTTGTTTTAGGAAGGAGATTTGTACACAGACAATCCTATTGATGCTTTTCCCTGCCAGATTATCTTCGGGCTGAGGGCTCAAAACACCCATCAGGAGCTGCTTTAACCCCTGGTCACCCTCGGCACATCACTGCAGACACAGGGGGGACAAAAAGGACCCGTTTGCCTCCCAAGGAGAGACTTGGGAGACTCAAATGTGGCTGTTCCACCCCGGGAGAGGCTGAGTGGGCCCGGGGAAGGGTGTCAGGGTTTCTCTGGCGAGGGAGGGATGTGCTCAGCTCCCAGCAGATGGTTCTCCCGTCTCCCTGCACTTGATGGGATGGTGGGAGAAGTTGTTATGAAAGACTGCCGTGACATTCACAGCACAGATCTGCCAACTGGTGTCTCGGGGAGATGGAGGGAGCGCCTCGCCTGCTGCAGAAACTGGTGCAGAGATATAAATGGTGCTGTGCTTCGTGGCAGGGTGGGAAGGAGCCTTCTGCTCACTGGGGAATGGGGTGTCCAGCCAGAGCCCTGCTCAGGGCTGGCTCTGAGACCCCACAGAGGCACTGGGTGTTCCTTTTTGCCGTGGGGATGTTCGTAATTTCTAAATCTGGTCCTTCTGTGGCAGTGTCTCAGAGAAATGCAGTGCTCCCAGTGTTCCTCCCCAGTTTTCAGATGCCCATCCCAGTTGTGGCTGAAGGTCCTGTGGAGCCACAAGGACTCTCTGTCCTGCAGGAGCAAGGGCTGCCTGTCCCTCACGCCCTGCCCTGTGAGCTGGCTCAGAAGGGAGCTGTGCTCTGTGTCCTGGAGTTCTCATTTCTGCTTTTTGGACAGAGAGCAAAACAAAACTCAGACTGGGATTTAGGTGGGCTTTATTTCCCTGCTTTTCCATCTCTTTGCTTTCAGGGTCAGCTTCCCTCCACAGAAGCCCCACCATGATCCTCCTCTTTCATTTTGCTGCTTGTTAATTATTTCATTAACTCCCTCCGCATCCTGACGGGGGTTTCAATTTTTAATTTGCCATGGCAACTGCATCCATGACACCTCCCCACTCAGGAGCCCACGCTGTGGGGTGCTGGGGGGCCCCAGGCAGCCAAATCCTCCATCCTACCAACAAAAGTGGGCAGCAGCAAGTGGTGCCCTGGGGGGAACTTTTCCTGCTGGCAGAGAGGGATCAGGAGGGTCCATCCCTGATCTGCCCGTGCCTCGGTGGGCTCTGTGGGGCAGGGCTGCTCCCAGCTGGCTGGGTGCCCTCCCTGTGGTGTCTCTGCAGCTGGGAGGCATCAGCCTGGGAGGAGGAACTCAGCCTGCTCACACAAACAGCCAACAAAAACGAACGCCCACCAGGACGGGTTTCATACCTACAAATTATCCCTGTCTGTGGAGCTGCAATTAAACAAACCCTGCCACCAGCACAGCCGAGGAGCAGCAGGGAAACCTGAGCAGCTGCCAGCCCTCGGTGCCTCCTGTCCCTGTCCTTGTCCCTGGGCAACTCCCCTGTACCCAAACTCTCTGTTCCCTTTTATCCCTCCTCAGACAACTGCAGTGTTAGGAGAGCCCCAGACACCCTAAACCAGCTCAGTGTACCCCTGTACCCAAACTCTCTGTTCCCTTTTATCCCTCCTCAAACAACTGCAGTGTTAGGAGAGCCCCAGACACCCTAAACCAGCTCAGTGTACCCCTGTACCCAAACTCTCTGTTCCCCCTCCAGGAAGGTGCTGCTGACCCCTCCTGGCACAGCAAGGGGGGCTGTGCATGCTTTGGGGTGTGTTTCATTCCCCAGGGGGTTTTCTGAGGGTGGCTGGGAAGGAATTGATCCTGCAGGTTGTAATTCCCTAAATCTACAGAAAGGGTTTAATCCTGCCCTCACTGGCTTGAGGAAGGAGAGAGAGAAGAAACAAATCAGCACCTGGGGCTGGGAGAGATTTCTGACCAATTTTTTTATCCCAGCAGGAAAATCCTGATTTCTGGCCATTCTGAGATCTCCTGAGTGGTGGCACCCACTGTCCCAGGGCACCCAAACCAGCTCCCTGCTCCAAAACCCCAAAGGAGGAGATGGGCATGGGGCTCTCAGTGGAGCAGGGAGCTCAGGGGAGCTCAGGGCATCCTGGGCCTCTGTGGGGTGGGATGTGAGCCTGGCTCCCTTGGGCTGCCCAGTCTGGTGAGACAGAGCTCCCCAAACCTCCCTTTGCCTTTTGATTGATCCTTTTATCCCTCCTCAAACAACTGCAGTGTTAGGAGAGCCCCAGACACCCTAAATCAGCTCAGAGAGGAAAACTCTCCCAGGGGCATTGCAGAGAAAAGGGGATTTGGGTCCAAACTCCCTGCAGGCTTTCAGAAGGGAATAATTAGCTCCCTGTTTTTCACCAGGAGCTTCTCCTCCTCCCTGTCCTCTTGTGCCAGGACAATGTGTCATCACCAGAAGATGCAGCATCATTTCCAGAACATGGGAAAATAAAATAGCTGCTATTCATCAGTGGGCTCTGTGCTAATTGCCCGTGCCCTTTAAAGTGGGAGCGTGGCCGGGGCTGTTCCCACTTCCAGCTTGTGGGATAAAGGATCTCTGTGCAGTCCTATAATAATCTCTTTCATCTGATGCCCTCAAAGTGCTTTTGGACATAAATTAATTAGGCATCACAACATGCTGTTGGGTTCAAGCTCATGCAAGGGTTTTCATCTCGTGTTCAAACAATTCCTCCCATCTTTGTGGGGCTGGGGTCACATCGAGCTGGGGGTGAGCAATTATTTCTGCCACGTGTGACCTGCTCCTGGCAGGGCTGGGCTGCCCTCAGGGTTAATCATGGAATTGTGGAAGAGTTTGGGTTGGAAGACCTTAAAATTAATCTCATTCCACCCCTGCCATGTGCAGGGACACCTTCCATTGTCCCAGGGTGCTCCAAGCCTCTCCAAGCTGGCCTGGGACACTCCAGGGATCCAGGGGCACCCACAGCAGCTCTGGGTACCCTGTGCCAGGGCCTGCCCACCTCTCAGGGAAGGATTCCCCAATATCCCATCCAACCCTGCTCTGTTTTCGAGGGGCTGGGCAGAGTTTGGGCCGTGCAGGGGTTTGTGTGTGCTGCCCATGTGGGCATTGTGGTGCTGGGGATGTGCAGTGGCTCATCAGTGGCTTCAGAGTCCTAATTATATCTCTTTAATGAGCACCCAGACCATTATCAGGGCTTTCTCTGGGCCTAAGAGGTGATCCAGGCTCTTTTAATTACTCCTGACTCCTGATTTTTGTGTCTGTGCTAATCCTTGAGGCTCCCCTTCCCCTTCTGCCACAAAGGACTCATCCCCAGGAAACCCTTCCTCTTCCTCTCTGCTCCTTGCACAAGTTTTTTCCTTCTTTTCCCCCCAGATCTCACAGAAAGAGGGAGAGCAGGTAGAACCTGCCCATCTGCAGTGCCCAAACCGGGTGTTGGGTCAGGAGGGTTGAGCTTTCCAAGGAAGCCCAGGGAGGAGTTTGGGACGGAGAAACCCATCTCCCACAGGGGCTGGAGCTGAGAGGGAGCCAAGGAGAGACCTCAGGAGCACCAGGGGCAGATTCTCTGCAGGCCCTGGCTGTGCTCACCCCTCTGCCAGCACAGGGCACAGCCACACCTCTCCCAGGATGTGGGAATTGCCTTGGAATGGTGTTCACAGGGGTTCTTGGATCAGGGAAGAGACGAGGATCTGACTCCATGTTTCAGAAGGCTGATTTATTATTTTATGATATATATTACATTAA
>JAWWMS010000054.1:2762795-2775532 GCA_035048045.1 Chlorospingus semifuscus
GGATGGATGGATGGATGGATGGATGGATGGATGATGGATGGATGATGGATGGATGGATGGATGGATGGATGGATGGACGGACGGATGGATGATGGATGGATGGATGGATGGATGGATGGGAATCCTCTTGGCTGCTCCTGCTGCTCGGGACCATTGTCCAGGAAATGAGCAGAGAGTTTAACACCAGCAGTTGTGGCACATCCCATAATATCCTGCTTAATAGACTCCGTCAAGTCAGTATTGTCCTAAATGGTTCTGAGCAAAGAGCAGGGAGGCAGTAACAATGCAGACATGCCATTTCCCAGGGAATTATGCCTGGCTGGGATTTATTGGAGAGCTCAAATTGCTGTTAATAAAACACACTTTTGCTGGCGTGAGGGAAATTGGTTTTTGCAGAGGCTGGAGGGATCCAAGTAGAATATTCCGGGTGTCATCTCCAGTGCAGCAGGAAAATGAGCTTCCTCTTTTGGCAAGGCCAAAAAGTTTGGATCCTTCACCCTCTTAGAAAGGAGATCCTGAAAGGCTTTCCCCTCCTGGACTGCTGCTTGTTCCCTTAATTCCTTCATGCTCCCTTTTGCCAGCCATTAAAGCTGTGTTGCATCCTTTCAGTGTATTTTAAATTTCTTTCCATTCCTAAAAGCTCTCTGAGAAGTTCTCTTGTCCACAGCCCCGTCCGAGTCTGCCTGGTTTCCTCCCAAATTTCTTTCCTCCCAGCTCTGAGCAGGGAGAGCCCAGCTTCATGTTTTAAAGCACAAATAAACACAAATAAACTCCCCATCCTGTAATTCCTCCACTGCAACTCTGTTCTTTCCCTCGCTTTGTGTATTTAAGGGAGTGAGTGCTTGGGAAAAATGCTGCAATTTGATTTGGGAATCATTCTGCCTGGAGAAGCTGCAGGGGAGGAGAGGGGAATCTGTGGCATCAATAAATCTCAGTGTGCTGGGAATTGCCAGCTCTGCACATGGTGTGGCTGTGGCAGGGAGGGTGTGGGCATCCCTCAGCCCATCTGCAGCAGCACCTGGCACAGAGCTGGGCAATTTGGGGCAGTTGTGTTTATTTGGTTTGTTTGTTGAAGAGGCAAACATTGCTGCTGAGTTCCTGGCAAATGTGGGGTGGGAATTACTGGGGGCAGAGCACTGGAATCCTCTCCTCACCTTGCCAGGTCCCTGCTCTCATATCTCCTAATCCAATATTGGAGCACAGCCCATGTCCAAGGAGCTGATGGAGCTTTGGGAATCCACATCCCTGGAGCTTCCAGGCGCTGTTTCCAGCCCCAATTCTTCTGTGGGACCCTTCAGGTCCAGCTGTGATCCCAAGGCACTGAGCTTCCCTGGGATTTCCTGCTTCCCGCACAGGATGGGCCACAGGGTGGGCTCGGGCAGGGATGGGGACCCCCAGGACCTGCTGCTACCTCCCCTCCTGAGGCTTTTAGAGCAGCAATCAGCTCGTGGCTGGAAAATTTTCAAGAAGGAGATAAAGCCCCATTTTCCCTGCCCTCCTGGAGATGAAACCGGAGATGGAGCCTCTCCGGAGAGCCCAGCCGGAATAACAATGGCTGGGAGAGATAATTAGCTGAGCTTCTCCAGTTCTGACAATTAACCGAACCCCTGCAACCCCAATTATTAACTTGAGCCCCTCCAACCTCCATAATTAACTGAGTTCCTCCATCCCCAGTAATCAGCCCAGCCCCTCCAGCCCTGATCAAACCTGAGCCCCTCCAAGGCTGGTGCTCAGCCCAGCTCCTCCAGTCCCTGCTCAGGGCTGTGCTGCCCCATCCTCACCCTGGGGGATGCTGAGAGGGTCCCAAGGAGCCCCTGCCCTGTTCCCATGGCCCTGCCCACCCCCTGCACCCTCCAGGCCTGAGCTCCTTCCCCATTGCCCCCCAAAACCATCCCAGGCCAGGAGATTTAGTGAAATCCTGAGAGGATTGCAGGGAATTTTCTCCATGATCATCCATGTCTGACAAGAACTGGAAGCATTTTTATTTTCTGCTCTCCCAGGCTTTTCCAGAGGCTTTTCCCCCCTCACCCAGCCGGGGTTTTCAGCAGGTTGCTTAAATTTTATTGCTTTGATCCCATAAAGTGCAGTTATGCAATGAGACAAGCTCTTCCCGTCACTTCCCCGGCTCCAGCCAGGCCTTTTGCTGTAATAGGCACAGCTCTGCCTTGAAATATTAACGAGTTTTACCTTAATTACCTTTCAAGCTTCTCAGGGCTCTCTTCATTTCCCTTCTCACTCTGTTTTTAGTATCAGCCACGAGCAGAGGCAGATGCTGGGTGAGGGTGGGATTTTTTCCCCATCCTCTCCTCATCCCTGTGCTTTGGATGCTGCCAGGGTGAAGGAGGGTCCCTGAGGGTGTGGGCAGCTCTGTGGGCACCATGCAATGTGGGCATTTTTTATCTCATGGTTCAAATTTCCCCTTGGAATTTTGGTTTCTAGAAGGAAGAGAGCGCCCGACCCTTTTCCTGTGTTTTGGATGAATGGGATACCACGGGATGGAATGGGATAAATGGGGTAAATGCCACCCAGAATGAGCCTCTCCACCCTCCGTGGCAGGGCAGACTTTCCTTCTGTCCCCACAGTGGCGCTGGGAGAGGCAGCAGCAGCTTCCTGCAGCACCTCCCCAGCTGTCCCCACGCTGTCACCGCTGCTGGTGACATTAAATTCCTGCAAACATTTATTAGCTGAGTGCATTGGGGCAGCAGCAGAGCGCTGGCATCTCCCAGGCACTGCTGGAGCTAATTGCCTGCTTCATGCCAATTCCTCAGCAAGAGGAGCCCTGGCCCTGCTGGGGACACAGGGGAAGGACAAAGGGGTGGGGATGGATTTTATTGAACACCTCAACCCTGCAAACCCAGCTCCTTTTCAGGCCAGGCAGGGGGACTGCATGGTTCCTCATTTATTAATGTCCTTTTTGGTTTAGTAACACACATCCAGCCGTGGGATTGTGCGTGGAGCACAGGGAAAGTAGGGCAAGGGAGACACTAATAGCTCCCAACAAGGAGGCTGATTCATGGCTCTTTGCTGCAAAAAGCCCCGTTTAGCTCCCCAAAGCCTAATTTTGTGTCTGCCGTCATGTTCCATCAGCCCCACGGGAGGGGGCTGGCTGCTGGGGATGGTGGGATGGTGCAGGAACCCGGTGGGATGCAGGGACCAGTGGGATGTGGCACCCAGTGGGATGTGGCACCCAGTGGGATGCTCTGCCTCCCTGCTGGCCTGTCCCCGCAGCTGATGTGTTTTATCATGTTTTTCATCAGAGTTTTCCCACCCATCAGTGGGATCAGGGCTGGCAGGGGGGATGGCAGCATTTCCTGGCACCTCTCTGGGCTCAGGGCTGGGCAAAGCAGCAGCTCGGGTGTGTTGGTGTCCCCCTGGCTGGTGACTCTGGTGGCAATGACAACAGGAGCCTTGGCTGAGTCCCCAGGGGTTGTCACCCCCAAAGCTGCTCCTGCAGCTCCCTGGGCAAAGCCCCCAGTGGGAACTGAGGCTGGGATTGTGTTACCAACACCAGGGCGAGCTGGGAACCCAAACCAGCCTCTGTGGACATTTCATTTCTTCTCTTCTCCCACACACCCTGATCATCTCCTCTGCTCTGACCTCAGCTGCTCTGATGAGCTGGCTCATGTGGTGGGAGAGAAAAGGGGGAAGGAGGGCTGATCCCACGGGGAATTTGGTGCTGGCAACTCCCAGCCCCATCTCCCAAACCCCCACACCCTCCAGCTCCCCAGACATTTGCACCTTTCTTGTTTTCCTGGGTATTTCTCTTCTCAGGTAGAATTCCTTGTGTCACATCAGTGCCATGGGCTGAGAGGGCAAAGAGGGGATAAATCCTGCTCTGAGGAATCCCTTCCTGAACTTTTCCTGCCACCTCTTTTCCTCAATTTTTGGAGTGTTTGGGGGTTGTGGAAGTGGCCTCAGACCCCTCTTCTGCAGCTGCCAGTGGCTCCCATCTCTGCCCCACTTCACAAGGGGGTAGCAGCAGCCCCTGCTGGATTTTTCCTGGCTCTCCCCTGGTTTGAGGCACCTTTTCCACCAGCAGATTTTGCTCTGGATGGATGGGCAGCCTGTGAGAGCACGCTCTGGTTCATTAATTACTCCTGTTATGGGGCCATTACAGCCAAGAAATTGCATTATTAAAGAGAAATCTTTGCAGATGCTTCAAATGCGACGACCTGTTCAATAGCTGACGCTGGGTCATAATTAAAAGTAAAAAGTCGGGGCCAGAAGAGGACAAAAAACGGCAGATTCCCTGAATATGGTTAATGGAAACATTATTAACATTAGGAAATTGCATGGGAGAAATCACTGGCTCCTGGCCCAGTTTAAATATGCAGCAGCTCCTGACGTGTGCCTATGGTGATTAATAGCATTAACAGAAAAAAATATTAAATTAAAGCCATTGAGCTGCCTTTAATGGCTGTGTCTGGCTCCCTTGTTCCCTTCATTCCAGCAGGCAGGGTCAATCCCAGGATATTCCTGCCTCCAGCATGTGCAAGGCACCGCTGGCACCCAAGAAATTGAGAACCCAGAGGAAAATTTACAGATTTACAGATCCACCACATGGACACAAACCTGCACCCCAAAACTGCCTTTGGGAGATGCTTTCACTCTGTTTTTCTCAGCTCAGGCTCTCAGCTTTGCTTTGCTTTGAGGTTTTTTTTCTGCATTTTTCCATTTGTTCCTGGCGGATGTCGCTGTGAATCAATCTGGCGTCGGGCCCATTCGCCACCTAATATTTCTCAATAATTTATTATCAGCAGTTTAATCCCCCTGGGAGCTCCCTCCACATTAAAGCCTCTTGTTCAGTCAGGTCATGTCGCAGGCTGGAAGCACTTCCAGCCCTTTGATTTGTTTGTGTTTCATGTTTTTGTTGGGAGAGCAATAAAAGACATGAATTTTTCCCCCCTCTTGGAATGCATTTATCATCCTGGTTGTTTCCTTTATTCTCTCCAATTGAACCATCACTGTCTGGTGGCTCTCATCTCCCTCTCCGTGGGCCCTGTTCCATATGGATGCTGTGGGATGCAGTGGGATGGGAGTGCAGAGCAGGAATCAGCTGCCAGAGCATCCTCACCCCCTGCACGTGCTGCTCCCCCTTATCCCTGAGATATTCCATGGGATATGAACCTCCTGCTCTGATCCAGCTGATTGACATCCCTCATTCCAACCAAACCCCAAATTTGGGTTTAAAGAGCTTAAAAAGTGCCAAGCAGCTCAAAAGCTGGAGCAAGGTGGGATTTGGGATGGGCTTGGAAAAGAGATTTATTTATTTTCTGAGTATTACAGATCTCAAAATTAGAAAATCCCCAAATTTCAGCCTAAGAAGGGAGATGTCTCAGTCCCTCTGCTCCATCTGCACAGCAGCAGGGCCAGGCTCTGGGCTGGCTTTTAGGACATAAACCAGCTCATCCCAGCACCCCTTGACCTCCCCATCCCATTTCTCCTCCCAAAGTTTGGGTGGATTTAGGGCAGCTCATCCCTGGAAATGCAGCACTGCTGCCAAGTGTTTCTGCTAGGCTGATTAAAGCCATTCATGGAGAATGATATTAATTGGATGGAGAATAATATTAATTAACACTCTTACCCTCTCCCTGGGAGGAATCAGGCTGGACGTGCCTTGTTCCTCAGAGCAGTTTCAATCCCCAAACCAGCTCAGAGAAATGTCACTGGAGGTGCCACCAGAGCCCAGCTCGGTGTCCCCAGTGCCAGTCAGGCTGGGACAATCAGGCTCAGCCTCTGGAAGCTCTGGGAGTGCAGAAATTTTGGCAAAGCCCAAATCCCAGGTGTGGCTTTCCAGGCACAAAGCAAATCCTTGCAGGAAAAGACAAAACCTTGCCCCTTGCACCTGCTCTGGAATTGGCCCTTACAGTTCCAGGAAGGAATTTCTCTAATGAACAAAAGGGTCGTTAATAGGTAATTTCTGATTAATTCCAGGCAGGAACTCCTCATTCTTCAGGAAATGATTCCTTTACCCAGGGATTGAGCAAAAGGGTCATTAACAGGTAAATCCTGGTAAATTCCAGGCAGGAACTCCTCATTCTCCAGGAAATAATTCCTTTACCCAAGGACTGAGCAAAAGGGTCATTAACAGGTAAATCCTGGTGAATTCCAAGCTCATGGATGAACCACAGGCACAGCCAGGGCTGGTGGCACTGGCAGGGGACATGGTGCCACCCCGATTTTGTCACATGCTTTTCTACACTGCTGCATAGAGGAACAGACTCGACAGCATCCAGAAAACTCGGGAAAGTTTTTCTTTTTTTGGGAAAAACTTTGGAGCAGCAGCAGCAGCAGAGCTCTGCACCCACCCCGTGTTTGCACCCCAGAGAGGAGCAGCAGCTTTAGGCAGAAACAGGGACAGAGAGCTGGAGATTTCCATATGAAATATTGAAATTTGTGCTCGCTGGAGTGGAAGGCAGAGCCGATGTGGCTCCTGAATAAATCATGGGAGCCCCACGTGTGCTTGCCCGCAGTGATGTCTGAGAGGGGAGAGGGGGAAAATAAAATGGAATAAAACAAAATATAGGGCACTTCCCCACCCTAAGAGCTTAATTAGCTGGTCTCAACCTCCTCTAGCATGGCAGCCGAAATCTGCTCCCTTTTTTGTGTCTCCTCAGCCCATCCAGCGTGCCCTGCTCCCGCTCTGCCGAAGTGGAGTGTGGAAAATGCAGAACTCTGTTAAAATTTCATGGTCTCTGCATATCCGGTGGCCTGTCAGGAGAAATGCTGGAGTCTGGGGAATGAGGAGCCTCCCCTGAACTGGAGGGATGCTGGAAGAGACGACACGCAGAGAACCTCATGCCTTCAAAGCTTGACTCAAGAAATGCTCTAAAAACCTCATTGGGGCCTTTTAGAACTTACAAAAAGCTGATTAAAAAAGATGGGGAGGGACTTTTTGCACAGGCAGGTGATGCCAGGACAAGTGGGGAAGCAGATCTGTGTACTGGAGGGTGATGTAAAGCTTGAGGAGTCCAAGGGAGGCTAATCCCAGCGAAAAGGAGCTGTGCCCTTGTTAGCAATCAAACGTTTCCCAGGGTGTTAATTCTTGTCTAATTAAGAGCTCCAGAGATGCACAGAGGGCTGGTTTCAGCTGGTTCTCAGCCCTCCCTGGAAATCATGTTTTCCAACATCCCTAGCATCGTCCTCAGGAAGTGTCTCTGGAGTTAAATCCTCCAGACAGATGGAGGTTTTTAAAAAATGCATCGTGAGTGCATCATCGGATGAGCAGGAAAGTAGGACAGGCACGGGGAGAGCCAGCGCCTCCTTCCTGCTGTCCCCGGGCACCTGGGGCTGTGGGGACACCCTGAACCCCTGAGCAATCCCCTGCCATCCATGGCCCGCCTCAAACCCAGCTCTGAATCCAGGGGGATTCTTTCTGCCAAACCTGGGATTCTTTCTCCCGAACCATTTTGGGATTATTGGGATGTTTTCATTTCCTCTGGAAGATGAGCCAGTTAAAGGGATAAAAAAGGGCTGCAGGAGGAGGGAGCTGTGCTCAGAGTGTCCCCAGCATTTCCAGGATTGATAAATACCCATCCAAATCTCAAGGGAAACCCGTGTTTTCACCTGCCTCATGTTTTTTCCCCATGTTCCTCTCTCAAATGAATCCTGTGTTGGGATGTCCCTGTTGCTCCTGCTCTGCCACAGGAACATCCCAGGATGCTCCTGAGGCGTCCCAGGATTTATTCCTGGCATTCCCTGCTCAGGGCTCCTCTGATAGCCAGGATTAAGAGGCTCTGGATGGAGTCTTGTGACAGGAAGCAATTATATGCAAATAAGAAGCTGCGCAAGTGTGAGTAAACATTAGGGGTTGGTTTTTTTTTCCTGTTGAACCTCCGTGATTTAAAAGCCATTAAGGGTGCAGCCAGCTCGCTCTGTCAGCGCTTTCCCGGCAGCTCTCACATCCTTCCCACGTGTCCTGGTTTAGGGCAAATTTGGGAGGAAACCTCCAAAGGAGGGCCCCTCCAGAAAGCAAACCCACACGGCCCCATCCCACAACTGGTTCGGGAAGGATTCCTTGGAGAGAAGTGGAAAGAACCTGTTTATTGAACAGGCACAGCACCCCCAGCACACAGAACCTGTTTATTTAACAGGCACAGCACCCCCAGCACACAAAATGAACAATACCAGGTGACACCACTCTGTCACCACTCTGAAAAGATGACAAATTCAGAAAGTCTCTCTGGGGTGGTCGCTCTGTTATCAGTCCCTCCTGTGCTGGGGCAGCTGCTGCAGCCACAAGGTGCAAACTCTCGCTGTTCCCAGGTCTCAGTCCAGAGCAGGTTTGAGTAGGTCCAAAAAAGGGAAAGGAGAAACGGTCCAGGAAAAATTCAGACTGTTTAGCTAAACTAGCTAATGAGCAGAAGCAAGAGCAAAGCAGGAGCAAAGCAGAAGCGAGAGCAAAGCCAAAAGCAAAAGCAGCACCATGCACTGCCCTGTCTGTGTGTCCTGCCGGCTGTGGGGGAGTGGCTAATAGCAAAACCAAAACAAAACTTTCACCCTTCAGAGCCAGTCTTGAAGGCACAGAACATGACATCCAGCACAAACAGAACACACAGATGGGGATACAAGCATCACAACATCACCCTAGGACACATTCTCTCTGTGCAGCCCTGAATTGTGTGAGGTGGGAGCTGGGCAGGAGCTCTGGCTTCTCCTCTCAGGCTGGGGCTCCCCAGTGAAGCCAAAGCGTGCTCCCCTTGCTGCAGTGCTGGCACTTTGTCCCTGTGGGTGCTGTCCTGCTTCCCCTGTTGTCCATCCCCAGTGTAAGCAGAGTTGATGATGCCCAGCTCGCTTCATTTGCAGTGTAGGAGCTCTGTGGAGGTGGAAGCAGAGCAGGGAGCCTGGCTGTCAGGGCTCTCCAAGAGGCCCTGCTGGCTTTGCCCAGCATTTCTGTGCTTTGACAGTTTGCTGTCCTGCAGGGTGGGAGAAGGAAGAGCCTGCTGGAGCCTGGGAAATGCCTACGTGTCCCTGGGGAGCCACGAGCAGGCTTTGCACTTTGCAAGGAAACACCTTGAGATCTCCCAAGAGGTAAGAGAGGCTGGTGCAAACCAGAGGGAACCTGTGACAAATGGTGAGAGCATGGCTGTTTTATGCCAATAAGTTAAATTGGTGCTCTCCCTGCTCTGGAAAGCCCTTCTCTCTGTGCTGGTTCAGTTCTTAGGAACTGCAGAGCTTGGCTGGAAATCACTCCCTTGATGGGAGCTCCCAGCCTTGCCCTTGATTACAGCAAGTGTGTGAGCCGTGCTTTGCTCTTAACCAAAGTTCTGGGTGAGAAAGGACCTGGGGACTCATCCCCTGGCTGGCCAAGGTGTGGTGCAGTGTCCAGGGTGTAAAATCCCACTTTGCTGAGCCCAGGGAGATTCCAGCTGAGCTGGAGCTGCACTGTGGGTGCTGTCCCTGGTGCACACAGTGTGGGTGCTGTCCCTGGGTGCACACAGCCTGCAGCCAGCCCTGTGCCACTGCCACCCCTCTGTGTGTGCAGCTGCTCTGGTTTCACCTTGCCCAGCTCTCTGCAGCTTTCCTGGTGGCTCAGAAGTGCAGAAAGCCAGAATTCCACTGTTTGCTCTTTTCAGTGTGTTGAGGAAATCGGCTGTGGCCTCTTTAGTCTTCCCCAGATGAAGAAATTGCCCTCTTGAAGCACTAATTGAAATCACCATCTGTAAGTGTGCTGGGTGTTCTCCTGCCTGTCTCTTAGGTTGGCTAAATCTCTGAGTAGGGCTGACACAGCAGCCTAATTACAGATTTAATTATACTTATCAGGCATACAGAAATACTGTTCTTTGGCCCTGCACATTTTAGGACTTTCTCAGCTCTGCTCAGGCTGGGGCTGAGTCCTCAGAGGCAGACATCAGCTGAGGGGCCCTGGGAGGATCAGCCCTGCTGGTCCTGGGCCTTTGGGGGTGGAAGGGAGACCCAGCAGGGTGGGGGTCCCAGTGTTGTCACTGCAGGATGCTGGCTGTGGCTCCAGCTGTGGGTTCCTCATGGCAAGTGGCTGATGAAATTCCCCCATCATGAATTATGGAGCAGTGCAGAGTCTGTTCCTTTACAAGCACCAGGATTTTGGCCAGGAGAAACCTTGTGGAATTCAGCCTTTTCATGCTGATGTTCGTAACTCACTTCCCATCACCTTCTTCCCAACAAAAACCTAATGGTGGCATTTGAATCCAAGTGAAACCAGCTCAGGGTAACCGCGTGGAAACTGCTGCAGGTTGATCAGAGGTTACTCACAAAATCCCACTGGAATAAAGGATATTTACCTAAAAACCCTGGCAGCTGCCACTGCTCTGGAGTACTTTTGTCATCTCAGAGTGCAGCTCTGGGAGGCTGGGGGCAGGAACCAGGGCTCTGCTGTGTGTGTGTGGCAGCTCCTGCCTGGGGTCATTGTCCTGCCTGTCTGTTCCTGGTTGTTAATGGGGCTTTGGAGATGATCTGAAATGAGTGGAAGTCAGGGAAGCACTTAATAAATGAGCATCAAGGACTGTAAGACCTAACATGGACATAGTCATTTCTCTGGAGATGATGTCAACAGCAAATCTCCTGTAATTGGCAGGGGGATTTATGCCTGGTGATAAGCCCTTTGATCTGCCTCCCTTTACTGGAGCTTGGGGCTTTGTCACAAATAATGTGGGGATTTATGGGTTTGTTCCATGCTGCAGACCGTGGCAGGGGACACAAAGGAGCTGTTGCCAGGCATTTAACAGGAGTTGGCCTCTCCAGGGGAACAGCCAAGGTCTTCCTCTGAAGATTAGAGGCAGTTTCTGGGTGACCTCTGTGGTGTGCAGCACAGCCATTCTCTGCTTGGCTTAAACTTTGAGGAGGATCCAGTGATGTGTCCCACAACTCCTCATTTTAACATCTCTGTCCAAACGTGTAACATCAGCTTCCTTGGCCTCAGGCCAGCAAGAGGTGGCAATTGGGGAAAATGTGGACTTCTGAAGGAATTTTTGGAGCACTGTGTGGGTGGATCACTAGGAACAACTCGAAGTTGTATGGCTGTGAGCCAGGAGAGAAGGGCTCCCAGGCCCTGGTGTGCCCACGTGGCTGGTGGCAGCGTGGTGTCTGTGCTCAGTAACTATGGAAATCCTTAAGGAACGGGGCTGGGAGCTCCAGGGCTCTCTGCCAAGCTCTGTGTGCCTACAGGACAGCCCAGATGAGCCCATTTAGGCTCAGTCCTGTGGCACTGGGCGAGCTGAGCCCTCTCAGTCCTTGCTCTGAGCCGTTTGAGCTGCAGCACGGCGAGCACAGACCCTCTCTCAGATAATCCCTGGGGAACAGAGCTGTGGCCTCTCTGAGTGTTTGATTTTGGGGTGGCACTGGCAAACCCTGGGCTGGGGGCTGTGTGCTTGGAGCAGCCCTTGCCTTTAACCTGTTGGTTTTCCTGCTGCAGATCGGGGACAGGAGCGGGGAGATGACGGCAGAGCTGAACATGGCCCAGCTCAGGGCGGCCCTGGGCCTGGCCCCTGGTGAGGAACACCTGGCTGCAGCTCATCCCTACCCTGGCTACGAGGCACAAGGTGAGTTCCTGGCGTTTTGGTGGCCTTGGGAAGTCAGGAATTTGGTGGTGTGGGGAGGGACCATTCCTTGCCCCATTTGCAAGTGGGCAGGAAATGGAAATGCTGGAGCAGAATAAGCTGTGGAGTGCCTTCACCACAAAGGATGTTTGCTCTGTGCTTTACACATGCTGCAAAAGCAGGAAATGATCCCCAAAAAAGGGCACAGAAGGAGTTAATGGAATTAATCTGCATTGGGAATGAAATTCCACGTGCCATGCAGCAAACCAGCTTTTGTATCTTTTAAAGCACTGCAGGGCTCTTTTCTCTGATTTGACTGATACCTGAGGCTTTCAGGAGTGACTGAAAGGCAGGGATTTTTGGCTGCTCTTGTTCTCATTAGCACCCAGTAACAAGCCCAGGGCAGGGGCTGGAGGCAGGCTGGGACCATCAGCAAGCACTGGTGACAGGAACACCTGCAGCAGTGCTGAACGTGGAAAGAAGATGTGACCACACTTGGTCACAGCAGCCAGAGTGGATTTCCTGGGCTCTGGGTCACTGCCTGTGCTGCCAGGGGGCAGGGTGGCACAGACAGGTCCCCACAGGGCTGCCAGGACTGTCCTGGAGCTGTTCACTGCCCACAGGTGGGTGCCTGGCACTGCCAGCTGGCAGCTCCATGCTGGGGCAGAGTTATTAATGCACACCCTGCATGCCAGGAGGTGTCACTGATTAAATATGACCTTGTGGCACGGGCACAGTGCCCTGTGGGCAGCCCTGACGTGCAGGGGATGATGCTGGGCTGAGGCACTGTGCCCTGGAGGGCAGGAGAGGCTGGCTGTGTGTGTGTGTCTGTATTGATGTCACATTGATAACCTGCTGCCTCACTGCTGCAGCTGCTCCTGGCAAGGGGAGCTGTGGGGAGGGAGCCAGAGTGTCCTGCTGTGCCCCACTGGAGCTGAGCTGCTGCCTCAAATGCTGTGGGGGCCACAGCAGCTCCCCCAGCTCCCTGGGCACCTCTTCTCCTCTTGTCACTCCTGCAGAGCTCATGCCTGGCATCTCCTCAGGGGATTCCTTCTGTGTGACCGTGCTCACAGGGGTTCTTGGATTGGGAAAGAGATGAGGATCTGACTCTATGTTTCAGATGGCTTGATTTATTATTTTATGATACATATTACATTAAAACTATACTAAAAGAATAGAAGAAAAGGTTTCATCAGAAGGCTAGCTAAGAATAGAATAGCAAAG
>JAWWMS010000054.1:2840572-2859569 GCA_035048045.1 Chlorospingus semifuscus
TTTAATGTAATATATATCATAAAATAATAAATCAGCCTTCTGAAACATGGAGTCAGATCCTCATCTCTTCCCTCAACATAAAACCCCTGTGAGCACGGTCACACTCAGGCACACGGGTGATGCTGCTGTCACACACTCTTACCTTGTTCTCCCCCTCAGGAGCCAGAGGATCCGTCATCCACGATCCAAAGCGGGAGCCCGAGGTTTTAATTGTGATCGGGTCACTTATTCCCGTCAGCTTCCCACAGGCTGGAAAAGAGGGGAAGGCTGGTGAGCACCACGACAGCCCCCGAGCGGCACCGGCACCGCCCCACCCGCCCCTCTGTGCCCTGCTAAGCTCGGTTTAATTACAGGGAATCGGTCAGGAACAAGTGCCGGATGCTTTTGTTTGTGTCACACCTCTTAATGACAATTGTCCTTATGGCTGTCCCCGAGAAAAGGAGCTGCGAGTGGCCCGGAATGGAGAATGAGAGCAGCAGGCAGGTGCAGGGAGGAGCTGCTCTGATCCAGATGAAAAGGCAGCCGTGGCTATTCCAGCCCTGCTGGAAACCTGCGCTTGGTACAGGTTATGCAGAGGAGAGAAAGGAAGAAGGTGGAAAATGGCCCACAATGTAAATCTCCTCCCTGCAGGGATCATTTACCAGCTGCTTTCCCTGTTGTCCCTTGTGTTGCACACTCAGGAGCATCACACACACTCAGGAGGATCACACACACACATTCAGGAGGGTCACACACATTCAGGAGGGTCACACACACTCAGGAGGATCACACACACACATTCAGGAGGGTCACACACACTCAGGAGAGTCACACACACTCAGGAGGATCTCACACACACTCAGGAGAGTCACACACACTCAGGAGGATCACACACACACATTCAGGAAGGTCACACACACACATTCAGGAAGGTCACACACACTCAGGAGGATCTCACACACATTCAAGAGGATCACACACACTCAGAAGGATCTCACACACACTCAGAAGGATCTCACACACACTCAGGAGGATCTCACACACTCAGGAGGGTCACACACACTCAGAAGGATCACACACACTCAGGAGGGTCACACACACTCAGGAGGGTCACACACACTCAGGAGGATCACACACACACACTCAGAAGGATCACACACACTCAGAAGGATCACACACACTCAGAAGGATCACACACACTCAGGAGGGTCACACACACTCAGAAGGATCTCACACACACACTCAGGAGGATCACACACACTCAGGAGGGTCACACACACTCAGGAGGGTCACACACACTCAGGAGGGTCACACACACACAAACTCAGGAGGGTCACACACACACTCAGGAGGATCTCACACACGCTCAGGAGGATCACACACACTGCTGGATCCCCAGCCAGCTCTGGGACAGGAGCCCCAGCACAGCAGGATGGAGGTGGGAGCATCCTGAGGGTCCTGCCCAGCTCAGCCTTAGCAGCACAGGGATCACAGGACACTGTGAGCCAGGTCTGAGCTCCAAATCTGCTGAATTCAGGGAGCCACTTCAGCTCCTCGCTGGGTTTTCAAGCCCTAAATACAAGGGGAAGCAGCAGCACCTCTGCTCCAGCTCATTCCCCAGCCCTGGCTCTGTCCCAGCCCCTCTCTGGGGCTGCCCATGGATCTGGAATGCTGCAGCCCCAGCATGGAAGGAGCAGCCACATCCCAGCTCCTTTTCCCAACAATATCCCCAAGTTTCAGCAGAGCTGCCACTCTGCTTCCCTGCCCCACCAAAATTTAACATGAGTGCAGTGAGGAGGGACAGGGGAGGAGATGAAAATGCCTTGGGAGGGACTGGGCTGGTGGGTGATGTCCTGTTGGGCAGGGAGAGCTCATTTAAAGCCTCAGAGCTCATTTAAAACCCAGCCAGAGCTCATTTAAAACCCAGCCAGAGCCCATTTAAAACCCCAGAGCTCATTTAAAACCCCATCCAGGGCAGAGGCAATGGGGCACAGCCAGCACCTGGAGCTCAGGAGGTGTTTCCTGATTTATCCTTTTGGATGTGGGAGCCCCTGGCAGCGCTGGGGTGCAGAAGCTGCCCTGGGTGCTGTGCTGGAGCTGCACTGCAGTGGTGCTCAGCAGGAGCCAGGGCTGGGCTGCAGGTGGGAGCCCCTGCAGGTGCTGCTGGAGCACAGGGAGAGCTCTGCCAGCTCAGGACAAGGTCATCCTGCTCCAAATTAAAATCATGGGATGGTTTGTTATTAAGGAGCATTAAAGGTTGTTTAGTCCAGCCCCCTGCAATGAGCAGGGATGTCTTCAACCAGATCAGGTTGCTGTCCAACCTGACCTTCATGGAATCATAGATTTTACACTTGCAGAACTCTGCAATCCCTCTCAGCTGCCTCTCTCCTTGGCCTGTTCTCACCTGCACTGTAATTCCTGATCAGACACATCCACCTGCCTCAGCCAAAGGGATCCCCTTAGCCCAGGGCAGGAAACAGAGGGAGAAATTCCTGCTGTGCACCAAGGGCACCATTAGTGTCCCCACAGCCTCCAGACCCAGGCAGAACAAGAGAGATGCCCCCAAAAAGCAGAGATTGCTGAGACACAAGGCACAGGGATTTGTCCTCCTGCCTGCTGCACTCCAAACCTCTCAGCTCAGAGGGAGAGCAAAGCGATGCAATGGGTTAAAATAACAAATTTTAATGTCTTGCAGGGGTCCAGCCTTCCCCTAATCCCACATCTGCCTTCCACTATCACAGCCCTACATTGCTGTCACTTTATCTCTTCCTCCCATTTCCCTGGAGAGGAGCGTGCTGTAAAAGCTCATTGATTAAAAACAAAACAAAACAAAAAAACAGTTAAAAAGAAGCAGCAGCAGCTGATAAGGGTAAACCAGTGTTGTTTGCAACATCTCCTACACGTTTAGCTGGAGGCATACACAGCCCAGCTCCTCAGCAGTGCAGGAGGGTTCTTCTCTCTCCTGCTGCAAACCCATCCCAGGCTGCTGGGGGCAATTCAACATGGAATTTGAGGATCCCAAGTCAGCTTTGCCACTCAGGCATGGACAGCTCCAGCCCCTGGGATCCTCACCCACCTGAGGAGATGCACAGCACACCTGCAATATCAGCAGCTGAGCTTCTGCAAACCCCCCCTCCTGTCAGATGGGATTCTATGGGAATTCCAGGTCACCCAGGGACAGCTGTGCCTCAGAAAAGCTCATCCTGTGCTCACCCAGGAGCCCGGGACAGGAAAACCTGTGAGGAGCAGATTTAGGGCCTCACAGAGGAGCTGCCTTCACTCCTCTTCACCCAGAGCTGTCCAGCTCCCTTCTCCTGGCCACAAACCAGCCTTTCCCCAAGCGTCCCTCTGTCCTGCCATGAGATGCATCCCCACTCCAGCTGCATGAGGAATTTTCCAGCAGGAGCAGGTGGGAGCAGCTCTCCCCTCCTCCCAGGGTGCCACCACCTCCTCTCCAGCTCTGGGTGCTGCCCACAGGTCCTGCCTGGCAGCTCCCAGCAGCTCCTCCACCAACGCACGGGCACCAGCTCCTGCTGGGCTCGTGGTTCTGTAACACAGCCAGGAACTGCCCTGCTCCAGCTTCCCAGGAGGCCAAGGACTGATCCCCATCCCAATGCCCATCCCAATCCCTATCCCAGCCCTCCAGGCAGGGATGGGGCTGTGGCAGCTCAGCTGGGCTTGGATCTTGCATCTATTGCCTGGTTCGGAGCTCCCCATCCCAAAACCATCAGGGATGGCTCCATCCCCATCCCAAAACCATCAGGGATGGCTTCATCCCTATCCCAAAACCATCAGGGATGGCTTCATCCCCATCCCCAAACCATCAGGGATGGCTTCATCCCCATCCCAAAACCACCAAGGATGGCTTCATCCCCATCCCAAACCCATCAGGGGTGGAGCTGCATCCCCATCCCCAAACCATTAGGGATGAGGCTTCATCCCATCCCATCCCATCCCATCCCATCCCATCCCATCCCATCCCATCCCATCCCATCCCAAAGCCATCAGGGATGTCTCCATCCCCAAACCATCAGGAATGGGGCCCAATCCCTATCCCCAAACCATCAGGGATGGCTCCATCTCCATCCCAAAACCATCAGGGATGGCTCCATCCCATCCCCATCCCAAAACCATCAGGGATGGCTCCATCCCATCCCAAACCATCAGAGATGGCTCCATCCCATCCCCATCCCAAAACCATCAGGGATGGGGCTCCATCCTCATCCCAAATCAGGATTTTTCCTAAGGAGCTCTTGTTCTGCCTGAATTAAATTCAGGGATGGGCCTCCATCCCGAAACCATCAGGGATGGCTCCATCCCCAAACCATCAGGAATGGGGCCCCATCCTGATCCCAAAACCATCAGGCTCCATCCCCATCCCAAAACCATCAGGGATGGCTCCATGCCCATCCCTGCACCAGGATTTTTCCCAAGGAAATCTCGCCCTACCTGAATTAAATTCTCCCCAGATCCAAGGAGTGCCAGGCCCTGCACCTCCTCTCAGGACCATTAATGCAAAGGCTAAAATCCCTGTATAAATAGGGATCTTCAGGAGTGTAAACAGAAACACAGATTGAAGCTGCCATTATTGATTTCTTTTTTTCCCCCTCCACACACATGCCAGGGTCAGGATGTGTTTTCACTATTGATCCATCAATAATGCTTAGGAAGCCCAAAATGCAAAACAGGACCTTGGCTAAGGAAAAGGCAGTGCCAAGGCTCAGAGCTCGCTGGGAGAGGTGAGCTGGGTGGGAATGTGGCACATCCCTCCCCTCCCTTGGCCTGTGCTTGCTGCAGCAGCTCCCTGACCCTGTTTGGGGCACACAGACTCCAGGGGAGCAGCAGAAAAACCTTTGTCCCAGCTAAAACCTTCTCCTTGAGACATCAGCGAGCCCAGCTGAGCAGAAAACCTGCAGCAAAGCGAAATCCCCAGCAATCAGGGCCTCACTGTGTGGCAGCAAAGCATTTGTAAGGCTGTTATCTGAATTTAACTCAATTAGCAACCGTTTCCAGTGGTTTACACACCGGAGAGATAAACAGCATTGGAAATTCAATCCGTGCTGGTTCTTTTAAGTGACCAAATAAATCAGCTTCCCGAGTTAGCAGCAAATCCTCTGGGATGAGCCTTGTGGAGGCACAGAATCCATCTCTGTGAGCACCCAGGGCTGCTGCAAAAGAGCTGCCCTGACCCCAGAGAGAAAGCAAGGGCAGGAAGAGGCCAAAAGGCCCAGGTAAAGACTCTAAAATATTTTAAAAAACACCCAAAAGTTCCTGGACAAGGTTACCTGCAAGAGCTCAGCATCCCTACCTGCCTCCTTCTTACCTAGTCCCAGCTGGACCTGAGCGTGAAGGGATAAGATGAGCAGAAAGGGTTAATGGTCCAAGAGCAAATTATAATTTTTTGGAGCCCTGAATGGTTTGGGACCTACCCTTTAAAGCCTGCCTAGGGTCAGGGGAAGATTGTCCCAGCTGCCCTGGCTGGAATGGCTTTGTTGAAAGAACTGTCCCCAGGTTTGAAGTCTCAAATCCCTGCTGCTGCTCCCTCTCCCTGTGACCCACAGCTCCTCCTCATCTTCAAGGGATGGGCTGAAGGCTCTGGGTGCAGCAAGGGCACCTCCTCCTCTGCCTTCAGGATCCATTTGCAGGGGATGTGGGGCTGCCAGGAGGTCTCTGTGTGCCCTTGGTCCATCCCACCCTCCTGGGCCTGTTCTCCTTTCTTATCTGTCCATCCTTCCTTATCTTCCCACTGCACCGTGCCCACCTGATAGAGCTCCAGGAATTGGGGACTCTAGCCCTGCTCATTCCTGTCCCCATTAGAAGTTCAAGAGGGTGAGAAGGTCAGAATTTCCCTCGTTGCCCAACCCTGCTGTCCTCCCTGTGACCATCACGGGGTGAGGGGAGGGACAACAGAAAGGGGCAAAAAGCCCCAGCCTGTCCTGCTCTCAAACCAAACCTGGGCTACCAGCACTCATTAATTAATGAGAAATTAAACTCTGATCTCTCTAGGCCAGGGGGGTTTTACCTGTCCCAAGGGTACCTCGGTGCCTGACTTGTTCAAATACTCTGAGCATCCACATTTAAATGGGAATTTTACTCTCTGGGTGAGATGGAGCCTGCAAGGGACGTCCAAGGAACCAGAGGATGGAAATGCAGAGGGAATGGAGGGGAGGTGGCTGCTCACAGTGTGGAGGCATCTAGAAACAAGCAAACTCAACCCCAGCAGCAGAGCCAAGAGAAAAACAAAGTGTTACCTTGCCAAGGATATCAAGTGCTCAGAAGAGATCTGATCTTCCGTGAAGTTACCTGAGAGTGTAATTTCGTATGTGCTACCAAAATAGACTGCAGAGCAGTTAATGTGTTTGGATTATCTAAATGGCGTGGCAAGAAAGTCAATAATGGAAGGAGAAATTAAATCAAGTCAGAGCTGGCCCAACAAATGGTGCAGCGAGTCCTTGCAGCTGTGGGAGGCAGTGCCCTCCTCCTTCCCCCTCTGTTTGGGGTCACACGTTGGGTTTGGTGGCAGCTGAGCCTCCCCACAACAGCCCCAGGAGTTTCAGTGAGTTCCAACCCTCTGGAGGAGGTCAGAGATGAGTCCCTGGTGGTTTAGCAGCAGCCTGGTGGAAATGGCTCCCTGCTCCCTCAGGGGATGGGAGAGGGAGGATTCCCATCCCGCGCAGGGGCAGGACCACACCGCGCCCCAGCTCCTCATGCTCTGCTCCAGGGGCATTGGCAAGATGCAAAAATAAAGAAAGGAAACCGAGGGAAACCGAGGCACAGCCCCACACCCCCCACCACGAGCAGAGCCCTTTGCTGACAGACCAGGTCCAAGGATGCAGAAGCAAAAGGGGTGCAAGTGTTGGCTTTGCATAAGCGTGAGCTGCCACTTATGCAAGCGCCGCCCACACGCCCGCTCCGCTCCATGGGGAGAGGAGAGGAGAGGAGAGGAGAGGAGCATCCTGAAGCGCTCACACCACGAGCAGCATTGCTCCTGCCAGTAATCCTGGGCAGGACTACTCCCAGGAGGAATGTTCCTGGTGGCATCACTCTTGGCAGGATGGCCCCTGGCTGTGTGGAGCTCATCCCTCGCGGCCGGGCACGGCACCAGATGTCCAGCGGGGCATCTCTGCCTCCGGCCGGGATGCGTGCGTTGGCGCCGGTGGCCTTGGAGCCACCGTGGTGGTTCTGAGCCTACCTAATTTTTGCATGCATGCACGAAGCCTTTCTTCAAGATTTGACACTCTGTTCTGAAGCTCTTCGTAGTCATAGGCGCCAATCTCCTCCTGGAGTTCGTTTAGAACTGACGTCAGATTCTGGACCTCCTCTTTAAACTGCAATACCAATTTGGCATCGGCTTTGTACTCTTCCAACACTGGTATCAAAGGCCTAAGTTCCTCCATTTTCGCTTTTATTGCCTGCAAGGTTAAAATAAGCTCGGTTCAGTGCTATGCGTGCAAAAATCTGCAACACTCTGCCTTGACCTGGGTGCTTCCTATGGGAGCGAAATGTTCACATTTCCCACAATTATTAGCATTAAAATTAGCTCAATTATTATTTTTGGTCCGAATGATGTCTTGGCAAGAACATATTAAACAGGCTGCAGAACACCAAAATATTTGGGAAAGGCCTTTATTTGTCATTTTTAGAATGCAACATCTTAGGGTTACATGCTTCAGATCACATACACAAAGAGTTGTTGTTTTTTTTTTCTTTTTTTTCTTTCCAAAAAATAAAAGAAAATAAGATATATATGCATTGACAAGGGTTTCAAACTATTCATGAAATGCATCTACAATTGCATGCAAAGGAAGATCTCGGTTGTGTGGTTCAAGGTTCCTTAGTGAGATATGGTGCTAATTTGGAAAATAATCAAAAAAATCAATGCATGGTGCAAAATGCTCTGTGGCCCTCTTTTCATGGTTACATGGGAGTGAACTGCTTCTTCAGTCACTGCAGCATTGAAAAAACTTGCTTTTTAGTTAGCCCTGTAAGCAAGAAAATGAAATACTGTTGAGGATCTAGCTCACTAACCTGCCTTATATAGATAGCCATTCATAGACAAATACTCTTACGGCACTAAAGAGAGAAAAAAAACCAACACAAGAGCTCCAAAGCACTCACAGTTTAATGCTGGCATTAGCAGGAACAAAATGCTGTGGCTGTTCTTTCAAATGCTGCTTTGGCAGCAAATTAGACAAAAAATTCCTCACTGGTTTCAAGCGCAGAACAGAAAAATAAAATTCATTATCAGATGGATTTTGCAGAAATGAATTTTTTTTTCTTTTTTAATTATTTTTTTTTTTTTGCTTTTTGCTCATTTAAAGGCTCAGAATGCAGCATTTTGTTGCAGATGCTTTGCTCCAGCAGCTAATGAGTAGACATTAATATGCATGCACCTACCCGTTAATGAAGCGTGTTAGAACACCCAAAATCCCTGGTGCTGCTCAAATTACAGTGGCCAAGCTCCCAGCACCCAGGGCTGTGACATCTGCCTGTGTCCTGAAGCTTTTTGGGGCTGAACAGGATCAGGAATTCCTCCTCAGCCTCCTTCCCATCCATCCCCTCCTATTTAAGCCATGAGGATTTTTCCCTCCCGTGCTTTGCACATGGGGAATGTTTTAAATTTTATTTCATTGAAAGTTCCCTGGCAGGCAATGGGGAGGGTTGAACTCATCAGAATGGTGGAAGGGGGGAAAACAATAATAACTGAAATAAAGAAATAATTAAATAAAAGAAACTCATGCTCAAGTCTTTCCATCCAGACTGCAGAGCTAAATTTAGGGTCCTGCAGTAACTGGAGATGGGGAGCGGAGGAGGTGGAGTTGGTGAAAAGTTTTAAGAACCATCTTCCCAGCTTTTTATGAGATAATCATGGTATTTCAGTATTTAGCATTAAAAAAAATCTGCTTTGAAATACCAGCCAGCTGCCTGCAAATGAGGGTGGGAATCAGCTGGGTGGCTGATCAGAAAAGTCCCCAAATTCCACCAGAAATCTTTTCAGTTTGATTTTTTTATATCTATTAACCCACAGCACGGCTAAAATTTAAAACTCCAGTATTGCCCAGAACATCTCTTTGGCAATTTCATTCATCCTCAAGCAACTTCCTGAGGGTTTGGCCACTGCACCCAGTGCCAGCTGCTTTCCAGAGGCTGCAGCTCCTCTCCCCCTCTGCCCAGCACCAGGACACCACACAAAACCCATCAGAAGCTGCTGCCTCTGCTGCCAACACCCAAAATTGGACAAAATCTTGGAGATGTGCAGGTTGCCAGCCTGAGGACAGCTGTAATAATTGTATTTTTGGGATTTTTTTTCAGGGGAGGTGATGTTTGATTGATGAACTCCTTTCTCCAGCCACCCCCAGGGGAGATGGGGTTTGGTGACTGCCCGCTGTGGTTTGCCAGGAATGCAAAGGGACCCCCAGTTCTTCGGTTTTTTTCCCAAGAAATGGGTGCTGGGCATGGCAAGGAGAAGCTGCCTGGCCACAGAGGGAACCCAGAGCTCACCCAGAGCTGGGGTGTCTCCCTGCAGACCCCCCTGATGGAATCACCCTGCACCGCCCTATTTCGGGCACCCAGATGGGTGTGGGAACACAGAGATTTGTGATTTTACCCTAAAACAAGATGCAGGGCTGAGGATGTGAGGCCACAGCCTGGATCTGGCTGTGCTTTGGGCAGGAAAGACCCCACAGCTGGGATGGGAGCCAGGGCCACAATTCCCTGGCCACAGCTCCCGAAGCAGTTTGGAAATCAGACCTACCTTAAACTGCCTTGCCAGGTGCTGCTTGTGGCTCTCTTCCACTTGCTTAAATTTGGATTCCAGTCCCCTCATCTGGTTTTCCATCTTCTCTACGTACTGTAGGTCTCTCTGAGTCCTCCTGTCCAACACCTCTATCGACTGGGACATGTTTTGCACCTGCCAAACGAGAAGGGGTCATTAAAAGGTGCTGCCAGCAGCGAGGCAGCCCCCCTTGCACCCCAAGGCTGACCTTTCCCACACGCTCAGCACAGCTAAAGGGCAATCAGCCCATGCATTATTTACTGCCTCATCAACAGCAGCTCCCAGATTACCACCCCGTGCTCTAAAACACAGCAAAACCCGTTTCATAAATGATTTTTTTTTTTTTTTTTCTGCAGAGAAGGACTCAGCAATCTGACATGGAAATGAGGGGTGTAGCTGAGGTTAAACCCAGGCTGGCCTCTCTGACAGGCACCTGGGGTGAGCTCAGAGGTGACAGCAGCACACCTGGCTGGGAGGAGACGCTCCAGCCCAGGTGCACAATTCCATCTCCTGGTGAGCTCAAACCTCAGCACAACTTCATGATCCACCCAGCCTGCTCCAGCAGCACCTGCCACAACCAGCCCAGCGGCAGGGAGGGCACCCTGGGGCCGGGGAGCACCGGGCACGGTTGGCACCCCTTTGGCGCCCATGCAGCTCCGGAGCCGAGCGGTGCCGCATTCCCGCCCGGAGCCCATCTGGCCCCGCCAGGGAACGATGCAGGAGCTTGGCTGGGCTGGCGGTGAGAAAATGAGCTGGAGGTGTGAGGAGGGGAGGGAACGCCAGCGAGGCTGACCTGATTTTGAAGGTTGGCTGCCATCGGGTTTATTAAGATATTCCCTCCCGTTTTCCAGGCTGGGAGAGGTGGAACGGGTCTGACGTCAGCTCCTATTTAGCACCGAGCCATATTGAAGGGCTCTGCAGCGGGGCCGGACGTGTCTGTCCCACAGAGGGGACGTGACAGGGACAGCCCACGGGTGCTGCTCCTGCCACCGCCACGTCACCCCAGCAGTGCCACCACCGTGGTGACGTCTGTGGGCAAAGTGAATCAGGCACCCAGCCTGCTGCTGCTGCGTCAGGGCCTGGCTCCACAGCCAGCCTGATCCCAGCCTGATCTCATCCTGCTCCCAGCCTGTTTCCAGGCTGATCCCAGCCTGCTCCAGTCTGACATCATCCTGCTCCCAGCCTGATTCCAGTCCACTCCCATCTTGCTCCCAGTCTGATTCCATCCTGCTCCCATGCCTCTCCCAGTCTGACTCCATCCTGCTCCCAGCCCTCTTCCAGCCTGTTTCCATTCTGCTCCCAGTCCACTCCCATCTTGCTCCCAGTCTGATTCCATCCTGCTCCCAGCCTGATTCTATCTTGCTCTCAGCCTGATTCCATCCTATTCCCATCCTGCTCCCATCCTGCTCTCATCCCGCTCCCATCCAGCTTCCAGCCTGCTGCCATCCTGCCTCCATCCTGCTCCCATCTTGCTCCAGCCTGCACCCAGCCTAATTCCAGTCCACTCCCATCCCACTCCCATCCCACTCCCATCCTGATCCCATCCTGCTCCCATCCTGCTCCCATCCTCCTCAGCTCTTGGTTGGTGGATCTGCTCCCTGGATGGATGGGTGCCACATCTGCTCCCGTCTGCGTCCTCACTGCAGCCAAGCTGGCATGAGGAGGGAAGGAGTGGTGAAAATCCCACGTTTCCTCTGGCAAACCCCACATTCCCTCTGGCAAACCCCACATTTCCTCTGGCAAACCCCACTGTGGTGGGCTGGGACTTACCTGGAGTGAGGGCACAGCAGGACAGCACAGGGCAAATGCCAAGGGTGCCCCTCCAGCTTGGAAAAACCATCACAGTGCCCCTTGCTCATGCAGGATGACACCGGAACTATTGCAGGGATCTATTAAAAATGCATGGGTGACCTGCATGGCAAAGGCCAACAGGCTTTGGAGTGTTCTGTACAACTGCTCTGGGGCGAGAGCGCTCCTCAGCAAAGGTGAAGCTATTTGTGGTTGTGAGGCTCAGAAATGAACCAGCAGCACCCTGACCTCCCCAGGAGCTGCTCAGGGAGGTGTGAGGAGCAGGGAAGTGCAGAACAAGGTTTGGAGGAGAAAAGAGCAAAGCTGAGCTCAGCCAGAGCCTGGTCAGCTCCCATTAAGCTGTGCCTACTGCAGGGAATGTCAGCTCTCAGTGGGTGTTAATTCACCTGGGCTGCATGTGGAGGAGTGTGGAGACCTCTCTGTGCCCTGAGGCGGGAGAAGAGGAGCCTTAGACAAGCATGGCTGGGCTGCCAAGCTCCTTTTATTCCAGTTATCCAGCCTGTCCTTGGAGCTGAGCAGCAGAATTGTTCCAAGGAGCAGAGAGAGGGATGACTTGTAGGGCTCATGCAAAATTAATCCCATTTATTCCGCTAGTGCCTAACCCCAGCTGCAAATAATCAGAAAAGAGCATTTCTGTAATGACAGACCAATACCTGAGTGTGCTGAGCAAAATTTTGGGAGGCTCCTTGGGCTCTTTCTCAGGTGGTGGGAAGGGAGAGACACGCTCTGCTCCCAGAGCATCTCGCCCAGGCTGCTGCCCTCAAACACCCCTGGAACGTTTCTGCTGCTCCCTGAAGCACAGGAAAATACCCTCCTCACGCACAGAGATTCCTCAAATGAGCTGCTGTGCTGTTCTGGGGTGGATTTCACAAGCCCAGAGCGGGTATTTGCTGCCTGTGCTGTTTTTCCTGGCCAGATTTGTAGGGATGAGCCTGAGATCCCTGGCAGCCCCAGCACTGAGGATCTGCCTCTTTTCCCTCATTAGCATATTATGCCCTTGATCCAGCAAAGCACTTTGGCACATGATTAGGTTTCAATGAGCCTGTAGGAGCTCAGGCTGAAGCATGCACAGAAGTGCTCTAATGAACTCAGGCCCAAGGATAGTGCCTCTTAAATTCCCTCAGCTCCATCCATCAGCTGCAGTCCTCCAGCCTCGCCTGAAAATGCTTTTTGCCTCCTCTCTCAGCCTGAAACCTCATTTTCACCAAGATAATGTGAGACAGATACCTGTGGCTGTCTGGGGGAAAAGAGTTATTTTTAGCAGTTGAAATAGGAAATTAATACAAATGAAGCTTCCAGTGCTGCTCTTGTCATCGTGTTTGAGGAGCTGATTCACAATTAAACCAGAGTCACAGGGAGTCAGTGTTGGCCTGGTGACCTCAGTGAGGTTTATAAGGGCAAATCCAAGGTTTAAACCCTGCTCAAGCTTCCCTGTGGATCAGCCTGTCCTGGCAGCTCCCAAGGGGCTGTTCTGAGCCCAGCTCTGGGGTTTCAGCTTCAGGGATGAACCTTCAGCCTTGGGGAGCTGCACAAACTGATGGAGCAACAGCAAGAGGAATCTCGAGAGAAATTTTCAAGGTTTAGGGGAAAAACCAGCAGAGAAATGGACTCGGCTGATGGTTCAGGAAATGAAAAGTTCATCTGATAAGGTTTGCAGGAGGCAGGGATGGCTGAGAAGAGATGTACACACCTGGGAGTGACCACCAGAGGAACAAAAAGAGCTGTAAAATCTGGAAATCAGCACTGGCTGAGAGGAAAGGATTGGCAGGAAACCAGAAATGGTTTCACCAGCAGAGAGGAAGCTGTCCCCGATAACAGGGCCAGACAAATAAACAAATCAGTCAATCAATCAATCAATCAATCAGATTCTGTTTGGAGATCAAACACAATGTGATGATGAGCGGGACTGAGGTGATGCCTTGGTTTGGGTGCAGTCCAAGGGCTGCACTCAGCACCTGCCACGTGTGAGGCTGGAAGGGCTCAGTGTGCCCCAGCCAAGGATGAGCTCAGACACCTCGGGTGTCAGAGCCTGGGCTGAACACTCTGTGCAGCCCTGGCTGCCCTCCCCTCCCCTCTGTCACCTGCCAGGGCGCCCAGCACTCCCTCCCAACTGCGGCTCCTACACAGATCCTCATCCCTGTGAACAGAGCATGGGTGGATGGCAGCTCTGAACCTCCAAATTCCAAAAGATTCTGCGTGGAGATTTCCCTGAGGATGCTCTAATTGCTTTGTGAACACACAAATGCAGCTGATGCCTTGCAACAAACACATCATTTCCATGACCCATGAGCTGAGCATGGGTGGATGGCAGCTCTGAACCACCAAACTCCAAAAGATTCTGCATGGAGATTTCCCTGAGGATGCTCTAATTGCTTTGTGCGCACACACATGCAGCTGATGCCTCGCAACACCATTTCCATGGGTGAATTCCATGTCTGCTCCTTGGAAAAAACCCAACCCCAATTTCCTCCTTGACACATTGTGGAGAAACCAGGAGCTGCAATTTCCCCCATCACAAAGGCAGGGTCAGAATGCCAGCTGAGTTTTCAGGATTGAAATCCTCCCTGGGCAGCTGGAATCTCTGCCCTGCAGTTGTTTGCACCTCCAGGGATGATCAGCTCAGCCTCCATCAGGATCAGATGTCTGGCACTAAGAGCCTGCTCCTTATTTTGGGGTTTTTCATATAGGTTAGCGTGGGAGTGAGATGCAGCCAGATTAGCAGGCAGGTAACATATCCCACAACACATGCCCAGAAATCCTGCTCCTCCCTCACTTTTCCTCCATTGGCAGCCAGAGAGCTGCATTAAAAAATACCCCACTGAGCACCTCCACCCTCCTGATGTTATCCCAGGTCTCCCATTCCTATCAGCTGAGGGCATTGGGTCAAATCCTGATTGTTTAGAGTGGATGAGGAGTTCTCTGAGCTGTTCATAAATCCTGCTGCCTCTCAGGAGCAAAAGCACCCAGGGTGTTATTGCTGTGAGAAAGAAAAGCCTGACTTGGGATTATTTTTAGCAGCCTCTGACAACCCAAAGGATTGTTTTAGGGCTGAATGTTTTCCTGGCTGGCTTTATTGTCCTCAGCACATGGGGGAAATCAGTTAAGTGGAGGTTTAATATTGTTAGAGGGAATTAATACAGCAGCTTTCCCCAAAGCAGCAGGATGAAAATTCTTTTGTCATGCACGGCACAGGCCAATATAGCATTAGGGGATGGGGTTTAATTATATATCCAGCACAGGAGCCAGCTCATATTTGCAAGAGAAGAGCACAATTTCACATGAAACAGCATTTCTTCACTGAAATCTATTATCTGGAAAATTCCTTGTTATTGGGGATGTTTCCCTAATGAGATTTTTTGATCTTTTTGGACAGCAGACTATTAAAAACTAATCAAGAGGATGTCAACGTTGGGCAGAAAACCACTGAGTGTCATCTCTGTGCTACCTGCTGGCGACAGCTTGCAGGGTTTCACTTGACCTTTTCAATACCACCTTGCCTAGCAAAGCTTGGCTTTGGGCTTTTAATTCTCTCTCCTCTCCTGTTGCTGAGTCTGCTCTCAAACTGCTTGTGCCAACAGAATGAAAAAAGGGGATTTTTTTTTATTTTTTTAAATTATTTTTTAGCGATACGGTTCAATATTGGTGCTTTGATCTCAGCAGTTTTCCCTCAACCTTAGGCCAGGCTCTCCTCTCAGAAAACACTTAAAGAGATTTCTCCTCCTGCCTGCAGCTGATTATTCCCCACTACACACACAGGGACAGCTCCACACGGAAAAACCATCCCAGGGGGCTTTCCCTGGAAACCAAGGCTCAGCTCAGGTTTCTCCCCCACCAAACCAAAGCACTTCTGGCAGCAGGGGCCAAGCATTACCTTTTCTAGGAGTTGTCTCAGCTGCTTTGTCCTGGCATCACGCGAGCACATCGTCTGCTGAGGTGCAACCACTGTGCATATACAACGTCCCTCGCTGTCCTGGGCAGAGCTGTACACCTGCCAGCTTTCCTCTGGGTTGGTAGGCAACACCTAATTAACACAGGGAGAGATGGGTTAATTAACCAGGGGAGGCCTGGCAGGGCTCTGGGAGGTGAAGGGGGATGAGGACGTGGCAGGGAGTGGAGGCTCCTCCGAGGGCCCAGCCGGCAAAATTCACTTGGAATGCAAAAATATGGATTGGGGACGAAGCAGAGAAGGGTCTGAAAAGGAGAGGAAGAGCTGAAAACACGAAGGCAACGCGAATGGGAAAGCAGGGACACAGTGAAAATTCTGAGTGCTGGCCAGCGCTGAGCACATCGGGGTGGGAGCCCTGCCCTGCTGCGGTGACAGAGTCCTTAACACGGGGACAGGGATGGTGACAGAGTCCTTAACACGGGGACAGGGACATGTTCGAGCCACCAGGAGGGCTCAGTGTCCTGCCGAGGGCTGAGCAGTGTCCCTGGCTCTGCAGAGCCCTCCGGGGTCTGGGGCCGGGTCTGACAGCCGGAGATGTGCTGGGCTGAGCGCAGGGACACCCCGAGGTATGGACACATGGACACCCCGAATTACAGACACCCTGAGTCAGGGACCGACTGAATTACGGACACCCCGAGGCACCAACAGTCTGAGGTACGGACACCCCAAATTATGGACACCCCGAGTCATGGACAGCCCGAATTACAGACACTGCTAGGTAAGGACACCCCAAAGCATGGACACCCTGAGTCACAGACACCCCGAGGCATGGATACCCCTAATTATGGACACCCCAAGGTAAGGACACCTCGAATTATGGACACCCCGAGGTGTCCCCAAGGTGTCCCTGAGGTAAGGACACCTGAAGGCACAGACACCCCGAGGTACGGACACTGTGAGGCATGGAAACCCCAAGGTAGGGACATCCCAAGGTATGGACACCCCGAGGTACAGACATCCTGAATTACAGACACCCTGAGTCATGGATGCCCCGAATTACAGACACCCCGAATTATGGACACCCCGAATTACAGACACCCCGAATTACAGACACCCCGAATTACAGAATCCCTGAGGCATGCACACCCCGAATTATGGGCACCCCGAGGTACAGACTCTCGAGGCACGGACGCCCCGAGGTACGGACACCTCGAATTACGGACAGTCCGAATTACGGACGCCCCGAATTACGGACACCCTGACATACAGACACCCCGAGTTCCGTTTCCCCCTCTCTCTGCCCCGTTCCCCGGGCATGAGGAGCCTCCCCAGACCATTGCAGGCAGGGCAAGCCCGGAACCCTGAGCAGGATCCCAGCAGGGATGGATGCGATTCAGTCCCGAGGGCACGCCGGGGAACGGAGCCACCCCAAACACAGCGCGTTCCCCTCTCTGCTCTTCATTTTCCTTCTATCTCACAGCATAATTCATTATTTAATCCCACCCAGCCTCGGAGCACTTTGAAGGTGTCACCATGTCCCCAAGCAGAGGGGAAACGTTCTTTGCACCGCTTCCCCACAGAACAAATCACCTTGCAAATGCCCACGTTGACAGACATGCCCAGGCGGACGCACAATTGGATTCCCTGGCTAAAACAACCGGGAAAAAAAAAAATAAGAATAATAAATAGATCTCATAAACCCTGACAACGCGATAAAAAAATAAAAAATCCCAGCTTCATTCACTGAGCAGCACAAGCACTACACGGAATACTCCGGGAGCAGCGGAGCTGCAGCAGCGTCAGAAAGCACGAGCGTGCAGCCTGCAGGAGAAAGGTGCCCGATTCTCCCTGCTCAGGGAAGACAGACAGACAGACAGACTGGAATGATTCCCCAGCCATTCCCGAAGTGGGAAGCTCAGGCACGGCCCCAGCCGTCCAGCAGAGCAGGGACAGGGGATGTCCAGCCCGGCTGCATCCCCATCCCTCCGAGGGCGCATCGGGCAGGGAGAGCAGCGGAGGCGCCTCCCGGGACTCGCACCCGCTCTCCCGGCGGCTTTTGCAGCGGCCACGAGGGAAACTTTGCATCCCTTCGGCTGCGGGGAGGCAGCCGGGTCACCCCCAGGCACGAACGAGGGATGGCTGAACTAGAGGAGAGGAGGGGAGAGGGAGAAACGCTCCCTGCACCGTCACCCCCATCCCTGAGCGCCCCATCCGCGCTCCCGCAGCACCGCGGGGACACTCGAGGGGCAGAGATCCTGCAGGGGACACCTGGGCAAGGAGAGATGTGACGGCCGGGCGGGGAGGGCTGGGCGGCGGCGGGGAGCGGCCGCAGGGACGCTCCGGGATGAGGAAATGCTCCGGGATGTGGGGACGCTCCAGGATGCGGGGATGCTCCGGGACTCGGGGATGCTCCGGGATGCGGGGACGCTCCGGGATGCTGGCATGCCCCAGGATGGGGGATGCTCCGGGATGCTCCGGGATGCTGGGAGGCTCCGGGACTCGGGGATGCCCCGGGCAGCCCTCCCCGTGCCCCGCAGCCCTCCCGCACTTACTCCCGTGCTGCGGTCCAAGGTGCCGCCCGTGGCCGCCGTGAGTTTGGTGGTGTTGAGCCCCACGAGGGAGGGCAGCGTCTGCGACATCCAGTTGGTGATCATGGCCATGGTGCTGAGGACGACTCCAATCTTGAGTAAAGGCACAGACATGTCTGCGGGGGGGGCGGCAGGCACCCTTCATTCTGCACCGGCGCCGGGCTCCATGCCGCTGCCTTCGGGCTGCCGCCCCGCCGCCGCCGCCGCTCGCCGCCGCCCCATCGTCCTCCTCCTCCTCCTCTTCCTCCTCCTCCTCCTCCTGTGCCCTGCCCGGCGCTGTGCCCGCTGTGCAGCCGGAGCGGAGCGGAGCGGGGCTGGCTCCCTGCGCCCGCCCGGCGCGCCCCGGTCCGAGCGAGCGGAGCGGGAGGCGGAACCGGGGCGGGACCGGAGCGGGAGGGGCGGGCAGAGCCCACCCAGGCGGGGACACTGCGGTGGGAGAGGGGCGGGAGGGAGGGGACGGCGGAGTGCGGGGAGGGAGGGGAGAAAAGGGGGTTGGGGAGAAGGGAGTGGGAGGGGAGGGATGGGGAAAGGGGAGGGGAGGGACGGGAGGGGGAAGAGGTCTGGGGATGAAAGATCTGGGGAGAAAAGATCTGGGGATGAAAGATTTGGGGAGAAATGATCTGGGGATGAAAGGTCTGGGGATGAAAAATCTGGGGAGAAAAGATTTGGGGAAGGGGGAGAGAAGGGTAAGAGAGAAAAAAAATGGGGAGGAAAGATTTGGGACAGGGAAGTGGAGGGAAGGAGAGAAATGAGATTTGGGGAGAAAAGAATTGGGGAGACGTAAAAGAAGCAGGGAGAAAGGAAGGAATTGGGGAGAGGGGGAGAGATTGAGCCGAGGCAAACAGGCGTGGGGAAGGAAGAGAAAGGTTTGGGGAGACGGAGGAAGATTTGAGGAAATAAATTGGGGAGGGAGAGGAATGAGGAGAGAGGGAAAATTGGGGAGGAGGTTAAAGGGATTTT
>JAWWMS010000054.1:2864917-2876154 GCA_035048045.1 Chlorospingus semifuscus
AAGGAAGGAAGGAAGGAAGGAAGGAAGGAAGGAAGGAAGGAAGGAAGGAAGGAAGGAAGGAAGGAAGGAATTTAAGACCTCAAAGAGTGGATGAAGGGGATCCCTGCCACCTCCTGGTAAATCTGTGTGAGAATTGTGGCCGACTCCAGGGCCAGGCACATTTTGGGATCAAGCTGCTCTGGGAAATGAACTCCCAGCTCTGGACACTCCCTGCTCCTGCATGAAAAACCCTCTGGAACCTCTCCTTTCCTCTGGGAGCAAGAACTGTGCAAGGAAACATCCCCTTCACGTGCCCAAATCTGTGCTCAGCTAAAGCTGCTCCTGTCATTGAGCCCAGGATCTGCAGCAGGAGCCAAGACCTCAAAACCAGCCCAGGTTGCTGATTTTGGGAGGATTTTTTTGGGCACATTTCCCTGGGTCAGGCACACACCTCCAGCCCCTGAGTGAGCTCCCAGGGAGGAATTGTTCTCTGTGCTGCTTTCCAGCAAGCACAGCTCTGCTCCTGGCCCTGGGCTCAGTCCTGAGATTGTCCCTGTGCTGTCCCTGCAGGATGGGGAGGGTGGGCTGGGAGCAGGGAAAAGGGTTCTGGGCAGGGAAAAAGGGTCTTGAGAAGGGAAAAAGGATCCCTGAGAAGGATAAAAAGGTCCTGAGGAGGGTAAAAGGGGTTGCTGAGCAGAATAAAAGGGGGTCCTGAGCAGGAGAAAAGGGTCCTGAGCAGGAGAAAAGGGTCCTGAGAAGGGAAAAGAAGTCCCTGAGCACAGGAAAAGGGGTCCCTGAGAAGGATAAAAGGGTCCTCAGCAGAAAAAAGGGGTCCTGAGCAGGGGAAAAGGGTTCTGAGCAGAATAAAAGGGTCCCTGCCAGGGAAAAGGGGTCCCTGAGCATAATAAAAGGGTCCTGAGCAGGGAAAAAGGATCCAGAGCAGGGGAAACGGGGTCACTGAGCAGAATAAAAGGGTCAGGAGTGCAGCTAAAGCCAGTCTGGAGGAGGGCAGCAGGGCTCAGCTCCAGGAGGGCAGGAACAACCAACAGCTGCAGCCCACAGAAGCAGGAAAATCAGCATTGAAAACCAACATTGAAAATCAGCATTGAAAACCAGCATTGAAAACCAGCATTGAAAACCAGCATTTCCAGCTGCTGTCCCCCCCACATTTGGGGTGTGCTGGCACCAAGGCACATTCCTGTGACTCTGCTTCTCCAATTCCACCTTCCCCTGCCTGCCTGGGGCACCCCAAAAACCCCACGAATCCCAGATGGGCACTCCTGGGGTGTCCCAGCCTTGTCCCTTTTTGTGGACAGAGCAGAGCACAGGTGACACTTTCCCCTCAGAGCTTCCCCCAGCGCTCTGCTTAATTGCCTCTGACGGTAATTAGCTTTGTATTAACGTGTGGTGCTAATACTGATTACAAGGACTGATAACTCCAGCAATAAATACAATTTCCAGGGCTGGAAATTACCTCTGGTGGTTTTTTTTTATTGGTTCCAGCTGAAGTTAAGCAAGACAAGGCACAAATTTGTTTTGTGAGACAGCTGCCTCCTGTTCCAGATTTGCAGATTGATCCTACCCCTGTCCACGTGTCTGCCTGGCACCAAAGTGGGCACTGGGAAGTTCTGCATGGGCAGGAGGGAGCTGGGCTGGGCACTGCTAACAGCCCTGGCAGGGACTTTTAGGGAAAATCAATGGGTAAATGAAGATAATTCATATTTTTAGGGTGTTTTTTCCTCTCCCTCCCCCTGCAAACAGCCCTGATAGAGACTTTTAGGGAAAATCAATGGGTAAAGAAAGATAATGAATATTTTTAGGGGTCCCTTCCCCTGCAAACAAGCCCTTAAAGGGACTGGAGATTCTTTTAGGGAAAATCAATGGGTAAATGAAGATAATTCATGTTTTTAGGGTTTTTTTTCCTCTTCCCCCACAAAACAGCCCTGACAGGGACTTCAGGTTCTTTTAGGGGAAATCAATGGGTAAATGAAGATAATTCATATTTTTAGGGTTTTTTCCTCTCCCTCCCCCTGGAAATAGCCCTGACAGATACTTGAGGTTCCTTTATGGAAAATCAATGGGTAAATGAAGATTATGAATATTTTTAGGGGTTTTTTCCTCTCCTTCCCCCTGCAAACAGCCCTGACAGGGACTTGAGGCTCTTTTAAGGAAAATCAATGGGTAAATGAAGAATATGAAGAAATGGGAGTATAAGGAATAAATAAATAAATATTATTTGGGGTATATAATATAATTGGTATATAATATGGGTATATAATATAATTATTGGGTATATAATATAATTAGTTATATAATGAATATAATGAATAAATGGGTACATGAAGAATATGAAGAAATGGGAATATAATTCATATTTTTAGGGTTTTTTTTTTCCTCTTGCAGAAGCCCTATAAATGTTTCCTATCAGGAAGGTGTTGCTCCTAGAATTACTGAGGCTGTGGATGTGGGAGCACCATGGAGCTCCTGAGGAAACTTTGAGGAATTCCAGGAGGTTTTCAGTGCAATATCCCAGCAAAAGGACAAAAGGACAGGTCGGACGGACAGACAGACAGCAGCTGGCACCGCTGCCCCAAGCTCTGCCCTCCTGGCAGATCCTTCAGAGCAGGAATTGGCTCTGTCCCCCATGGGCACCAGGAGAGGTGCCCTGGTGTCCCCAAGGGGAGGACAAGGACAGGCTTTGCCCAGCAGGGCCCTGCCCAGGGCTGAGTGCCCACCCAGAGTGCCCAGAGCTCCTCTGCCCCCCATCCCAGCGCCCCAAACCAAAATGGGGCATTCCAGGGTGGGGCTGACCCGTGGGGAGAGGCCAGGCTGGGCACGGAGCAGCTCGGAGAGAGGAAATGCCTCGTGCAGGGCTCCCTCAGCCCTGCCAGGGGATGGGGGCACAGCACGAACACCTGGGGGGGTTTAGGGGCAGCTCCCCCCTTGTCCCACTCGGGTCACCCCAGCCCAGGCAGGTCTGAGAGCCCTGAGCAGAGCGGGGGTGCAGCCCCGGCCTGGCATCACCCCAGTGCCCCCAGCACCCCCCTGCCAGCTGGGGGGCACCCCAGGGTGCTGCAGCACCCACCCCTTGCAGAGAGCGCCAGGGATCCCAGAGACAGGCCAGGCTGTGCCCAGCTCAGTGCCCAGCTCAGTGCCCACTCTGTGCTCGCTCAGTGCCCAGCTCTGTGCCCAGCTCTGTGCCCAGCTCTGTGCCCAGATGTGATCTCAGCTCAGTGCCCAGCTCAGTGCCCAGCTCTGTGCTCGCTCAGTGCCCAGCTCAGTGCCCAGCTCAGTGCCCAGCTTTGTGCCCAGATGTGATCTCAGCTCAGTGCCCAGCTCAGTGCCCAGCTCTGTCCCCACTCTGTGCCCAGCCCAGTGCCCAGCTCTGTCCCCATTTTATCCCCAGCACAGCACCCAGCTCTGTGCCCTCTCAGTCCCCAGCTCAGTGCCCAGCTCAATGCTCAGCTCAGTGCCCAGCTCCGTCCCCACTCTGTGCCCAGCTCAGTGCCCAGCTCATCCCCAGCTCATCCCCAGCTCAGTGCCCATCTCTGTCCCCATCTCTGTCCCCAGCTCTGTGCCATCTCAGTGCCCATCTCAGTGCCCAGCTCTGTGCCCACTCTGTGCCCAGCTCATCCCCAGCTCTGTGCCCACTCTGTGCCCAGCTCAGTGCCCATCTCTGTGCCCAGCTGTCCCTGCCCTGTGGCCTGTCCTGTCACTGCAGCGAGGGACAGGAGGGGACAGCAGCAGCTCCTGCACCAGCAGCAAAGCTGAACTCAGCCCCTCCATGGCCCAGCCTCCCCCTTGCTGCCCAGGCTCTGTGCAGGGCACGGCAGAGCCAGCCTGGCACGGAGCTGGGCGGTGCCCGGGCTGGCAGGGGGATCTGGGGATGGCACCTGGCAGCTGTGCCAGGGCAAGGAGGGCTCTGCAGCGCCAGGCCGGGCAGCAGGCACAGGGCACCTGCCCAGGTGGGCACTGCAGAGCTGCGGGCAGCCCCAGAGGGCGGCTCAGCTAAGCCAGGCTTTAGCAGGGGCTCACAGCAGGGCAGGGCTCTCTGCCCACGATCTGCTGGGCTCCCTGTGCCCACCACGACTGAAAGTTGCTGCCAAAGTTGAGGTGCTGCAGTCACAGAGGAGGCAAGGAGAGGGGAAAAGAGCCAGGCAGGGCAGAAACCTTGGTTTGCCTTTCTTTTCCCTTTATTTGCCTTTGTTTTTCTTTTGTTTTCACTAGTTTTTCCCTTGGTTTTTCCTTTGCTTGTCCCTTGGTTTTCCCTAGTTTTTCCCTTGGGTTTGCCTTGGTTTTTCCTTTTATTTCCCTTGATTTTCTCTAGTTTTTCCCTATTTTTTCCCTTGTTTTTCCCTTGGCTTTCCCCTTGGTTTTCCTTTGCTTTTCCTTTGTTTTCCCTTGCTTTTCCCTAGTTTTCCCTAGTTTTCCCCTTGCTTTCCCCTTGTTTTCCCCTTGTTTTTTCCTTGCTTTCCCCTTGTTTTCCCTTGCTTTTCCCTGTTTTTTCCTTGGTTTTCCCTTGGAAAATCCCCCAGAGCAGCTCGATGCTGCCCAAGGCCAGCCAGGGGCTGACAGCACCCATTGCCCAGGCTGTGCTGTGACCCCTGTGGAAGCTGAAGGGACACTCAGGTGACATCCCTGCCACCCCCCTGTTCCCATGGCCACCCCCAGCCGTGCCCTGGTGGGCAGGATCTGCCGTGCTGGTGGTCCTGGCTCTTTGTCCAGCGCGGCGCATGCGCACCCTCAGCATCCTCACGCACAATGGGCTGCTCTGCTGCTTCCTCCCCACCCCTCCTCATCCCCACAGCCCCTGGGTTGCTCGGTTTCCCCCCCTTTCCCTGCCTGCATTCCGGGCTGCTCGGCTTTTCTCGGGATTTGGGGCAGATCTGGGCTCTCCTTTTGGCTTTGCAGCCTCCCAGGAATCCTGGCAGGGTGCAAAGGCAAAAAGGCTCCAGGGGCTCAAACTTCAGCAGGAGGGCAGTGGCAGGGAGAGCTTTGTCGCTGGGAGAAAGGGAAAAATCATCTCCATAAAGCATCCAGGATGAGAGCCCAGCTGCTAATTGCTCCTACACTAAGAAGCCTCCATTCCCCTCCTATTTATAGCTGCTTTTTCTTTCCTTTCTTTTTTTTTTTTTTTGTGCTTCCAGGCAGCACCACAATTAACCCCACAATCTAGAGCATCCTCTTGCAATTACTTTTTTTTCTTCCTCTCCTCAGTGACTGGTGAAAAAAAAAGAAAAACCAACAGAAGACAATCGCCCTGCCTGCCTCTCCCCAGGCAGCCTCAAGAAGTCAAATGGAGTTTTAATTCCACTTGCAAGAGATGGATTTTGGGTGCCTCCTTTCCTCCCCCCACAACCCCACGCCTCACTCAGCCCAGAGGCTGGGACAGCACAGAAAAGCATGAAAATCCAGGCAAAAAAAACCCCAAAAAAACCAGCAGGTGGAGTGGAGAGAGTGGGGATAAATAAACTGCCCCCATCTCCCACCCGGCTGTCACAGATGCCAACACCAAGGGACATTTAAATGTCACCTAAAAGCAGCACAGCTACCCCCACACCAGAACCCAGAGGGGTGGGGGGGTGACAAGGAGGGACAGCACTCCCACCTGCTCCTTGTGGCCACCTGGGCCAGCAGCTCCACCCCACACAGGGGTCCTGCGTCCCCCCAGGTGAGGTGACACCAACACCCTCCATAGGCGCTGCCCTTCCCACAGGGGTCCCACGGCCCGAATCCCACCCAGGGCACTGAGGACCATGCCCAGGTGCAGGGCAGGGCACAGGAGATGCCCGGGGAAGGGGTGGCTGGGCAGGTGCAGCATCCCCGGGCAGGTGCAGCATCCATCCCCCGGCAGGTTCCTGTGCTGCTCTCGAGGTTTAGCAGAAAATGGCGTTGGGGAGAAAGGGAGAAGAGGAGGAGGAGTGGGGAAAGGAAGAGCTGGACCTACTTGGGTGAGTTCTGTGCCCATCAGGATGAGGAAGCAGAGGGTCAGCAGCTTGCTTGCCGGTTGCATCTCTCGCAGCCCGTTCTAGGCAGCTCGCATACAGATCACCTCCGGGCGAGCCTCCCCTGCGCCGTCCCCGAGCCTCGCTGCCTCCTCACTCCTTTATTCTTATTAATATTTTAATTTATATTAAAAAAAAAATTAAAAGAAAAAAGACAACAAAACGCTATTTAAAAAAAAAAAAAAAAGACAAACGGCAAAAATAATAATTAAAAAACCAGCCTGATTTTGCGGGTGGCTCTCAGCACCCTCGGGAAGCGATGCCAGAAATCTGCTCAGCAGAGCCTTCACTTTGCATATTTATTGGGATCCCAGTTTCTCTCCTCTGCTCTCGGTGCTGGCTGTCTGATAATTTATTTAATTTTTTTTTTTTTTTTTTAATGGCTCCCCTGCTCCAAAGACATTTGCGAGGAGAAATTCAGCGGAGCACGCAGTGATTATCTCTGCTATTGCCAAAAGTTTGCCTGGAAAAGGGGGGTGATGGGGAGAGGACAGGGATTTAAAAAAAAAAAAAAAGAAAAAAAAAAGAAAAAGAAAGGAATTGGTAGGGCTGGCTACTAGCAGGGGATGGCTGTGGAACAGGATGTGACATCAAGTAAGGCGGGGGAAATTTAACTAAACACGGCAAAGGGAGAGGGGGAAAAGCAGGCGCGGGAGCACGGCTGAGGCTGCGGGGACCCTGAGGGGAGCAGGGGGTTAAAACCATCCTTAACCCCATCCTTATTCCCATCCTGAACTGCATCCTTAATTCCCATCCTTAACCCCATCCTTATTCCCATCCTGAACTGCATCCTTAACCCCATCCTTATTCCCATCCTGAACTGCATCCTTAATTCCCATCCTTAACCCCATCCTTATTGCCATCCTGAACTGCATCCTTAACCCCATCCTTATTGCCATCCTGAACTGCATCCTTAACCCCATCCTTAACCCCATCCTGAACTGCATCCTTAATTCCCTTACTGAACAGCATCCTTATCCCCATCCTTAACCCCATTCTGAACACCATCCTTAATTCCGATTCTTAACCGCATCCTAATCCCCCCTATCCTTAATTCCCATCCTGAACTGCATCCTTAATTTCCATCCTTAACCCTATCCTTAACCTAATCCTGAACCCCATCCTTAACTCCATCCTTACTTCCCATCCTGAACCCCATCTGTAATTCCCATCCTTATTTCCATCCTTATCCCCCCAGCCTTAGCCCCATCCTTAATTCCCACCCTGAACTCCATCCTTAATTCCCACACTGAACACCATCCTGAACCCCACCCTGAACTCCATCCTTAATTCTCATCCTGAACTGCAAGCCTTATCCCCATCCTTAACCCTATGCTTAATCTCATCCTGAACCCCATCCTTAATTCCCATCCCAAACCCCATCCTTAATTCCCATCCTTATCCCCATCCTTAATTCCCATTTTAAACCCCATCCTTATTCCCATCCTGAACCCCATCCTTAATTCCCATACTGAACCCCATCCTGAACCCCATCTTTAATTCCCATCCTTATTCCCATCCTCAATCCCACCCTGAGCCCCCTCCCTGTGCTCCCCTGATTTCCGGACATCCCTCGGGGCAAGGGGGGTTGCCCAGTGATCTGATCCCCCCAATACCAACCCCAAACCCCAAACTAGCCCCGGGGAGGCTCCCAGCTCCATCCCCTGCCTGGCTCAGCTCCCCAGGATTTGGGGACAGCCGGGGAATCAAGAATGCTTTTGTCACACCCCAACCTCACCTGCAGTGCCCTGGGGGCTGCAGGTGGTGCCCACCCCTCCCTGGCAGGCTCTGCCCCTCATTTCTCTCTCTCAAACCCCCCTGAATGCTTCCCAATCCCCAATTTCTTCCAGGACCCCATAAATACTATGGAATATTTCAGTCTGTGCTGCAGTGAGTGAAAAGCATCACCCCTCCTGCTCCAGAGATCATCTCTTGGTGATTATTTAATCACACAACAGAAATTCCTTCCCAACAGAAATTCCCAAGATTAGCAGAGCCCCCAGCAGAGGATTTCCCCCCTGATTGCTCCAGGGTTTCTTTATCTGGAGCCCTTGGGGGTGGAGCAGGACTTGGGATCTGTGCAGGGATGAGCTGATGCTTTCCAAGCTCTGCCATCACAGAACTCAGCGGGAACCAGGAAATTTGTGGCCGATTTTGTGAATTTTCTGAATTCTGTGTGTTTGCATCAGCAAATATTTAAGGGAAAGTTGTGGCAGCCCTCCTAGGAGGGTTTTAGCAGCTCCAGCCAGGGAATCATCCCATCCCTTTCAAAGTGAGCTTGGAAATGCAGCCCAGGGAGCAGCTGGGATGTCTGAGTGTCCCACAGAGATCCCTCCTGAGACACTTCCCTCAGCACCTGCCTTTAAACTCGGTGCTTCAGAGCCCATAAAAGCTGAGGACTTTTATAAAAAGCATCAAACTCCTCTTGACTTCATGGAGAGCAGCACAAGGAGGCCAGAAGCATCGGTGGAGCTCCGGGGTTTGAACACCTCCTCCCCTGGCACCTCAGGAGGTGTTGGATTACCACAGGCACCACCTTCCCCCTGGCAGGGATCACAGCAGGGCAAAAAAAATCCCCAAATTCAGAGGGAGGAGGAGGAGGAGAGAGTTCCACGTGGCTCTGTGGGTATTTCACTGTTTCAAGTGCCTTCAGAACCTACCTGAGCTGTTCCTCACCAACCCTGGCCACGAGGCAGAGGCAGCACGGGCCTGGTGCAGCTCCAGGTGCAGCCAAGGCTTGAAATAGATGGGAGAGAGGCAGAACCCAGCAATGAGAGCTCATTTCACACAGAAATATTCAACAAACCAGCTCACCTTCACCTGGAAAGTTAATGGAGGATGATTTCAGCTTGGTTCAGACCTCAAAGATGAAACCCCAGCTCGTTTTACACAGACAAGGCTCTGAAATGGACTTTTTCCAGCACACCAAAGGGAAATCTCATTTTTGCCCCTTCCTTTGGGTTTATACACATCCAGTTTTATTGACCTTCATGGCTTGCACTTGGGCAAAACCATCAGCCCTGCAATTGGTTTAATTTATTCCTCTTTTGAACTATTTCTGAACGAATATCAGTGCCCTCATTATCCCACTGGAGCTCCAGAGGGGGAGGCCCTGCAGGGAAGAGCCCTGCCCCAGGGAGCTCCACTCCCAGGACAGAAATCACAGAAACCAAGAGAAGCAAAAAGGGGAAAAAATATCACCCAGTGGGAACACAGCTCAGAGCTTTTGATTCCAGCAGTGCCTTCCTCAGACTTTGAAAAACACCTCCTCGAAATTTGGAAGGAGTTCAAGGTCTGGAGAACCTCTGCCCGTGGAGTGTGACTAAAGAGGCTCTGGGAAAAGGGAGGGCTGGGAGGAGGCTGCTGGGGAAGCTTTCTGTACATGAAGGCTCTTTTATCTTCTAATAAAAAACCCCAGCAAAGCAAGAGTCCACAGTTTGGAGTAGAAATAGGGCCTGTTTTTTTTTTTTTGTTTTTTTTTTTTCCCCTCAGGCTGTGGAATAACTCAGCTGAAGGCACGGTGCCCTCTGCAGCAGAGCCTGCCCAGAGCTGCATCCCTGCCCCTCCAGAAGGGAGAACAGAGGGTTCCCCCTGTGAAATTCTGGTTGTGAGATGGAGGAGAGGAGGCAAACCCACATCTGCTTCCTCTGCTTGATGGATGGGATGAGGTGGAGGCCAGGACTTGGCTCTGCAGAGCCTGCTGTCCTCTGCAGCAGCTGCCAGGACACAGAATGGACAGCAGGGGAGGGCAGGGGAGGGCAGGGGAGGGCAGGGGATGGAAGGGGACATCAGGGAATGGCAGGGGACATCAGGGAAGGGCAGGGGATGGAAGGGGACATCAGGGAATGGCAGAGACAGCAGGGGATGGCAGGGAAGGGTAGAGGATGGCAGGGGATGGCAGGGGACATCAGTGACATCAGGGGATCGCAGGGAAGGGCAGGGGGATGGCAGGGGACAGCAGGAAATGGTAGAGGAGGGCAGGGGACATCAGAGAATGGCAGGGGACAACAAGGGATGGAAGGGAAGGGCAGGGGACACCAGGGGATGGCAGGGACAGTATGGGAGAGCAGGTGATGGCAGGGAAGGGCAGGGGACATCAGGGGATGGCAGAGAATGACAGGGGACATCAGGGGATGGCAAGAATGACAGAGGACATCAGGGAAGGGCAGAGAACATCAGGGGATGGCAGGGAATGGCAGGGGATGGCAGGGACATCAGGGGGTGGCAGGGACAGCAGGCAGCCCCTTCCTCTTTGTTGGAAACCAGAAGCACCTGCAGAGCTTTGTCACAGCCCTGTCCCTGTCCTGCACCTCGAGCAGCTTCTCCCTTGTGTCCCAGTGACCTCCCAGCCCCTCCCGGGCACATCCCGAGTTCCCAGCTGGTTTCACACCAGTTCCATTGCACTGCTGGGTTTTCCTCTCCTTTATGCTGCACTTCTGCTTTTCCCCCCTCATCAGATCCTTCAGTCCGAACCTCACAGCTGGAAATTTTGTTTTTGTTGCTTCTGAAGAGCAGAACGCTGCTTTTCCTGCGCCTTTCATGATCCAAATAATTCAAGGAACTGAGCAGAGGAGATAAAACCCCACACCAGGCGCACCTGAAGTGTCTGAGCAGCTCCTCTGCAAACATCCCCTCCCTGCCTGGCGCTTTAAAGTTGTTTTTTGCACCTCGGAAAGGAAATGAATTCCACATTAGCGGCTTTTAAAGGGTTTTTGCAGCTTCCCAGCAGCCCTGAACCCATAGGAGGATCATCAGCACCATAACAAACCCGAGTGGTTTTGGGCACCTGGAGGGAACGCTCCCATTTTTGTACCAACAAATGGGGTCAAGGAGGATCAGAAACCAGGGAGGTTTGGCTGAGCAGCTCTGCCTGATCTCTTCTAAAACAGCATCTCCTTCCTTGCTTGGGATGGATTTCAGGGGGAAAAGGAGGTGGGAAAGGTGAGGCTCGAGTGGTTTAACAGAGTTTACCTCTTGTTTGTGGTGCACAGGTAAGAGGATGAGGGCTGAGTTTCCATGGTGCTTCTGGAGGGCAGCTCTTGGGTGGAAAGCAGGGTTTGCTGCCACTCAAGGTTCTGCCAGTCTCGGAGATTTTCCAAATAGTGGAAAGGTGCAAAAAGGCACGGGTGAAAAAATAAAATAAAATACAATAAAATAAAATAAAATAAAATAAAATAAAACAAAATAAAATAAAATAAAATAAAATAAAATAAAATAAAATAAAATAAAATAAAATAAAATAAAATAAAATAA
>JAWWMS010000054.1:2900893-2912139 GCA_035048045.1 Chlorospingus semifuscus
TCATTTCCCTTTTATTTCCTTTTTATTTACTTTTTATTTCCCTTTCATTTATTTTTTATTTCCCTTTTATTTACTTTTTATTTCCCTTTCATTTCCCTTTTATTTACTTTTTATTTCCCTTCAATTTCTTTCTATTTCCTTTTTATTTCCCTTTCATCTATTTTTATTTCCTTTTTATTTCCTTTTCATTTCCTTTTCATTTCCTTTTCATTTCCTATTTATTTCCTTTTCATTTCTGTTTTATTTCCTTTTCATTTCCCTTTTATTTCCCTTTCATTTCTTTTTATGTGCTTTTTATTTCCCTTTTATTCCCCTTTCATTTATTTTTTTATTTCCTTTTTGTTTCCCCTTTATTTCCCTTTCATTTCCTTTTTATTTCCCTTTCATTTCTTTCTATTTCCTTCTTATTTCCTTTTCATTTCCCTTTTATTTCCCTTTCATTTCCTTTTTATGTCCTTTTTATTTCCCTTTTATTCCCCTTTCATTTGTTTTTTTTATTTCCTTTTTGTTTCCATTTTATTTCTTTTTTATTTCCCTTTCATTTCCCTTTTATTTCCCTTTTATTTCCCTTTTAAAAATCACATTACCACCAACGCTGAGCAAGGACACACCAGTGCCATGGGCACAGGGGTGGGTGTGAAGATGCAGATTCCTCATTCTGGATTTTGGATGGGTTCCATGGCATGAAAACCATCAAAGCCAAACCTTGATTTTGGCTATTTCAGCTCCCCAGGGTGAATCCTCTGTGCACGCAGATTTTAAACTCTGAAATATCAGCCCCACTGTGCTGCTCCCTCTCCAAAGGAACATTCCCCTTGCTTCTCACTCAGTGAGCTTTTTATTTTCAACACACAAACACAACAGGGTTAACTCTCAGCAGGGATAATAGATGCTTGATAGGTGCCAAAAATAAAATATCAGCAGATGCTCCACAGGAACTAAAGGTGTTGAAGAGCTTTCACAACTCTCGTGCTCCTCGAGAAGCGCTGCTCCTTCCCTCTCTCAAACTCCAGGGCTGCAAATGCAGTTTAGTTTTCTCCCCAGTTATTAACCAAGGATGTGCACTGGGGCACAGAAGATCCATCCCTCAGCCTGCAAGAAAAATCACTCTGGATAAAATTGATTCCTTTGCTCCTTGAAGCCTTTTATTTCACACAGGTGGCTCTTGCAGCTTTTCCAGCAGAAGCTCAGGCCAGGCAGACTCTGAGGGTGATTATGTTTCATTTCTCCTCTCTGCTCTCATTGCCACAGGCTCAGAAATCTCTCCTGCTCGTAAAGGGCAAAGCTCAAGCTCCAGCCACGCCTTGGGACTGATGAATCCAGCACCATCCCTGCCCTGCTGGGGCTTGGAAAGCTCCAACATTTCATTTTTCCTGCTGTGATTTATGGCACAAGGCCCTGCTTGGGTTTCTTTTGGAGGATGGTGATGGGTTTTGCAAAAAGAAAACTGCCCTGACCCCAGCAGCAAATGGCGAGGCCCCACACAGGGAGAAGGACATGGAAACTTCTCCAAAGGCTCTCAGAGCTGGTGATGATGAGGAAAAAACTCCTGATCTTGCCTTGATTGCCTGTCAAGCAGGATGATTCCTCCTGGGTGAGCAGATATTTGCAAGGCTGCATGTCTGTGGTATTTAAACATATGGGCAGCGCATCCATCAGCGTGACAAACAGAGCGTGATGGATTTAGAAAAGCAGCTACACCCCAAAGCTGGGCAGGCTCTGGGAATTTTTAATCTTTTTCCCCATTTTTTGAGGAGCTGGAGCCTCTGAGCATCATCACCTCAGAGGAGAAACCTGCCCTGCAGCAGGAGCACGTGAGATGGGCTGGGAGCACAGGGACAGCAGAGTTTAAATTAACAAATAAATATAATATAAAGAGGAAAAGATGTTTGTCCTGTCTAACCTGAGCAATCCTGATTGGGATAATTTACACTGGACTTTAGGAAGGAATTGTTCCCTGGCACAGCTGCCCAGAGAAGCTGTGGGTACTCCTGGATCCCTGAAGTGTCCAAGGCCAGGCTGGAAGGGTCTTGGAGCAACCTGGGATAATGGAAGGTGGGATGAGATAATAATACACACCTGGGATGGGATTTCCCTCTGCTCCTGGAATTCTGGCTCTGGAAAACAAAGGGGAGCAGCCAGAGCCCCATCAGAGCAGGAAATGTGGGATTGGAGTGTTTGGCTGCCTCTCACTGCACCCCAACACCCCCAAAAGAGCCTGATCTTAATGAAACTCTGCATTTTAAAGGGAATCCATGGATCTGAGCCTCATCCCAACATCCCAAAAGAGCCTGATCCTAATGAAACTCTGCATCCTAAAAGGGAATCCATGGATCTGAGCCTCACCCCAACATCCCAAAAAGAGCCTGATCCTAATGAAACTCTGCATCCTGGAAGGGAATCCATGGATCTGAGCCTCACCCCAACATCCTGAGCCTGATCCTAATGAAACTCTGCATCCTGGAAGGGAATCCATGGACCTGAGCCTGCCCAAAAGAGCCTGATCCTAATGAAACTCTGCATTTTAGAGGGAATCCATGGATCTGAGCCTCACCCCGTGCACAGAGGTTGCAGCTCCAGCTGGGAAGGAGCCCAGGATTTACTCCATGGATTGCAGTCCAAAAGCATCTTCCTCCAATCCCCCATAAATCACCTGCCCAGCCCCTGTAAATCTCCCCAGTCAAAGGCAGCAATACTCAATGATTTATTTCTACAGCCAGCTGAAAAATCTCCCTCCAAGCATCTCGTTCAGGAGGAAATGGCTTTTTAACAAGATGGACACCTGGCAAAGTTTCTCGTTTGGAAAAGTTTCTCAACCAGAAAAGAATAATTTCTGAAGATTTCTGGAGTTTTGAGTGATGATGAAAAAACTGAATATTTTTTTTATAGGTTTTCTCCCTGGAGAAGAGGGACAGATGTGTTTTAACCTGAATTTCAGTGTTGGTTATATTTACTTAGTGATATGTTACAGGGCATTCCCAGCATTACCTGACATAGAAAAATCCCTGCCCCAACAAGCCAGGCTTGAAATAATAAATTAATGATGGGAAAAGAGAACAGGACTTGGAAGGGCCACAGGTTGGGACCCAGTCATGCCTTTGATCCTTTTATCCACCCTAAACTCTTCATGCCCTTGATTGGATCACTCAAAATTTCTTTCAGGAGTTGTTCAAGCTCCTTCTTGCTCCTGGAGCCCCTGGCTCTCTTTCCCTGCCCCTATTTCCACCCAAAGCTGCTGCAATAAATGATCCCAGTCACTCCATAAGGAGATTCCCACCTCCCCTCACCCTTAATTTGATTTTTCAGCCTGGATTGCTGAACTCCTCTTTCCTCCAGCTCATTTCCACCATCTCAGCTGCAACAAATGGGCACTTTATTATCTGCAATTGGCCCTGCCAGAGGACTGGGGTTGTTCTTGTGCTGGCTCTGAGCTCTGGTGGAGTTCCTTTTTCCTCTGAATGATATTTCCAAGCCCTTCCCCCGGCGAGGAAAGAGAGAGAACATTTGTTATTGATAGAATTTCCATTTAAATTGAGGATGTTGCTCAGTGCAACACGTGTTCAACCAAACTCTCTTTCCCCCCAGCGAAAAGCAGCGAATTATATGAGTGGGGGAAAAAAGTGAAAGGGAGAAATCACAAAAAGCTGTGAAATCCAGCTGGAAATCCACCCTGTAATGAGACATCTCGATCTTAATCAGGCTGTGGGTAAAGCTTGGATTACACACCCAGCTTTGTGCTGCTCAGCAGCTGCTTCCCCTGGCAGCTCCTTTCTGTGCTTGCCAATCCGATTAACTCTGCAAAACGAGAGACAAAACAACGCAAAAATCTCGGGCTTGTACAAAATAAACAGGAATTCAGGCGTGTGGGGGGTGCTGGATGGGCCCCAGCAAAGCCTTTCCAAGTGGGGAATGGCTCAGGGGCACAGACATTTCCAGGTGGGTTCTCTGTGAGCCACAAAGGGCTCTTGGTGCTGGAAATTAAAGGTGAGGATCCCCAAAATGATTGGAAAACCCATCCTGATGGAGCCTGGGAGTTGTCCCCACCTTGGGCAGCAGGAAAGCTCTGAGGCAGGGAGAGGAGGAGGAATTGAGTCCCCTTCACGATCGAGCCACAAAGGGTTCTTGGTGCTGGAAATTAAAGGCAGGGATCCCCAAAATGATTGGAAAACCCATCCTGATGGAGCCTGGGAGTTCTCCCCACCTTGGGCAGCAGGAAAGCTCTGGAGCAGGGAGAGGAGGATGAACTGAGTCCCCTCCATGATCTCACTGCAGCTCTGGAGCGATGCTGGGGCTGATTTGGGGGGTCCTGACCCCTCTCACTCAGCTGGAGCCACCTGGGCTCTGTCCCAGAGCTCCAAAGCAGTGACACAAACCAGCCCCAGCCCCTGGCACCTGCAGTGTCCCCTCAGTGCAGCCCCCAGGATGGGTTTGGGCCATGGAATCACAGAAAAACCCTGGGAAATCATCACATCCATCCTTTAATCCAGCACTACCAAGGCCACCACTCAACCCTGTCCCCAGGTGCCACACCTGTGCCTTCTAAACCCTTCCACCCCTTCCCTGGGCAGCTTTTCCAGCCCTACCAACCCTTCCAGTGATTAAACCTTTCCTGATTTCCAGGCTGACCCAATCCTGGCACTTCTCAAGGCCATTTCCTCTCCCTGAGCTCACTTTAGCTCAGCAAGGCGAGGGCAGCAGGTGGAAATGGTGACCTGGAGATGGTCCTGCTCCTGGAAATGGTGACCTGGAGATGTTCCTGCTCCTCCTGGAGAGCAGAGAGAGACTCTCCAGGTCATCTAGAGAGCAAAGAGACTCTCCAGGTCATGGAGAGGGGAATCAGGAGGCGCAAGGACCTGGTGGGATGGTTTATCTCAGCTGCTTTCAGATGTTTCAGATGGTTCATCTCCAGCTGCTTTCAGATATTTTTCATGTTTTTCATGTCCAAATGCTTTTCAGATGTTTTTCTATTTCTAATCAGACAAAAAAAATTCCTAAATAGAAATGTTTTGCAGCCTTGCTGTCACATCTTCTCTGCTCCAGGAGGCTGGGGCAGGATGCAGAGAGCACATCCATGCCAGCACAAATCCCATCATCCCATCAAGGAGAAATATCCATGGAAAACAGGTAATCTCTAAAAAAAACAGGTTTCATCTTCATCTGCTCCAACAATGTCCCCAGCTGGGGACAACAGAGGGACACTGTGCCCCTCTGCTGCTTTCTAGGATTAAAGTGCTGAGCCATGGTTTGTTCCTCCCAGAAAGCCCAGGATCCATGGAAAAGGGTTTTTTTTCCTGTTTTTAGGGTCACCCCTGAGCCTAAACCCCAGGTGAGAAGGAATGGGCTCCATATTGCACACTGGGGGAAGAAATGCTGAATTTATCACCCCTTGCAAGAGCTGGAGAAAGAAAGATAGAAATGGAAAGAGAGAAGGAAAAGGAATAAGAAAATAAAAAAAAAAGCGACAACAAACCCTCAGAATGATTGTGCCTGAGCTGCACAGGAACATTATTTATGGTCCAAAAAACCCCAGAAGCATCAGAATGTAAAGCAGAATCACATCATCGATAACGGCGGGCCCTGATCAGAGGGAAAAGACATCTGAGGAGGGCAGGCAGGGAAATGGCACATTGCACCAGCTGCAGAGATTGCAAAGGGATTTTAATTCTGAGGGTGCTGAAGAAAATTGCAGATGAGAATAAATAGTGTCTGGTCATAGATCAGCACAACTTGATTTTCTTCCCTTTAAGTGCCACGGTATCAATCTTGGGAGGGGAGGGAAGGGAAAATTCAAGGTGGCAAATGAATTATTCCTCAAACCTTCCTCCTCATCCAGGAGGAAAAACAAACCCTCGCACTCTTGCTGGGCAAACTGGAAGGAGCCTGAAATGCAGATCAGGAGAGGAAATGGGGGAGGTGGGAAATGGGAAAGAAGGTATTTATATACAATAAATATTTAATCCTGCTCAGTGTTTCCTCCTGGAGAAACTCATAGCAGGGATTAATTTGTACATTCCTCTCTGCTCCACTGGTGCCCTTCAGCAAGGTTAATCTTTGCCTGATGCAAGTTGGGAAATTAAATCCATGGTGGTGGACAAACTTCCCCTGGGGTTGGATTTAATTTCTTGCTTTCTCCCCCTCCCAAAAATGATGGATGTGTGTGGAAACCACGAACCCTGCCTCGTGGAACAGATAATTCCTGAATGGATGGCCCCCCTCCTTCCTCTCCCCCTCTCTCCCTGTTGTGTATCTTAATTAATATTTCGAGTCTGGCAGGTTTTTGATTTCTGTTTCAACAGGGTCTCGGATCAACCTGCTTGAAGGAAACATCCCAAAAAGGGACAATTTTGGGGGTTCTTTTAGTGGCTGCTGCTCCCTCCTGAAATCCAGCATCGTGCTGGTGGCAGTGAGGAGCAGATGGGGTCCAACCTTCAGCGATGGGGGCTGAAGGGAGGCACTTCCCAGCCCAGTTTTCTGTCTCAGACATTTTTCATTAAAAATCCTTTTCTTAGGACTTTTCCTCCTGAGAAGCTGAGAGACCTCAGGAACAAAATGTAAACAATGGTTATCTGCTGCTGTGGAATGCAACAGGTGCATCTGTGATTGGTCTCATGTGGTTGTTTGGAATTAATGGCCAATCACAGTCAGCTGGCTCGGACTCTCTGTCCAAGACAGAAACCTTTGTCACAGAAACCTTATTCATTCCTTTTTATTCTTAGCTTAGCTAGCCTTCTGAGGAGAACTTTTTCTTCTATTCTTTTAGTATAGTTTTAATGTAATATATATAATACAATAATAAATCAAGCCTTCTGAAATACTGAGTCAGATCCTCGTCTCTTCCTTCAACATAAGACCCCTGTGAACACCGTCACAGATTTCCATCTGGGAGCCCCCAGGAGAGCTTTGGGTGTGAATTTGTGCCTCAATCCTGAAGAGATCTTCTCATGACCACACCTGGGATGTGTGAGACCACCTTTCCACCCCCAACAGCTCCTGGTGACATTTTAAACTTAAAAAGGCACAATCAGGGCATTTTGTTCCCTCTGGATCCCCAGGAAATGACATAACCATGGCAATGCCCTTCCACCTTCAGGTTGTGGGATATTCCCAAATTATCAGCACTGATGATGAATTATCATCTGAATTATCATCTATGTACTGCTGATGAATTGTTCCTGATGCTCTCCTGACTTGGGACTCTTTTGGAGTCTCAGGGAATCAGAGAATCCAGGAATGGGTTGGGTTGGAGGGACCTCAGAGCTCATCCAGGGACAGGGCAGGGACACCTTGACTACCCCAACCTGCTCCAAACCCATCCAGCCTGGCTTTGGACATTTCCAGGGATGGGACAAAAAGATCCCTCAGGCTCTGCTCAAAAAATCTGTGAGCTGAGAAGCAGCTTGAGGGGAAAAAAACAGAATAATCCAAGCGCGGCGCAGGGAATTTTCCACAAAGAACAACATCTCACTGTCCAATTAACATATTAATAATTAGGCAGGATGAGAACACGCAGTCCCGGGGCTGCCAGGCTGGCTCTGGCTGTTGCAGGGGTGCCTCTGAGCGTGACAGGCAGTGCTTACAAGATGTAATTGCAGCGCTTCACAGCTCCCCTCGTTGTGCATCTCGGAAGGAACAAGCAACGTTGGCTCCCCTCTGAAGGAGGGAACAGCTGCTTTCTGCAGGGTTTTGTGTGCTCCGTTTCTTTGGGGTGTTTGTTTTTGCTCAGGATGTTTGAGGAGTGCTGGTAATAGGAGCGTGAATTGGGGTTTGTTTGCTGCTGTGGGAAGCACCCGGGTTGTGCCTCTGCAGAAAATCACTTTGCTGCCACGGTGCCCCAGGATGGGGAAAATCTGCAGGTAGAGATGTTACAAGGAATAAATGAGGTGGCAATAGGTGCCATTAATAAAAGCACAGCTCACTAAACTCCTTCTGCTCTCAGATCAAAAGCAAAAAGGGTTTTCAGTGCAAGACCCCAAATCCAGCACTTCCACAGAAGATCCCCTACTGGGAAAAGGGATTGGATTCCCCAGAGCTGGAAGTGCTGAGGGAAGGATGAGTTAAGAAAGATGAATTATTTCCAAGGCTGGTTTTGGGTCACTGCACAATGGCAGAGGAGCAGCCCTGCCTAAACAGCCCCTGACAGATGTTGGGAACATCAGCCCAGCTTGGCCTCAAAGGAAAAGCACATGGGAAGAAAATAAAAATAAAGGAAAATCCAGATTATGCAGGGATAATAGAATTATTGGATAATTATGATAAATCCTTGCTCCCCACCTGCTCATGGCAGAGGGACACCGGGCTCATGGTGCCAAGTGACACACACAGCACTGAGCAGTCCTGTAAAAAAATATATTAAAAAATACAAAAAAGGGACTTGTCTGGCTGGAAAGCCAGAGCAGGTAATTTGCAGAGGCACAGCTCCTGGGCAAGGTGTGAAGAGAGGAGACACATCTGACTTGTACTGCTTCAGTTTTTCTGGGCACTCTGTAGATTAATTTACAGGTGGTGCTGAACTGCCAGAAGCACCTCCAGCTCACTTGTTTTTCCTCACAGGAAGATATAAGACAATTTTTAGTTTGTTTTTTTTTCTTTTCCCAGAGCTGTGGGTCAGATCAATTCCCCTTTTTCCTTGAGACATTAATAAAAACAAACCCAAGCCAAATGCAGCCTGGCTGGGAGAAGATGCAGGACAAAAAGCAGCTGAAGGACAAGAATAGCTCCAGCTCCTTTGAATGCCATGAGAGCCTCACTCTACCCAACAATTTGCATATTTTCTCCATGCTAATTCATGCACAATCCTCTCCCCTCCTCACTGCAGCCTCCCACTTGGTCCTGCTGTTTCTGTCTCTCCAGGAGAGCTCTGGTGGCACTCAGGCTGCTCCATCCTTTGTATGAAACACCCATTCACAGCTTCCCTTCTTGTTTGCCAAAACTCACCTAGACAGGGAGGGGATGCCCAGGATCTGCTCTCTAAATTTAACCAGTGCCAACGCTCCTTTTCTGGCCATTCTTATTTTTACCAGTCTGTTGTAAACACAGGGTTTGAGGAGATGGGGGAAGAACATCTCTTGGAGAGGAGACAGCAGCAGGAGCATCCCAGCCAGAGCTGTGACATCCTGTGGAGAGCAGGAGCTGTGGTCCCAATGTGACCCTGAGGGGCACAGGGAGGGGGACAGGGCAGGGCTGTGATCCTGTCCCCTTTCCCAGCTCCCAGGAGGAACTGGGATGTGCTGGTTGGTGCTGGTGCAGCCCCAGGTCAAAGCCAGCTGTGTTTGGTGAGAGCCTCAGGGCTCTGTTCTCTATCCCACTCCTACAAATCAGGTAGGATGGGCTTCTTTACGGACAGCCGGTGCTCCACCTGTTAGATCACAAAATTCTTCAGGCTGTAAAACTCCTTGAGATGATGGAGTCCAACTGAAGCAAGGCAAGGGAATCCAAGATGAAAAGCAGGGAGTGACTGGTCACAGAGCAGCACGAGGGGCTGGGCCTCTTCGTCCAGAGCAGGGCTGAAAACCAGAGCAAAGAACAGTTCCCATGTCCCAGGCAGACAGCAAATCCCACAGCAGCCCCTGTTTCACCCCTGGCAGCAGTGTGGGAAGCACATGGACACATCCCTGTGCCTGGGCCAGCTCAGGCACCTGCAGAACCAACAGGGACGGGAAAACCCTGCAGGTTTTACCTGCTCTCCTCACACAGCAGGGCACAAATCCCAGCCCAGGGCAAAAATCCCAGTCCAGGGCACTTAAAATAAAACCCAATATTAAAAATGTGTATTTTATGATTGGCTTTTCACAGATATTCAAGTGAATATTATATGTGTTGTGTTAGAAAGTGATGCTGTATTAATTCTATTAAGTAGTGTGTTAAATACAGTTTTAGGTTATAAAAAGTGTTAAAATAGAAACTATGATATGTAGGATACTTTTTTTAAAGAAAGGACTGAGATAGCAGCCACAGGACACCTGAATCTTTCAGATAAAAAGAATTTATTGCCCTCTTATCAGAAGAAATGAACTTCCCACCTCAAAAGCACTGTTAGGATTCAGAGGAAGAAGTTGATGATGACCAGACAGAATCCTGTGTTTGAATGGAATTTATGCATCATGTATGAATATGCAACAGGCTGTTGTTTTTAAGGGTTAATCCTCTGTTAACGTGGGTCCTTTCTCGGGCTCGTGCTCAGAAAAGGTACCCGGACTGTCCGTAACTCTTTGTTTCTATTGTCTCATATTTTCTTAATTCTAATTGTCCAAATCATTATTACTCTAATTGTATTACTATTTTTATAACCATTTTATTACTATTAAACTTTTTAAATTTTACAAACAAGTGATTGGCATTTTTCACAGATTTGGTGGTGAAAGATGCTTGTGGAGGAAGGAGCTTCAGGCCCCCGTTCACCTGCCTGCCTTGATCAAAGCAGCAAAGAGGGGTTTATTTTGGGCAGCTCTCAGATAGCCTGAGAGAAACACCCTGCCTTCAAAACAAGTACTTAAATAACACAGTAACCAGAGACATGGCCTGCTTTTCTGTATGAGGGGTATGGTGGGGGAAAGGCAGCAGCTGTCTTTGTCAGCTGGCAAAAAGATTCCCAAAGCAAGAAAAGGGAGAAAATGACCAAGATCATCCCCCTTTTGCTCAGGGAAGGGGCTCGGCTTCTCTCATTTTCCCTTGTACTCCCCATCCCTGAGTGCCCTGCTTGCCTCTGCCCTTACTGCTGCTGGACTGAAGCTTTTTGCTGAGAGACAACCTGTGTGCTGTCTGCATGATAAATGCTCAGTGGCAAGAAATGTAGGGCTATTACTATTATGAGATACAATTTTGTGAGGGAAATTGCAGGTGAAAAGTGCAGATAGACCATAATTTCTCAGAGAGGGTTTTGCCCTAGACTGCTGAACAACATCTGCTCACAGAGGCATAACAGAGGCTCTGCTTTGGGATCTTGTCTTGTCAAATGGCCCTGCAGTGCCAGCACCTGGGAATGTGCCTCTGGGCTAATGGCCTTGGCAGGAGAGGCTGGTGAAAGGATGGGACAACCTCTTTGCTCTGCTGGTGAGTGAGGAGCATTTCCCTGTCTCGAACAACCACCTTAAAAAAGCTGAAATATGGATAATCATGGGTGTCGCAGACATCTTTTTATGAAAATCCTTTCCTTAGGATTTTTCCTCCTGCGAAGCTGAGAGGCCTCAGGAACAAAATGTAAACAATGATTATCTGCTGCTGTGGAATGCAACAGGTGGATCTGTGAT
>JAWWMS010000054.1:2912239-2936352 GCA_035048045.1 Chlorospingus semifuscus
CTTTCCCTTTCCCTTTCCCTTTCCCTTTCCCTTTCCCTTTCCCTTTCCCTTTCCCTTTCCCTTTCCCTTTCCCTTTTCAAGCTGTGGAAACCCCACTGGGATCAGCTGCCCTTGGATAATCCCCACTCCATGGTCTGGGTGCTGCTCTGCTCCCCTCTGGGTGCTGAGCTTGGTGCTTTTCACCCTCCCTTTGCTGCTCCCTGAGGTTTGAGCTCCTAGTTCCATCCTTGTAGGATCCCTGAGGTGCTGAGCTTGGTGCTTTTCACCCTCCCTTTGCTGCTCCCTGAGGTTTGTGCTCCTGGTCCTGCCCTTGTAGGATCCCTGCTGCTGGAATTTGGGGTGAGCAGCCCCATCCTCACCCCATAACTGAGCAGGTTTGGGTGCTCACGCTCTGTCTCAATAATCTGCTCCTCTTTCTGTGGCTTTTCTAAAAATCCCCCCCAGTGTTTCACCTGCTGGAGTTACAGCTTTGGAGCTGGAGCACTAAATCATGGGCTTTGTTCTGGGAAAAGAGGTGGAAGATCTGCCAGGGCTCCTGTGTCAGCCAGAAACAGTCAGATCCCTCCTCAGATCTCTGGTTTTCCCTAATAGCAGATCAAAGCTTCCCTCAGCACCGAGGTGTTTGCTGCAAGCAGCAGTGATTGAGTGCAAATCACAACTGGTGAGAAGGGGTTGGGGTCACCTTGAGGCATGATCCAGGTCCAAGTGAAGTTTTTCCAGCTGGGTTTAAGTAAATAAAGTTATTTTGCCCTCATTTCTTCCTGCAAGCTGTGATACCTCTGCATTTCTGGGGTCCATCTGCATGAAGATTTGGCCATAACACCCCAAGATTTCCCAAAACGACTCCTAGAAGTTAATGGCAAACTAAATAACTAAAGATTAAACTATTTCAGGTCCTGGTTGGGTGGGGTTTGGAGCACTCTGGGCTGTGGAAGGTGTCCCTGCCCATGGAACTGATCTTCAATTTCCCTTCCAGCCCACCCCAATCTGTGACTTCGGCTCCTTCTCTGGACACCTTTGAAGATCATCACAGACCTTCTGCAGCCAAAGAATGAAGGGCAGAAGCTTTTGGGACACAGAGCTTGGCTTGGCCACTGCTGAGCTGTGCTTGTAGCCCCTGACCCACCTGCAGAGCTCCAGATGTCACCTCCTGAAGGTCCAACATCTCCTGGAGCTGCAGCACCAACCAGGGCTTGTTTGGAGAAGCTCCTGAGGACCAGAGTGACTCGGATCCAGTGGCAGCCACTGGTGGAGTTTCCCACAGTGAATTCCAGAGGATCCTGGAGTGAAACCTGGAGGAGAAGAGGAGGAGACGATGAGCAAAGTGTCCCCTGTGGTGTTTCCTTACACACAGCAGAGCCCTGGGGCCAAGAACGGAAAATTGGAGGTTGAGGAGCTCACCAAGAAGCTGGAAATTTTTTTTCCTGAATTTGTCTTGCGATGAGAAAATCAACAAGAGAAAAACTCCTCTGGTGAAGTTTCTGCTGCTGTGGAGAAGGTGAAGAGCTGGTGGCCACACAATCTTCTCCTCCACATCCAACCAAAACCAGGTTGGATTTTTGCACTGGAACTTCTCACTGAGAAGAAAGAAAAAACAACAAAGAAAAGATTCCAGGCCTGGAATTCCTCCCCATGATGAGTTTGGGTTTTATTTTAAAGTATTTCTTTACCTTTAAGCACTCTTGCACTACTGCTCTGATGAACTTTCCAGGCTCCACAGTGCAGGGGGGTCCTGGGGAAATCCTGCTGCAATCAACTCCAAGAAGAGATTCAACATCACGGGGGTTTAGGTGGAAACAGTAAACTTGATTTATTGAAAAAAAAAATCTATTACATTTATTCCTTTATTACACAGGTTTAAAATATTTAAAAATAGCTCTTATGGGCATTACACTTAAATTTTATGACATGTTTATTGGACTTTGAAGAAATGTACAATATGGCATTTGACACTATATTTTAAAAAGGGCCTTATGTACTAAAAGTTTGGGGTTTTTTTTTCCATAGGTTTTATTTTTCTTATCAACATTTGTTCAAGTCAATATATATTAAGGGGAGGAGGGAAATAAAATTACACAAAAAGAAGGTCTGCAAATACAAGTAGTAATTTTATTGCAATATACCGTAGCTAAGTGGTCTGGGGGGGATTGGAACAGTTGGGAGCTCAGTACAATTACAACACTGTGGAATTCAACAGAGGAAATTTTTATTCTTTTTTCTTTTTTTTTTCTTCTTCTTCTTCAAGCAGAGAAATCAAAAGGAAAAAAAAAAAAAAAAGCTCCCTTGATGAGAAAATTGAGAAAATTGAGAACAGAATCCCATGACCTGGGCAGACACAAATATCAAAATATCAGAAATATCAGGATATGGCTTTGCTGGGATGTGCAACCTTTCCTGCCCTTCCCGCTGTTGCCAAGGTGACTGAGAAGCTGAATTCCTTATTTATTATCCTAAATTCCTTTTCACTGCTCTGCTGCCCGGAGTCTGCAGTTTTTAGGGTAGCACCTTTTGGGTTTTTTTTTTTTTTTTTCAATTCCCTAAAGTGGGAGAGAGAGCACAGGAGAAGAAGGGAGAGGGATGGACACGGCTCCTCCAGGCCCCAAAAAGCACCTCTGGCATCGCTGCTCCCTCCCTCGGATGCTGCTGCTCTCAGTTTGGGCAGGAGGGGGGAAAAGACATCATATATAGGCTTTTTTCACAGTAAATGTGATGTCTTTTCCTTGCTGGTGAAAAATCCCCCTTGAGCTGAACGCTCCGGGCTGAAGGATAATAATAATAATAATAATAATTTATAAAAACCCCACCTTGCAATGGTTATTTTCCAGCTGAGAGACCTGAAGAAGGAAAACGCGCAAGGAGGGAAAATAAAAGGGAAAAGAAGAGGGTGTCAGCACGCTGGGAGCCGTGGAAGGAATAAAAAAGAGTGGGAAGAGCAGGAAAATTGCAAATTCCCTGGATTGCTGGGCGGGCAGCACCCCCACGGCTTCAGGACACCCAACATCTACATAAATTAGCACCACAAACGTTCAGCCACTGAGGACAATCTGCTCTGCTTCCAGCCGGGAAAAGACGTGGATATCCTTGGGAAAACCAAATAATAATAATAATAATAATAATAATAATAATAAAAATTGTAAGGACATTTAATGTTTTCTTTTTTTACATGGGCGCATCTAAGGAAGGAGAGGAGCAGGATTTGGACAGAAGAGATAAGAAGGTGCCATGCATTTATCAGCAGCCAAAATCTGCCTGAAAGTGCCTAAAAAGCCAAGTGGGAGATTGGCCAGTGGCAGGGTATCCCCAGTGTTGTGTTAAAGTTATCAGATAGCACCACAGAGATATGTAAAAATAACTATAAAAAGCACCTTTTTTTCCTTCTTTTTTTTTTTAGGTTTTTTTTTTTATTCTTGATATTCAGAGAGGACAAATGGATTTCCCCTGCCACTGGGATCTGCCACTGGGAATGGATTCAGGTTTAATTCTTATCATTTTAAAGAAATGCTGAAAGAAAAAAAGAAGAATTAATTTAAAATATGGGTGTTAAGCAAGTGGATGAAAAGGCAGAGACTCAATGCAGATCCTGCTTTTAGATTAGGGGACTTGTAGGGAATTTGTTAAAAAAGTGGCTTTAATTTCCTCATTTGGAAAGGAATCATTCCAAAAGGCATCTGTGGCTCAGGGGGTTGGTTTGCACCTGATCCTGGGGGAAATTCCAAGGCTCCAGATCCCAGTTTGGGGCTGGGAAGAGGCACAAGTGGGGACAAGAGCTGCTGTCTTCATTCCCAGCTGGAAGCTTGGCTGGGATGGGGTGGCTTCAATACAGACAAGGTCACTTGCATGGTTTGAAGGCGGAAACATTCCAACATTTCAAATAAAATACGACACAAATATTTACTCACAAACATACAAAAATAGAAGCACCTTTAAGACAAGGCAAAGAGATGCCCAGTGTGACCTTGAGTCAGCACTTTGGAAAACGTGGAATGAGGCAAACTCAGCGGAGCAAACATGGAAAATTCTGGAATTGGCCATGCTGGAGCTGATCCAAACCTCGTGGAAGGCAACAAAACCCCTCTGAGGAGCTTCAGATCCTGGACTGCCAGGACTTTGAGCTGGACACGAGGAATTTCAAGTTTTTTCCTATTTTTTTTTTTCCTTAGGAACAAACAGACGCTTCCTGGTGTGAAGAGGAGGAGGAGGAGGAGGCAGGAGGAGTTTGCTGGAGGTGGGCTCAGCTCGGTGGCAGCAGCAGGGACAGGGCCAGGTCTCCGTGTGTGGCTGTTGGTCATGAGATTCCATATCCATCCTGGGAATGGCTGAGGGGGGCACAGAGGGGCTGGGGCAAAACCAGGGACACAACAAAATAGGTGGGGAGGAGGAGGGGAAAAAAAAAATAATAACCCATCGCTGTCCAGTTTCAGACCGTGCACGTGACGAGGAATTCTTTTTTTTCTCCGTTTTTTTTCCTTCTTTTTTCTCTTTTTTTGTTTTTAATTAAATGGCGCAATGAGGTTACGAGGTTGCTCATTTGGAGACTAGGTTCAGGTGGCTCTTTTAGCCCAGGAAGCAAGCTGGTCCCACCTCGAATCCAAATTTCTGTGCCGCTTCTCCGAAGTCATTGAACATGATGTCGACTATGGGCACCTGCTCCACTTTGGGCGTGTTGATCTCCAGGATGGTTTTCTGGTAGCCCTTCCTTGCCTGGAATGAGGGAAAGAGGAGCTCTGAGGATGCCTCCAAGCCAACATCAGCACAACTGAATAATCACCACTCTGCTGGGAATGTGGGGGTGATTTTTTGCTGGGAATTTTTGGATCCAAATGGGAGTCACCACCACCCAAATAAATTTATTTGCATGTTTAACACACTGAAAAACCCTTGGGAGATGCCCAGACCTTGGAGCAGAAGCAGGTCATGATACTCTAACTATCCTCCAGCACATTTCCAAGCTGGAATGAGAGCCTGCAAAAGTTGGAGCTGTGAAAGTTTTTGTTTTCCCTTCCCCAGGACACACCTGGCTTGTTGGGCAAATGGTAGCAATTTAATTTGAATATATTAGTGAAAAGATCACATTTAAAGTTTGGTGGAATGCACAAGATACTGCTGTCTTTTTATCATGCCTGGTGGCCACGGAGTTGTTTCCAAAATATAAATAATTATTAGAGGAGCAGAAGTACCCCCTGAGGGCATACAAAGCTGCACAAACAAGAGAATTTATGGAGCAGCTTTGGGCTCTACCTTTCCCTGTGATTTGTGTGGCTCGGGAGAACAGGCTGGAGCACAGCTATGAGAAAGGGCTGGAAGTTCAGGAAAAACACATTCAAATTATGGGAAGAACATCAGCCCTGGCCTCAGCAGCCTCCCCACTACAGCAGGACCTCTGTGGCAACGCCATATGGGGCAGCCCAACCTCATCTCCACAGGGTAGGGCTCAATCCTGGAATCATTTAGGATGGAAAAGACATTTAGGACTGAGTCCAACCATTAACCCAGCACAGCTGAGCCCAGCAATTGGATGGGTTGTAGCATTCGCTCCCAAAAAAGACATAAAAGCACCTCTAAACTCCTGGTGGAGTTCTCTAAATTCCTAACAGCCTTTTTATGGGTCTAAGAGTCAGACTAAAATCATCTTTAATGTAGAGAATCAATTGTAAACCCCAAACTCCTTTTAAGTAAATAGATAAATCTCAAATATCCTGCCTGTGCTTTGGGCAGCACGATCTGCCAGGGTAAAAGATTAATCCAATTTATCTGCCCAAAAGGTGGAGGTTTTCAGGAGGCTCACCCCCTTTAAAATGTGCAATATGTGCTCCTCCAGCAAGCCTGAGATTCAGGAGGGGAAAGGAGAGAAGGCCTTTTTTCCCAAGGATGTTATGTCAGCAGGAGACACGAAAAACTTGAGGACAAACTTCTCCTGAGTGTTTCCAGAAGGGGGCTGGATGCCCTTTCCCTCTCCAGGAATGTGTTAAAAGTTCTAATCTGATTTTCCTCATTGCTCCATCAGTAAAAAAATCTGTTTGTGCCAGAACAGAAGCGTTTCAATCTCAAATTACACGAGGAGATTTTTCTGTCAAACATCTCAATCTTTCTGTCCCGTGGGCTCCAAATGCTGCAGTTCCAGAGGGTGGGAATTATTCATGTTTTTACACCAGCAAGCTGGGGCTCAAAATAAATGCATGCAACACCTGCTTTGCCAAATTTTTATCTCCTGAGGGCATAATTTTCAGAGTTTAAACCAAATCAAGCATCCAAGAGGAGTTAGAAGGAGAGGATGTGAGGCACCTTTGGAAATTGTGGCTGTGCTTGTGCACCCCATGAGCAGCACAGCCCAGAGCCCTCCTGGGGCTCCAAACCCAAAAATTCCAACCAAACCCTTCCTGTTTTGCCTCCTAGAATTTCTGAAAGCAGTTACAAAGATCCTTATCAAACCTTGCAAATTCCCAACCTTAATTTTCAGAATTTCTGAAAGAAAAGATCTTTATCAAACCCTGCAAATTTCCAATTCCAATTTTCAGAATTTCTGAAAGCAGTTACAAAGATCCTTATCAAACCCTGCAAATTCCCAACCCGAATTTTCAGAATTCTTGAAAGAGAAGATCCTTATCAAACCCTGTAAATTTCCAACCCAATTTCCAACCCCAATTTTCAGAATTCCTGAAAGCAGTTACAAAGACCTTTATCAAACCCTGCAAATTCCCAACCTTAATTTTCAGAATTTCTGAAAGCAGTCACAAAGATCCTTATCAAACACTGAAAATTTCCAACCCAATTTCCAAACCCAATTTTTAGAATTCCTGAAAGAAAAGATCCTTATCAAACCCTGCCAATTCCCAACTCCAATTTTCAGATTTTCTGGAAGAATTACAAAGATCTTTATCAAACCCTGCACATTTCCAACCCAACCTGGCGCCACCGCTTGCCTCTCCCCATGTGAGGAACTGGGTGAGAACAAAACCCCAGGGAGGCTTTTAAAACAACAAGCAGCACTTTTAGGCAGATAAATTGGATTAATCAGATTAATTTGACTCCTGGAGGTGCTGCAGCTTCCCCTGACTTCCAGCAGGATCACAGATTCCCATGGAATAATTTATTTCCAACTTAGGGAAGAGCACGGTGATGTCTCCCGTGTCAAGGACAACCCTGAAGCACTGAGAATTTGGGGGTGATCTGCTCTGGGGAAGACAGTGCTGGCCAAGCAGGGGAGGGCACAGAGGTGTCCCCACGGTGTCCCCAAGGTGTCCCCAGGGCCAGGAGCCCCCACGTACCGCGCAGCCGTCGAGGGCAGGTCGGATGTAGGGGTTGTTGTCGTAGGACATCTCCTCGTCGTTGGAGCCCAGGAAGCGGATGGCCTTGTCGTAGCTGTTGGTGGTGGCATCGTGCCAGGCCACCGACTGGTAGCAGTTGTAGGTGATGTTCTGGCGGGCCGAGGCGCTCAGCAGACGCAGGAAGGTCATCTGCACCACCCCGATGGGGTTCCCGTCAGAGTCCACGTAGGAGAGCTGGGAGAGGGGACAAGGGACAACACTGGGCAGTGAGGGACAAGGAGACACAGCTGGGGGCTCTGAGGGACACCAGGGTCACCATGACACTGCTCCTGGGGGACACCAGGGTCACCATGACACTGCTCCTGAGCTGAGAGCTCTGAGGGACACCAGTGTCACCAGCACAGACACTGCTCCTGGGGGACACCAGGGTCACCACAGACACTGATCCTGACCTGGGGGCTCTGAGGGACACCAGGGTCACCAACACAGCCACTGCTCCTGAGGGACACCAGGGTCACCAACACAGACACTGCTCCTGAGGGACACCAGTGCCACCATGGATGCTGCTCCTGAGGGACACCAGTGTCACCACAGATACTGCTCTGCTCACTCAAGAACTTTTTGTTCTCCTGCTGGATGGGGTGAGGGTGTGAACAAAAAAATTAAATCTAAGGAGGGCAAGCAAAAATAGACAAGGGGATTTCAGCTGTGGCTGCAAGAGGGTGAGGATTTGGGGATATGTCTCAAGTTTAAGCCAATATTGGGTGTATTTCTCCAGCTTTTGAAGAGGAGAGAAGGTGAATTTCTGTCAGGGTTCAGGGCTTTATTTTCCTGTCCTGTCCAACACAAATTTCTGACTGCTGGGGGTGTTTTGTTCTGCACACTCTGGGGCATTCTCCATTCATTTTTCCTGGGGTTTGAGGCAATCCTGGCCCTGCTGGTGACAACTGGGGGCTGCCCTGGTTGGAAAAGCTCAGCTCAGGTAAAGGGAAAATGGATTTGCTGCCCTGTTATGAACACAGACTGTGAATCCCAGTCTTGCACACTGGGATTTGCTCCATTCTGCCCACCACGCTCCTTTTTCTCCCATGCAGGAGAATTTATTCCTACAAAAAAAACAATTATTGAAACCCAATCCCAGCACTTGGGGGATTCAGGACTTTGTGGGACTTTCACAGCCCACAAAATGAATTTTTGCAGGTATGAACTGACTGTGCTTGAGGTGGCATCTCCAAACCAGTGCCCTGGATGGACTGAGGGTTTCTTTAGAAACAACCAGGAACAAACCCCAGGCACCCAACGTGGATCTCCTCCAGGTGCCACCAACCCTCGAGCTGTGGTGCAGGCTGCAAACAGTAGAAGAGATTGATTGATAACCACAAGAAAACACTGAATTAAAAGAGATAATCCAAATAAACAAAGATACCAACCGGTTTGTCAGGATGCTGCTGCACTGTCCTCCTGAGAGTTAAATGTGACTGACCAGGAGAGAGCCACGCATGCCAGGAGGAGCTACCGGAAAGCCACCAGCACGTGGAAGGAAGGGGACAAAAAATGCCAAGGACTTGTCACACACCCAGTGTGGCACTGCTGAGCTGCAAGACCTTTTTTTATTCAGTTTTATTTCAAACCAGGGCTTGTGCCTTTTAAGAGGTCTTTTGTTGTTCAGGCTGTGCAGATTTGGTGAAGCCCTGTCCCAGTTTTCCAGCTGGAGTGACTAGGAGCTGGTTTTGTGCACAAAGTTTGCTCAGTTTGGGAAAATTCAATATTTTCCTCTTTTCTCTGTGCTGGGAGGTGTCATGGGGATGGGATGGGGTGGGGTGGGATGGGATGGGACGGGTGCAGGCCTCGTTAGAGCTGCTGGGAGTTGTGTGTAACACACACAGAAAACATCTGCAAGCCTCTCATCCCTCTAAACACAGCTTGGCTGCATCCTGAGGAAAGGTAAGGAATTGGCTCCAAGGGCTCTGTAGAATTGATTAATGGTGGTGTGGGAGCATCAAACCCAGCTGGTTTGGTTGTATTTCATATTTACTGCACCCCTCTCACTCCAGGTGTCTCCAGAAGAAAGGCAGCATCTGCCCAGCTGTGCAATCCCAGGATTTATATGGAGATTCTGACAGCACTGGAAATCTTCCCCTGAGATTTGGGGTTCCCCAAGGGTTCAGCCCCTCAAGACACCAGGACCTTCTCCATGGAGTAACAGGAGCAGAGCTGCACCCAGAGGGGAACTCAAACTCCTTTTGATTCTGCCATTCCACGCATAAATTTCAGCTGAGGCCAATGTGTCCTCAATTTACCAATCTCATGGTTCCAGGTACTGACTGAGGCAAAATCAGAGCTAATCTTAAAATAAATAAATAAATAAATAAATAAATAAATAAATAAATAAATAAATAAATAAGTAAATAGAATTTTTATGGCCTGTGTGTTTGACTGTTTTGTGGGTCTTCCACATACTGGTGGCTTTTTTTACGTTTCCAAACAGAAAAAGCAGGACAGGTAAAAAAAAAAAAAAAAAGAAAAAAAGGCAGGAAAATGACAACACAAAAGGATGGAACAAAGAGCTCCAATAGCACCAGAAATGTTTTTATCTGGAAAAGAATAAGCCCTAAGCTCTAGGCTGGCAAGTGAGCCTCTAAGAGAGCTGGGAAAAGGAGAAGCAGGGGAGATGGAGAAGAGGAGGCACTTGGACCATTAACTGATGAAGTGCTCTGCAATTAAGCTATGAGTAGCTGCCCTCCAAGGAGCCAGGAGGCTGAAGCCTTGGCTCTGCAGCCTGATTTGGTGATGCAGAGAAGCCCCAGAAGCCGTGTCCTCCTCGAGGGCAGGGTCAGAGCAAAATGTGTTTTAGTGGCGATGGAATGCAGCAAACGTGGGAAACAACGCAGGGCTTGGGTTGTTTGCCCTTTAAGGTGGAAGTTGGGGCAGGAACCCCTGCCCTGGGGAGGGATAACTCAGTGGGACACAGCAGAGCATCTCCTGGCCCTGGTTGTGTCCATGGAATATTTGCCTGTTCCCACATCCTCCTGGTTTGACTGAGCTCAAGTGCATCCCACTGATTCTACAGGAACTGATGGGCCAGGGGACATTTCTGGGGCTGGAGACACAAATCTGACATCCCAGCACTGGGTCTCTGTGCATGTCCTGTTACCAGATAAGAAACCAGAGCTTTTCCTGCTTTATGCCTTGTTTGACCTCAAAACAGCTCTTCCCCCATGAAAAAAAAATCCTTAATTGTGACTCAGTCAAATTCCTTTCCACTAGGCTTGGCTGGAAATCTTCCTTTAAATAAATTACTGGTTCTCCCAAGCTCTGGGGTCAGCATGGGAGTCTCCAGAGTGGTTCATCTCCACAAGGGGACAAAATTCACCCTCTGGGGCAGACCAGAGGTCAGAGATGTGCAGCTCCTCCCCTGGGTCCCAGCTTGGGGCTGGAGTAGCATTTTAGGGATCTCTCAGCTCTTGGGGTAAGGCTGCACTGCTGGGGGACAGCAACAAGGGGACACCCAAAATGGGGACTGAGGAGGAGACCACAACAGCTCTCCCTGTGGGATGCAGAGCTCCCTGTGGGATGCAGCTCTCCCTGTGGGATGGACTGTTCCCTGTGGGATGCAGAATTCCCTGTCGGATGCAGCTCTCCCTGTGGGATTCAGAATTCTCTGTGGGATGCAGAACTCCCTGTGGGATGTAGTGTTCCCTAAGGGATGGAGCTCTCCCTGAGGGATGAAGAACTCCCTGTGGGATGGAGAATTCCCTGTGGGATGGAGTGTTCCCTGAGGGATGGAGCTCTCCCTGTAGGATGCAGAATTCCTTGTGGGATGCAGAATTCCCTGAGGGATGCAGAGCTCCCTGTGGAATGCAGCTCTCCCTGAGGGATGGAGAGTTCCCTGTGGGATGGAGCATTCCCTGAGGGATACAGAACTCCCTGTGGGATGGAGTGTTCCCTGTGGGATGCAGAATTCCCTGTAGAATGCAGAATTCCTTGTGGGATGCAGAACTCCCTGTGGGATGCAGCTCTCCCTGAGGGATGTAGAACTCCCTGTGGGATGGAGTGTTCCCTGTGGGATGCAGAACTCCCTGTGGGATGCAGAACTCCCTGTGGGATGCAGAATTCCCTGTAGGATGCAGAACTCCTGCAGGGCTCTGTGCAGACAGAGCTGCCCCAGGGTCCCCAGGATGTCCCCAGGACACCCCTGTGTCCCCTTCTAACCCCAGGCAAAGCTCTCCAGTCCCCAGTCAGGCAGACTGGAACAAAGCCCTGCAGAGGCTTTGGGCTCTCTCAGAATTCCACCTTAAACACCTCCATGTGCCTGGCAGGGGGTTAGTCCAGCATGCAGGGGGCAGCAGCGTGGCCATACCAAAGCAGGTGCCGAGCTCTGATTCAGGGCCAGGGTTAGCCACTTACCAAGGACCCCCGCTTGTATTGACTATACCATGTGGAAGGCTGCTCTTTGGGCCAACGAGCCATTTTACTCTGTAAAATATGACAGGGGGTTAAAGGAAACAGCAAGCACCAGGATGCATCTTACCAGTTTACCGCGCTTGAATTCACTGAACCACGAGCCTGGGTTTTCCTTGGGCCAGGAAGTAATTCTAGCCTAGTTTGTGGACAGCAAGGAGGGGAGAGAGAAAGAAAAAAAAAATATAATCAAAATTAAAAAGTTTACTTTCATTCCAGAGTCTGCATGTCTTATTGAAATTGTCCAACTTGCTTTAAAATTATTTTTTTAATTTTATACATCACTAGTGAGAGCAGAAGGTGGCTCTCAAGCAGAGGAGATAGAATGGTGCTGCTCTGACACCAACCTCCTTTGCTAAGGGCTGTCTCTGCCTCCTGGGAACTTGGGATGCAAATCCAGCAGTGGTAGGAAAATTAAAGGGAAAGACAGAGAGGGAGAAAGGAAGCACGGATGGGAAAAGGTGCATTGATCTTCGTGTGGAGGGCAGTGCTGGTGCTGGAGAAGCCTGGTGCCTCTCTAATGCCAAATCCAGGTGCTGTGGGGCTGGGAAAGGCAAAGGATGTGGTGAAGGAAAAGCCTCTGCCTGCCTCAGGTGCTGGACACACAGGATGGAGCTCCAGGTACCCACAGGGGTGACCTGGACAGGGAATCAGCCACCAGAGCATCCTCAAGGCAGCCCCAGCTCAGCACCTGAGCCAGAGCACAAGGAAGGAGTGTGGCTGCTCCCTCAGCCTCCCACAATGCCTCATTTGGGCTGGAAATCTCTCCTAAAGCAGCAGCCCAGCTGCAGTGACCGGGGACTGCCCTGCCCTTCACAGGATGGCACCTGCAGAGCAAACCCCAGAGTTTGTGCTGGGGGAGGAATGGGCTGAGAGGAGCTGTCACAGACATCTTTTTATGAAAATCCTTTCCTCAGGATTCTTCCCTCCTGAGAAGCTGAGAGACCTCAGGGACAAAATGTAAACAATGATTATCTGCTGGTGTGGAATGCAACAGGTGCATCTGTGATTGGTCTCATGTGGTTGTTTCTAATTAATGGCCAATCTCAGTGAGCTGGCTCGGACTCTCGGTCAGACACAAGATTTTATTATCATTCCATTTCTCTGCCTTTCTTTGCTAGCCTTCTGATGAAATCCTTTCTTCTATTCTTTTAGTATAGTTTTAATATAATATATATAATAAAATAATAAATCAAGCCTTCTGAAACATGGAGTCAGATCCTCATCTCTTCCCTCTTCCTGGGACCCTGCAAACACCACCACAGACAGATAGCAAGACAGAGCTCTCCTTTGCTTTTAGTTAGTTTTTAGCTAGCTGAAGCAGAGAAGTTCCCTAAACTGGAGTTTTTATTTTTCTTTAGACCTGCTTAAACCTACTCTAAACTGAACACCCAAAAGAGCACCTACAGCTCACACCTGTAGCCCACCAAACCAAGCCTGAGCCACAGCACTTCCAACACCAAAAACATTGATAAGAGACTAAGTCCAACTACAGCCCACAAAACAGACTTTCTGAATTTACCATCTCTTTTAAAGCAGCAAAAAGCTTAATTGTTTAATAATGTTCATTTTTTTGTACTAGTAAATGCGTGTTTATTTATTAAATAAACAGGTTCTTTTCACTTTTCTCCCAAGAATATTTTCCTGAACCAGTTAAAAAAAGCCACTAAAATCTACTTTTTAGAAGAACTCCTTCAAAAGTTTTCTCCCAAATTTACCTTAAACTGTGGAAGTTTGGGATGCACAGAGGAGCTCTGCTGTGGGGCAGTGTCACCTCTGAGCACAGGAAACCCCCTGGTGAAAGCTTTGTTTGCACCAGGGGAACCTTTTGGAGCATCCTGAGCTATGTGGGGGTTTGGGATTTTTTGAACCCCATGTTTAACCTCTGTGGTGTGGGCTACACAAGGTTAACACAGGGAAGATCCTCCTCTCTCTGGAGGAGGAATTGCCTCCCAGACGTGGCAGCCCCACACAGCAGCTCAGAGGGAACTCCCTGGGGGTTCCTGTCACAGGGACAAACCCTGTGACAAAGTCTGTTCACTTTTGGGGTGCTGTTTTCCCATAAAGCCAAAGCCATTACCTTTCTTTGCAGGCTTCTTGTTGTTGTTTAGCTGCCCACTGACGTCCTGTAACCGTTTTTCTAGTTCTTTCTTCTTTTCCTGAGCTAACTCTTCTTTTGACTTTGCTGCTTGCTTTTTGCCACTGGCAGCTGTGGGGGAGGAAGGCAGAGTTTCTGAAAGTGCAAGGGATGCAGGGGGAAAGAGTGGACATCACTATTTTACAGGGCATGTACATCTGTGTGCACACTCTGCAGTGACACTGCCAACATCCAGTGCTCACACAGCAACTACACATCCCAGAGAGAAGACAACACCTGAAGTTGCCTTGCTCATCAAATCACCACCATCCTGTTAACATGCAATTTTTTTTTTTAAGAGAGATCTTCTGGAAAGTATTTTAGAAGATAGAAATATCCATGTAATAACCTTGTCATTACAGGTTACTTACCAGCCAGTTATATGGTCAATAATTACAGATTTGTAATTACAGAATTGTTACATGGGTTTTCTGCCCTGTAAAATAAAGTGTCCCATTAAAGGTTGTCAGGAGAAAAGCATCTGCCATTAAAACTTCCGATCCCCTCACGCAAGAATCTACTGTGGTTTATGTTGCTCTAAATAGAAAACAAAACAAACAAAGGCAAATTAAAAACCAACTGAGGCAAAGGCTGGCAGACAACAGGAATGTAACTGCATCAGGATGGAAAGGGTGAGAAGGACCAGCAACACTCACACTGCCAAGGAAAGGAAATATTCCTCCAAAGGAGGAGTAATTGAACACAGGTGTTGGCCAGGATGGGAAGCACAAGACAGGAGCCAGATATTTTGCCTGATCCAGCAAGGAAATACCTACATTTCTGTGAGCTGTTTTAAAAAAAACAACAAAAAAAGAAAACTGGAAAGCACAGTCCTGAGAGGGAACACTCAGCACAGGAGTCCAGCCAGGCTCAGACATGCCAGGCTCACAGAGTGGATATCTGAGGTTATCTGTGTTACTCTGTGCTCTGGTTCCAAAACTGAAGGATGCTTTCCTGTTCTGGAAAATCCTTTCCTGAGCTAGGCCAACAGTGAAGGATTCAGGGGGAAAAAATTAAGCAAAATGAAAGGTCAAAGTCTGTGCTTTGCTTAGGCCTTCCTGAAAATCCCGAGGAAGGAATGGAGATGCTCTGCAAGAGCAAGGAGTAGCTTTTGTGTCACAACCTTAAAAGCAAAACTCTCTTAACCAAGAGGGCCAGGAGCACTTCAGGGAAGTGATCCTACTGCTGTCCAACTGGAGCTAAACTCTCCAAGGAATTCCCTTTGTGGACGAGACACAAAGTCTGTCCCACACTGAACCACACACTCAGCAGCAGACTGACGTTCACCCTCTGGACTGACAGAGGGTGAGGCCAATGTGGTGATCAGGACACACAGCAAGAGCAGTTTTGGGGTGAATACACAACTCAGACACACCCAGAATCCACAGGTAACCAGGTAACCTTGTGCAAATCATTTATTGCCTTGGTGGTTTGGATCCCAGCCACGTTTTTTGTTTCCTTCCTAATTAGATGCTAAACTATTCAGGATAAGAAACTGATCCTTCCAGATGTATGCATGTAACACCTGACACAATGAGACTGAAACCTTTACAGGGCCTTCCAGAGCCTGGGTAAGTAATAAAGGCATCCCACAGGTCTTGCAGAGGAACACATTGGCTCTCCAGGTCTCTGCAGCAGGACACCATGGGAAGAAAGAACAGAGAAAAACAGGAAGTTTCTGTACATTTCCTTGGGAGAAAAGAATCTCTAAAAATTCCTGCCACCACATACCCACCAGGTGGATAAGAGAATCTCAATACACATGCCCTGACTCCAGAGCTGAGCCCAAGAGCTGCTGGGGGGAACACGTGCCCCGGGAGGTTGACTTACAAAATGGTTTCCTTTGTTTTTTCTGTAAACAAGATTTCACGTATCTCTCCAGTTCTCGTAACGTTGTGGGCTTCAAGGTTTCAAAATCTATTTCAATCTCGTCGGGATTGGAGTCTCTGAGGGAGGGTTCTCTGGACTGGATGATGTGAACCACCCTGCCCAGCTTCTCCCCGGGCAGGCGGTTGATGTCCAGGCTGAGCTGTCGCTTCTCGTCGTAGGTCATGGGCAGCCCTTCCTCCTCCTCATCCGAGTCGTAGGTTGCAGATGCCTGTTTGCCTCCTTTCTTGGGCTGCCTGGGGAGGTTGTCAAGCATGAAAACATTCATGGGGACACAGCAATGAATTCTTTTTTTTCCCCTGACTCCCTCGTAACAAACATCCCCATGCTCTTGGCTTTGAAGCTCTCGTCAGATGGCTGGAACAGCAGCACAAGTGCTGAAAAAGTTCAGCAGCCTGAGATCAGCTGTTGTGTTCCTATTATATTTTAGCCCTGTGAAGTGTGACAATGAGCCCAAGTAGCAGCAGGGGGGCAGCCATGAAATGGCACGTTCTTGGTGGCTGCACAAAAGGCAGGCCCCAAAACCTTATCTGAGAGCAATCAGGCAGGGATTCAAAGAGCTGGACAGTGAAGACACAGTGGTTCCACTGCCAGCTCCAAGTTAAAGACTCCCTGGAGTTGTCTGGGAATGGGAACAGTATTCAGCAGCAAATTAACAACTACTGAGCTTCCCCAGGAATTAGGGGCAGAGCTGGAAGCTCTTGGCTCTCTCCTCAAGGCTCTCACCTGTTAGCTGTGGTTGTGCTGTTCGCTTTCTTAGCTGGGGCTTTCTTCTGTTGGGCTTGTTTTGGTGGTTGAGCCACCTTGGGTTTTTTCTCCTCCTCAGCTTTGACTTTGTGCTTTTCTTTTTCCTTCTCTTTATCTTTCTTTTTCTTCTCTTTCTCCTTCTTCTCTTTTTTTTTCTTTGGTTTGTTCACTGGTGCTTGGGACAGTGCAGCCAGCTGCTCATGGACGGCTTTCAGCTGGGGGAAACAGAGGAAAAACCATCAAGGCAAGGTAACTGCTGCCTCCACAAACCCTTCCCCCTACATCCCAAGGTGTAAGTATAGCCTAAAGCCAAAAATCAAGCAGCTCATACTCTGGGATCCCAGAAGGAAGGAGAGAGCATCAGCACTGAGAAAAATCATCCTGAAGAAAATCACTGTTACATCCAACATGCACTGACTGCACAGCTGAATGCTTTTCCCCTTAGGCTGGGGATGCTTCCCTGCATGCCAGCCTAGGTGGGATTTTCCAGGACACAATTCCTGCTGCTGTGCTCTGTCTAATGCACAGACACACAGCTGGGATGGTGCAGTACCTGCTCCTGGAGCTCAGCCAGCCGAGTCGCCCGCTCCTCCTCGGAGTCGGAGCTGTCGGAGTCTGAGGAGCTCTCCTCGCTGCTGTGGCTGCTCTCTGTGCTTTTGCTCACCACTGGGGCTGTTGGGGGAGGTGGAGGGGGGGCCTCTGCAGGCTCATCGGGCATTTTTGCAAACCTCATCTCAAAGACATCCTGCAAAAAGGAGGAAAACTGGTGACCCAAGGAGCCTCGGCCACAGACAGCTCACTCTGGTCTCAAATACATCAGGGGCAGGTGTACTACAAGTAAATAATAATATACAAAATATGGTTGCCCATCTGGAAAGCCCAAGAAAATCCTCCAATTACTTTAAATGCAATATTTTAGGAGCTGAACATGGCGTTGGGCCCATGCCATGCGAAGAGCACAACAGTCCTGCAGAGAGCACAAGGCTCTTTCCAAGGGCTGGAAGAATCTCCCTTGTTGGTACCTGGATCTCACCTTGTAGCTGAACTAAAAACACTCTGGAAGATGCATTTGCCAACACCTTTACCTGGAGTTTCCTGGCCATGGCCACCACCTCGTGGTCTGGAGGATTGTACTTGTAACAATTAGAGAACATTAACCGAATATCTGCTGCAAAACCTTGTGCATCCTGGTATTCCCGACTGTCCATCTTTTTCTGCAAATAAACAAGCCAAAGGGGAAAGAAAAAAGAAAAGCCATAAGCAAAAGGAATTTGTAGCAACTGCATGAAGGACACATGAACCTCAGAAGAGCCTCAAAAATCCCATCTAAGAGAATGGAAGTTTGATTTGGGTTATTTGTTCCTAAGTAACATTCAGAGTTTCTTCTTTATAAAACAAGCAAACACCAGGCAACTAAAGAAGTTGATATCTCATAGCAGTTTAAACACTAAGATTCTAAACTGGCCTTGTTTTCTAAGTAGTAGAAAATAAATCTGGGTCCACATTCTACCAGAAAACATTTAGAAATTATTAGAAAAATAGTTTAGAAAAATGGATCAGGAACTAACAGAAACAAGGATCATGGATGGAAAGGAGAGTCAGCAAGCAAGTTCCAATTACAGGAGTACCTAAAGTGTGTATTTCTACATATGCTTGGATATATTTGCCTTGTAAATCTGAAAGGGCAGAAAAGATCATGAAAATCTAACTCTGATTTCCTGCTAGCAGAGGGCAGGAGGTTTGCTCTGCAGTTCCTACAGCAAAATAGGCATTTACAGTTAAACTACAACTCCCACGCTTCATTTAAAGTCCAACTGATAGAAATGGATACAGGCTTCACCCTTTATGAACCTACTCATAATGTCATTTCCTAGAGTAGTGAGGATAAATGTCAACTATTTGTACCTTGTTCCTTTCTCTTATTTTTCAGCTCTCACTTCCAGCCATTTCTCTTGCTGTTTGGGACTCAATGACTTGGGTTTAGAGAGCAGTTTATAGCATTTCTAGCACTTAATTGATTTGATGCATATATTACTACTATGTATAAAACCTTAGCTCCAATTACTCCTGCTGAAAGGAACCAGAAGCTAACACTAGGTTTCATTTGCATTTAAAAGACCTGGGTTTAAAGAAATTCTCTATTTGCCAAGTGCTTACAGGCTTCCCTTTTGTATGTGTTGGGCACCTGTGTGCCCAGAGAAGGGAAGGGGTGACTGACAGACAGGCTGGGGACATGATGGGGACAGACATCCCCCATCCCAACAGCAAGCAGGGGTGCTCAGGGTCTGTCACCCACCCCTAACTCAAGCAAAATTCCCATTTTTCACACAACTACAGAAATTTCACAGCTGTGACCTTCTAACTGTCTTGAAACACTGCAATGACTCCTGGAGCTGTTTTTGTTGTGAGAAGGGCAGAATTTCACCTCCAGGAGTTCAGCTTCTGAGGGACCTGGTGCAGGGTGGTGACATCCCTGCAGCCTTGCTCCCTGCTGTGCTGCAGCCAGACATCTGTCAAACTTTTGTCAGGAGACCTCATTTTCCTGGTGAATAAACCAGGAGACAGCCTGGAAGGCACAGCACAAAAAAGCAGAAAGGGAAATAGGTTTGTGGTGCTCCTGTCTGAAAAGGCTCTCAGACCAATTCCAAAGCAAAACATATGTTCAAACCAAAGGGCCCATTTATTTTAAAATACATCTTACTGCATGAAAGGCCTTTTTATATTTGTTTGGCATGCTCAGGGCCTGATTATTGCCTATGAAATACATTCCAGTGTCTGAGGCTTTGCTTTTCATCCAAACTCAACAGTTTTCTACCCCTACAGTTTTTAATCTGTGGATTTTTGTTTTGTTTTCTTATAAAGAATAATTAGCTTAACAAAAGAAAGAAATGCACTTTAAATAGGTGGGTTGGAATATCTTGTTATAAATACACTTGGAGATATCCAGCTGCTTACAAATAAAAGAAAGTGGTTATATGTACAACTGAAAATCAGGAGTCAGGTAGGGCATCCTCTGTCTCACAGACAATCTCATTTTTCCCCTCAATCAATTGTTTTAATCATCTTTACTGTTCATAAATTTGTTTCTTCATGTCTGATGTGTCCCTTGCTCTAAGTTTTGTCCTGCCCACAGAGGACACAAAGAATGTCTCCTCACTTTTAAGACTCTGAACTCAGCTGCTCTGAAACTGCAGCAGTTCACTGCAGGAAAATTAAGGGGTGAGCAGAGTTACATCCCAGGAGGAAGTGCTTTATTCCAAAAGTAAACACACCTTGTGGAAATCCTCCTGCACAGCAAGGCCTGCTGCTTGTTCACCACTGAGTAAAGCAAAGGAGGGACATCCATGGCACTGTTGGGACCTGGTAGCCAGAGGATGGAGCAGAAGAGGTGCTCCAGGGCCCCCAGCCCCACAGAGGGGGACAGGGATGTTCTGCAATGGTCCCTGCCTGCCTGGGGACAGGGCAGCAGCTCCAGCCTCAGTGCATCCCCCTCCTCCCAGGGAATTACAGCTGCTGCCTCTCTCTCCTCTCTCACTTCCACCCTTTCCTACTCCAAGCAGTTCTGCCCTTTCCTTCTCTGATAAAGAGAATTGAGGTGGAGATGAGCTCACAGATCCTGTCCCTGCAGCTGTTCCCATTCCCAGCACAAAATTCCAGCACATCCCTCTGCCCCTGGCACAGTCACAGCAGCCAACCTGCCTCCTGCACCACACACAGAGCAAACAACCTCCAAACCCTCCTGGAGACATCTCTGCCAGGAAAAAAAATGCTCCTGGACATGAAGGATATTCTCTGGGGAAAATCAAACCTAACAGCCACAGAAATAAGAGACAAGATGTGTTACAGCTGCAGCAATGCTTGTGTTTTACTTTCTCACATAATTCCTCCCAGGTTAGTTTGGAGGCCCTTAGATGTGCTCCTTTATCACAGTCATTGTCACTTGGGCAGAATTAAATCTAAAAACCTCTCAGAGCCACAGTGGAAGTCCCTGACACTGGAAAATGACAGTGCCTGCAAATGGCAGGTTTCTGTTCCACACAGTGAACAGATTATGAGCTGCATCTCTGAGAAGTCACACCATGATCTGCAGGCCAAGAGCAATGACAATAAAACACTTCATAAAAACCAATACCAGACAGCACTTCAAACAACTTAATTAAGAAAAATACTACCATGTGGAATGAGAAACCCAGAGTCTTTAGGTGTAAAAGACTCCACTGGGTTTGCCATCAGCCTGTCTCCAATTTTCTACCCTACACCAGTCAGGTGCAGAGGGAGGATATCACCTGCACTTGCCAGAGAGGGGCAGAGGTGTACAATTTTAAAAGAATGAAGTCAGGACCTTAAAGAGATTTAAGCATGAAGAAATCACAAACCCAAGAAATCACAACTTTGCACCTAGATTTTTCAGAACACAGCACAATAATCTCTTGCAATAAGAAATGACCTAAGCACACATGGAAATATTGAGAGGGTCAGGATTTCACTCTGTCCATCTCTAATCTTCCTGCAATCACCTGGGGCTTCAACTAGCAGGCTGCAGGTATGTGTGGAGACCCAGAGGACCCCTGGGATGGATGCATGGCACATCAGAGCGTGACATGCTGCTCCTGGGTACCACACAGGATCTACCAAGGAAAATGACAGAAATCACAACCACAGCTGCCCTTCTGTCACCTGGGCATTCAGACAATCCCAGCTTGGCTCAGTGGCAGTAAAACCCTTCTGGCAATGCCAATGAAACCAGCAACAACATCTTCACCTCCTGCACATGGAAGTCTCCCCTCCATCAACACAGAACGCAATGCCTGGCTCACAAGAAGATGATAACTACAAAGACATGGGTTTGCTTCATGGAGGGATTCAGCAAACCTCCAAACTTACTGGGAAAAACAAGAATATTGGAGCATGAACCACAAAATCTGCACACATCCCCCTGAGTACCATCACATCCCAGCTGGAATTGCTCAGTGTAAGCCTATCTGCCACCACCAAGTAGGCAGCCAGCAGCTTCTGGAAATGGGATACCATCAATTGAATCCTATGAAATAAAGCACCTCCTCTTCTCAGAGTGCAACACAATCCTAAGAACACCAGTTAAATACCTGGGCTATCCACAAAGAGGAGAGGATGCCATTGTACTTTGTGTACATCATTTGCTTTGCAGGGCAGAAAAAAAAAAGCTGTCCCAGGTTAGGGCAAAAAAGGGAGAGGGGAAGGAAACAAAATATAAAAATATCTAGCTGGTATCCAAACAGGTTCAGTTTCCACCCTTTCCCCTTCCCCCTCCCACAAAGGAGCCAGTCCTCTGCAAGCAGAGGGACCCCCTGCCAAAAGAGGTGGTAAAAGAGGACGTACTTTCACAGTACTGAGATCCATGGGGTGTTTGATTATATCGTGATAGTCATGTAATTCCAAAGCCTCTGCATCCACGGGCTTGTAAAAGGGCCATGCATAGGCTGCGTGCTTCTTGGAGAGCATCTCCTTGAGGATGCTGTCACAGTACTTGAGGTGCTCAGAGAGTTTGCCCTTCTTCCCTGCATGCTGAGGGACCTCTCCATCCTCCAGGTCCTTCTTTGGTGGTTTGATGGGGCGGCCGCCGCTCTCCCTGCGCGCGATGATTTTGGCCTGTTTGGGGTCCGACAGCGGCGTGGGGGACTCGCTCCTGCTGGCAGTGATGGCAGATGTGGTGGGGGTGGTGGTGTCTGCTTTCCTCTTCACTCCCTTTTTCTGAAATGGCACAGGGACAGGCTCCATGAGGACATGGCCTGCAGAAACCCTAGCACAGCTCATCTATAGGAATGCGTCACTCTGGTGACAGAGTGACAAAAGTATCCTTTGTCCCCTTAAAAAGGAAATAAGCCCACAAGTTTCTCTCCTCAATTAGGTGAAAAGGCATCTCATAGGACTTGGGGGACTTCACCTCAAATTTAAGGATAGCTAATAGGCAGGACTTTTTGCCTTCTGTCCAAAGCAATTTACTAGAAAAAGAAGAGAACAAAGAAACAAATCGCTTTTGTGGGGTGTTTACCAGGGGCAAGGATCTCTTGCACCTGGCTCAGTTTTATTCTGTAAAAAGTTTTGTAGAGTGTTTACCAGGAACAAGGATCTCTTGCACCTGGCTCAGTTTTATTCTGTAAAGAGTTTTGTTATTTTGCCTTTTATTAAAACTTTTCTGTTTCCAACACTATCACAGAAGCCATCCTGCTGATTTTATGCCTTCTAAGGTAGCTGAGCTATCTTGGGTGTGAAAGAGATCTCCAAGAGATTATGAGACCTGGCTTGAGGAGACCCATATTTCATTTATTCTTAGTTTTGCCTGTCCCATGACAGAAAACTCCAGTTATTTCACTGGGATAAATGGGATTTGTGACTACAGGCTCCAACACTGCACATCACCTGAGCCACAGTAACCAACCATTTGCATGGCTCCAAGCCAAGCCCAACCATGCTGTAAAATGTGTTATTTCCCTGAGAGGGAAGCCAGGACTCTTACCTGGTGTTTGCCAAGGGAAAGGAGGGCACCCAGTCAATTACTGCAGCTCAGCTGATGCACAGGGCCTGAGCAAGTGTCAGTAACTTAAGCACATGTCTGAGTCCCCAGTGGCAGGATCAGGCTGTAAGTTCTGAACCAAAGCATATTAATCACCAAAGACCCATGAATCCTCACTCCCCTGTATTTAGTGGGTGTGCTAAGGTAGATTTTGCCTTAAGCAAATAAACCCTCTCACATAAATTCAAGCTGGGACTGTCCAGTCAGCTCTCTCGTGCTCCTATCAAGGATTTATTTCTCTGGAGAGGAAGATAAGGAGGAGGAAGTTCCTTAGAGAAATCTAAGGGAAATCCTAAGTAAATCCCAAGCAGAATTAATTTTGCAGTGTGTATTTGGCAAGCTCACTTCTGGGTTCATCCTTGAGTTTTAAAATGAAATTGATTCTCAGAAGCAAGCTATTTGGACAGAAACTGAAATGTGAGACAGGAGGAGAGCTTAGCTGCAAGATCTGACAATTTCTCTAGTAACTCCCAAACTATTGGGTTAAAAACCAAAAGAATTCTGTGCCTCTGCTGGTCCAAGCAACCTCACAACCAAAACTGTTGCAGTTAATTCCACAGTTTAGATAAAAAGATCCCCAGCTTTCTCTGAGCTATGCTTTCATCATTTTTAAAGCAATTCACAGCTTGCTAAGAGAATTTCAATTATTTAGGTAATGTCTTCATTTACCCATAAATTAACATAATAAATAGCAAAACACCAGTGACAACTCCCAAAGATTACTCAGTAAGGAAGACAGAACTAATGCACCCAAAACCTGCAGGCAACATCAGTCTCCTCCAACTGGAGTGACAGGCTTGTCTTGAACCGGCTGAAAGCAGAGAGGAACATTGCTAATGCTGGAGCCTGCAAACCTTAAAGGAGCAGCCCCAGTAAAATCAGGAGCTCAGTCACAGAGGGAAGAAATGCTTTGGGATATAAACCTTAAATGAACAGCCCCAGTAAAATCAGGAGCTCAGCCAGAGAGAGAAGAAATGCTTTGGGATATAAACCTTAAATGAACAGCCCCAGTAAAATCAGGAGCTCAGTTAGAGAAGGGAGAGATGCTTTGCGCTGCAAACCT
>JAWWMS010000054.1:2946960-2968454 GCA_035048045.1 Chlorospingus semifuscus
AAAACCCCTTCTAACTAACACACCCTTTGCCTCCTTGGTTATCCACTGAGACTGGCTCAGCAATTCTTTTCTTCTATGTCAAAACTTGCTTCCATCTCTATTCCTTCTTCATATTCTACATTCAAAAATCTTTCTGCTAAGCACACATATCTGTGAGACTTTCTTGTCGAAATTCCATCCTTCCCAACACCTAAACCCTCCCTGGATGCTGTAAATTACCTGCAAGCCCACAGGGCCAGGGGGCCCAGGGAACCCTCGGGGTCCTTCATCACCTTTCTGACCAAAGAGGCCTTGCTGTCCTCGGGGCCCGGGCTCTCCATCAGCTCCCTGCAAGGACAGGCTCTGGTCAGCCCAGGACAGACGTGGGGACAGAGCAACCCCACCCCACCACCCCCTGCTCGTGCTGGGATCATCCCAGTGCTTCCCATGAGGCTTTTTGGGGAAAAAAAAGGGAGTATTTTGCTAATACTCACAGCTGGGCCAGGCTGACCAATTGGACCCTGGGGACCGGTGGGGCCTGGGGGACCCTGTCACAAAAAAAGAAATGTCAGTGTTAGGAGAGAGTGACAAATTCACCTGGAAAAGGTGAATTCCTTCAATCCAATCTTCATTAAAACTGCATTAATTCCCAAAAGAGAGGTGGGGAACAGGGTCAGGCCTCCCTGGACACCCCAGCATTCCTCAGACTCCTCCAAACACATTTTTGCTGCAGCAAAGCAGTGTCAGCACTCAGGCCTGACTCCTGGGTAACTCATGTTCCTCAGGCTCTGGGCAGCACAAACAGGGTGTGGAACTGGAATTACCACAGAATTACAGGATGGTTTGGGTTGGAAGAGACCTTTAAAAATCACCAGGTCCACCCCTCTGTCATAAACTAAATCAGAAAGGGAACTTCAGCCAAAGACCCAACTTTGATGGCAACATTGCTCATGTTTCACAGATATTTCCATGCTAAGTGGGTGATGTGGAAATATCTCAGTGTTCCTGGGAGCTGGAGGCTCCCACTTGAGGCTCTCACTCTTTTTTTTTACATCATGTGGGTATCTGATGAAGCACAGAAGATGAATCAACATTAGAAAGCGATATAAATTTAATTTCTATTTCCAGCAAGTCACACAATGAACCAGACTCAAGAGAGGCAGCTACAGCAGAGTCCCCAGCACTCACCTGCTCCCCCTTGTCACCTTTGCTGCCCTTCTGCCCAGGCTCCCCGATTTCACCCTGCCAGGAGCAAAGGGACAGCATTAATCCATCAATCCGTCACCACTTCCACATCTCAGCAGCCCTGAGGGGCTGCATCCTCACCCCAAATCCCACAGGGATTGAACGGGTGAAAAATTCCAGAGATTTGGCCACTCCAGGTGCAACCAAACCCTTTTCCACCCTACAATTCCTTGGCTGCCACGTCATGCACGAAGCTGCATCTTGTAGACCCTTTGAGCAGCCACAGGGATTTGCCCCAGATGATTTTTCCTGGGAATTCTCCACTCCAGAGGGGCTTAATTAGAGAGAGAATTAATTTGGAGAGGCTTGGCATTCATGGGCAGGTACCTGCTGCAGATTTGGGGGAGTCAATGTGGATTTCAGGGAATTTCTGCATCCTGCAGACCCTTTGAGCACCACAAGGGATTTGTCCTAGTGTTTCCTGGGAATTTTCCCTGGGAGAATTCTCCCTGATATTTCCTGGGAATCCTCTACTCCAGAGGGGCTTAATGAGAGAGGGAATTAATTTGGAGAGGCTGGGCATCCGTGGGCAGGGTTTAGGGGAGCCAACGTGGATTTCAGGGAATTTTGTGGCTGGAAGAGCACAGGGAGCCCCATCTGCTGCTGCTCACCCCACAGGACTGTGAGCTCCACAAAATCCCTCCAGCAGCACATCCCACCCAAATGTGGGGTGCACCACGGTGGAAATGCTGCCCAGTTCGTGCCAGAGTGACCCCGGGCAGCAGGAGCTGTCCCCACCTTGTCTCCATCCTCTCCTGGAGGTCCAACAGGACCTGCCGGGCCCGGCAGTCCCACGGGGCCCTGGATGCCATCCCGGCCAGCCGGTCCTTGGGGACCCTTCTCCCCCTGGAAGCAGAAAAACAAACAGGTCACACCCTCCAACCGAGCCATAACAGCCCATGAAGGTTTTATTCAGCTCCTAATGACTCCTGGCTGCACGGGCAGGAGCAGCAGAGCTGATATTTCATCTGTGCTCCTTGTCTGAAAGGAGACAAAACTTCTGTCTTGAGGGATAATGAAAAGAACAAGCAAATGTAAGCAGTGAATACCCAGATCACAGCTGCAATTTCACTGCTACAGCAACATAATCTGATTTAATCTGAACCCTCTGCCATCCCTGCCTGGATGACAAACAAGTAATTTTTACTCCCACCAGCCTGGTTTTGCTGATTCTGGTTCTGCTCCCTCCCTGGCTGCCCCCCAGCTCAGGGGGGTTCTCAGGAGGCCCATCCTGAGATTCTGGACCAATAAAACCACCTGAAGCGAATAAAACAATCTCTGTGTCAACATCTACTCGTACTCCTTTGAGCAGGAGTTTTCAATCAAATTTGTTTGTTTACAGGAACTGAACAGTGAATATTTTCCAGTTTCCTCGTCCATGATTGAATTGCATCTGAATCCTGGGTGCTCTCCTCTAAATAAATTAGATGCCACATAAATTGCCTATTCATCCCTGCCCTGAGTGACACATGCTGCAGGTTCTCAGCAGGACAGATGTTCCTAAAATGGATTCACCAGGAAATTCTCCCCTCTGGATCAGCTGCTGGAGTTTCTAATAAAGCAGCAAGCGTGGCTGATAAGCACTTCTGATATCAAAGAGCCACCATCAGAGCAGCCTGACATCAGCAGTGCCACCTCTGGCTTCTTCTGCTGATGGGGTTGGCTCAGTTCTCTGCCCACAGGCCTGGCCTTTGGCTGTTTGTCACCAGGAGGTGACACAGGCTGTGGCACCTTTTCAGCCCCCAGGCCTTCTCACTGCCTGAGGACACACCAGTCCCTGGGGTCACAGCCATGCTTGACAGGGGTGGCACCTGAGCAGCTGACATCCAGTGGTTTGATGTGCTCAAGATGAGAAAATTCCTTTCTAGCTGAACTTTATATCCTTATTTTTTAATAATTTAAATCTCCACAAGCACTGGTTCCACACTCAGCTCCCTGCTGCACACATCCCCAACTGTCCATCTCCATACTGGTACTTACTGGAGCTCCCTTTTCACCTGCAGGTCCTGGAGGTCCCTGAGGGCCAGGTCTGCCTGGCAATCCTATAGGGCCAGCTGATCCTGCAGGGCCACGTTCCCCTGGAGAGCCCTGTTGGGAGGAGGAGGAGGAGGAGGAGGAAAGGAGCTTTAATTGCAGTATCAAGCTTCACCCATGCCCAGACAGAGAGAAATCCAAGCTCTTCATCCATGGGATAACTGCCACATGAAGAGTTGGTACCACCAGCCTGAGGGGCCCTGCAGATTGTTTTTTTTTTTTAATTAAAATCCCTGGAAGGGCTGGATTCTCCTTTGGATGGTGCAGATTGCTCAGCTCCTGGGGACACATAAACAGCCTGGAACAAGAGCATGAGCCACTTCACAGCCAGCAGGGAGGGTTGGATGATGAATGATTCCTTCCAGGAGGACAGCCCTGAGCAGGGATCTCAAGTGAAGACAACTTCCAGAGGCAAAGCAGGTGGATTAGAAACAAAATCCTGGATGTTCTGAACCCCTGCAGTTCCCTCAGCTTGTCACGTACATCCACAGCTGACCCCACAAAATGACTGAGCTGCTACATGCAGGGCTTGTAAAATAAAGGAACATGCAGGGAGTCGTCAGGAAAATCAGGATAAAGCCTGGAGCTGTGACTAACCCTGGCCTGGCCCTGCCAAGCTTGTAAATGGTGCTGCCTGCAGGGACAGGGATACTCACGGCTGGGCCTGGAGGGCCTGGGGGACCTTCGTTGCCTTTCAGCCCTGGAGAGCCCTGGAGGAAGGAAAACAAAGTCAGCTGGGAATTCACAAACTGGAGCAACTGGGAATTCAACAACTGGGGTAGCTGGGAATTCACATCTGGAGCAGCTGGGAGTTCACAACAGGAGCAGCTGAGAATTCACAACTGGGAATTCAACAACTGGGAATTCAACAACTGGAGCAGGTGGGAATTCAGAACTGGAGAAGTTGGCAATTCAACCAACTAGAGCAGTTGGGAATTCACAACAGGAGCAACTGGGAATTCACAACTGGGAATTCAACAACTGGGAATTCAACAACTGGAGCAGGTGGGAATTCAGAACTGGAGCAACTGGGAATTCACAACTAGAGGAGATGGGACTTCAACAACTGGAGGGACCCAGCAGGTTCTACTCACAATGGGGCCGGGGAGGCCTCGTTCTCCAGGGAACCCTCTCAATCCAGGAGGACCATCCTTCCCTGGGAGGCCAGCAGGACCAGGATCCCCCTGCAAGGACAAGGAGAAAGAGCTGAGGATCTGCTCATTCCATGGAGGTCCAGCTCATCTCCTCAGCCTCCAGCTGGTCCGAGGCAGGAGCTCCATTTCTTTTCTGAGTTATTCTCTCCACGTCCGGGGAGGGACAGGCAGCAAGGGGGTGAATTCCAATCCTTACCTTGGTCCCTTCTTTTCCAGTGAGGCCAGGGAGGCCTTGTTCACCTGGGGGGCCTGGAGGGCCTGGGTGGCCTCGCTCACCCATGGGCCCAGTCTCACCAGTTGGGCCCTGGAAAAAGCCAGACAGAGAAAACGGGGTGGGTGTTGGCAGAGCAGCTGAGGAAGGGAAAAGTGCAGGGTGGGATGGAAGAGGAGCCTTCAGTGCCACCAGCAATCCCTGGAGACATTCCCCCTCTGGCACCTGCTCTGGAAGTCTCCAACATCCCTCACAGCAGACTGGAGGCACTGAGAACCTGTGAGTGAGCCCAGATTTCACCCAAACGAGACGTCACCACCACAACTATTATGCTTAGCTTTCCCTTTTTAATTGAAAACTTCCCAAGCACTCTCCAAGCCCGCTGATTCCTGCTCGGATGGGGCATAAATAATGCATGAGGCTCGCTCTGCCTGGCAATTACCGCCTGCCTCCTGCCCTCCGAGGGCACTCAGGGCGACAAGTGTCACACAGGGCTCGTTTTTAGGAGGACAAAAGCCACATGCACAAAGCCACGGCGTCCCTGCCCCCTTGGTGGCTTTGGGGACAGGGCTGTAACTCATGTCCTGCTGCAGGGAGGGCGCTTAGAGCACGAAGAGCTCACTCAGCAGCCACAGATCACAGCAAGTGCACCCAGCAGAGCCCCACCAAATTGCCACCGAGCCTAATTTGCACTTGAGAAGACAGACACAGCCGTCAGGGGATTGCCCCTAATCAGGGAATTTACAAATCACAGGCTTTATGGTGTCATTAAAGAGGACAAATTAATTGCTTTCTAATTAAAGAGCTGCTCCCCAGCAGCTCAGGGAAGAAGGCTCGACCCAAAGCCAGTCCTGAGCTCAGTGCAGGCTCACTGCAAGTTGTGCTTGTTTGAGGTGACTGAAAGCAAACCAGCCCAGCTCTGACAGAACCTGGCAGCCCTTCAGATGAAAGAGGGATGATTTTCCTCACAGTGACATGGAAGAGCACTCTGGCACCACGTTTGCTCTGCCCTGACCACCAGCAGCTGCTCAGCCCTTGGAGATCTCATTTAACTCCCTGGCTGCTGCAGGCCTTTGAGCTGGGATGTGGTTTTTGAGATGTTTTGTGCTTTACAGCTGGGTTGTGTTTTTCAGCTGGGTTGTTTTTTAGCTGGTTTGTGCTTTTCAGCTGGGTTGTGTTTTTCAGCTGTGTTGTGTTGTTTAGCTGGGTTGTCTTTTTCAGATGTTTTGTGTTTTTCAGCTGGATTGTGCTTTCTAGCTGGGTTGTGTTGTTTAGCTGGTTTGTGTTTTTCATCTGGGTTGTGTTTTTCAGCTCTTTTCTCACCCTACTCCGGTTTTACACCAGGGTGGTTGTGCTGAGCTCACAGGAACCACCACATTTACATTTTTCTAAACCCCATCCCAACCCCAGCTCACAGGAGCCACCACATTTACGTTTTTCCAAACCCCATCCCAACCCCTCAGCAAGGTGAGCTGGGGCCGTGGTGGGGATTTCACACCTGCCTCAGGAATTTCAAAGCCACCTGCCAAGGCTTTGCCTTCCCTGGAAAAGGAGTCCTTGCTGCACAACCAGTAAGGACCAGTTGCAGGGGTGAGCATTTGCTTCTTACCTGAGGCCCTACAACACCAGGGGGGCCTGGAGGGCCAGTCTTGCCTTGGAAACCCTGTTAGAGAAAGGGAAAAGACAAAGAGGTGACATTTCTGTGAGGGTCACACTGCCACCAACTGTTCCTCCCCCTGACCAGGATGAGCACTCGAATGAAAATGAAATAAGAAATCAAATAGAAGGTTGGAAAAATGTCTTTGTGCATTTACAAAGGGTGAAACAGAGGAAGAAGAAGGGATTCTCAAAGCTCAGCCCTGCTGTTTGGATGGAGCTGCTGTGCTTTGGCCATTTATATGTATATCTATAAAAATCTGTTCCGCTCATAAAACCATGGAGGAAATGGCAATTAAAAACGCCATTAATGGCTATTAAATGGCTCTTAAAATCAGTGTGAATTTCTTCATGCTGAGCAACTCTTAAAAGCTGCTTCCCTTCTCCTGCTGCCCATTCTGGTGCTGGTTTAGGCTGGGTTCTGTCTCAGCTCAGCTCCCAGAAGCTCAGGAACAGCTTTAACCCACGGGGGCTGAGTGAAGTTTTATCTCCTCCATCAACATTTGCTGAAAGGAAGCGCAGCCCCGTTTGTCTGCAGAGGCTGATGAGCAGGGAAGTCTCCCTGACAGCTCCTTCCAATGGCATTTCGAAGAGTGACAACGAGGAACTCTCACCACTGCAATTGTTTGGCTCTCCCAGGCTACTCCTTAAAAAGCACATTAATTATGGTTGTTACTCCAGCCTGCTGACAAGCTTGAGGAATGGCATTTAGGGCACACGGGCTATTCTCTGCTTGCCACAAAAGAGGATCAGATAAATCCCATGCCAACGCTAGCCTGTCATGCTTAAATAACTCCTCCATGCTATTCTGGCTGCCTGCAGATCAGAAAATATCCTGTCACTGGTGGGGAAATGGCAAAATATCCTTGGGAAATGAAGGTGTAATTTAAACTCTTATCAGAGACAAATATTTAGATCATTTCTGTGCAGGACTTTCCTATTAACCTGAAGAAAGGGCTTTCTTTTTGTACTCTGGGCCTTGGGCACAGTGGCTTTAGAATTTGTTAGAGCCAATCTTTGCAAATCTAATATGGCCAAATATCTCAGCATGCCTGTTTGCTGCTGAATGGGAACTTCAATAACGGGAAGTGTTTGACACAGAGATTTCAATCTTGCACAAAGATGCACTGCACTGACCAGGCTATTGATGCAGAAAGAGCATTTAATTCATTTTTTTCCTTCTCTCCTTGCATTTTGGCACTGTGAGGGGGAAAGGGACAAAAAGGGGACTTCTCCTGCCTGGGTGTGCAGGGGAAAGTGATCTCTGCAAGGCTGATGGCACAGGTTAACAGAGATTCTCTGTCCTGGGAGAGGCAAATTGAGGAAAACAATTAGGGAGAGCTTTCAGACCCCAAAATAATTAAAAGGCCATTCTCCATTCACTCCTGCAGACTTGGAGGTTGATGCTTTTGATTCCAGTCTCTGAAGATGATAACAGCAGGTGCTGTCAAAGCTCTCATTGCTCCCTCCACCTTGGATGTCATGGAAAACTCAAGGAAGACTCAATGTCAGGCTCTGGCAGGTGAAAACTCTTCACCTTTAAGTTAATCCTGACCTGAGGACTTAGCTCAAAAATACCTCAAGTCCCCCTTGGTTTAAAACCAGCCTTGTGGCATGTCAATAAATACCTGGTGCTGGCCTGAGCAGTGTTTGCACTGCCCTGCTTAGCAAATGCCGGGCAAGTTAATTAAATTGTCTGAAAAGCTGAGGGGGAAAAATGCATCATGGGCAAAACCTTTTTAATGCTCATTTGCTGGGGAAGGCAGTGGGGAGAAATGGGCTGCTTCCCACAGAGCCAGACCCTCAGGGACCCCAAACCACCCAACCTGGGGCTGCATCTCCCCAGCAGCACAGGAGGCTTTGGAGAACCCAAACTGAGCCTCTGGAGTGATGACCAGTCCAAGGTTTTTTGGCTACTTACAGTTTCTCCTCTCTGTCCAGGGTGCCCAGGCAATCCATCCTTCCCAGGAGGACCCTGTGGGAGAGAAGCAGCATCACCAAGTGCTTGGCAATAAAACTGTGCTAAACATTGAATCAGCCCTGCTTGAAACACCCCAGCTATTTCACTGGGAAATGGAGCTGCAGATCCTAAAATCTGCACCCCTTTCCTCCCCACACATCTCCCAAAGGATTCATCTCACAGGAGCTGCTCAGGAAATCACTCCCAAAGGTCCCCCCAGTGTAAAAGAACTGCAGGGACAGCAGTGCTGTGCTGTCCTCCACGTCCACAGAGGGAAAATAAAGCACATAACAGCCACAAAAGATCCCAGAGATCCTGAGTCAGTAGGAAATGAACATTTATAATCAGCTGCAATTGACTTGGCTATTTAAAATCTGAAACCATGGGGTTGTTAGCAGCATGTCTCAGTGATGCCTTTTCTTGGGAATTTGTCAGGGTTATCCAAGGATTATCCCTTTGGATGTCCCAGGAATTGAGTTACTTACAGGGGGCCCTTTTGGTCCAGGAAATCCAGTTGGTCCTTGAGGCCCTGGTGGTCCCTGGAATGAAAGACAAGGCAGAGAAGTTGGTTAAGGAACCTGCAACCCTTGATATGAAATATTACAAATATTACCTCTGTGTGAGCTGCAGGTAAGCACAAAGGCCTGGAAAGGCAAATGCTGGGTGGTTGTGTAGAAAAAAATTACAAACAGAACAAAACCCAGTGAGGAAAAAAAACAACAGAGCAGAATTGAGGATAAAATCATGAAAATCCCATTGTTTGAGGATTTCCCACTTGACTGTGATGTAGAGAAAACATCAGGAGGTCCCAGAGAACCACATCCTCCAGAAAGTGCTGGAATTCTGGCTGCCTGCAGTCACCCAGGGCTGATTTGTCCCTTCTCCCACGAGTGATGCTTCCACAGGACACCCAAAGTCCCCCCTGTGCCTTCCCTGGAGAGCTCAGACAGCACCTAAGGCCTGGAGGTGGCTTGGGGAGCCTCTCTCCACACCAGCACCTTTCACCTTGCATTTCTAACCAGAATTTCCCTTTATTTTTCCTTTTGCTGAGCTGCACCCTGGCTCCTGCCCACTCCTCTCTGCTAACAGGGCACCCAGGAGGATCCACCTTGCCAAAAACCCCTCAAGCCCTGCAATCCCACCTCCTCTGCCAGAGCCTGAGCCCTGCTGTGCCCCTCAGCTCATCTTACCCTTTCTCCAGGAGGACCAGGGGGGCCATCACCACCAGAGTTGCCCTTTTAGGAAGAAGGAAAACAAGGGAACATGTAAAAAATATCAAAATTAACATCACAGCTTCTGCGTGCTAAGGCTTCAGATGGCACCAAGCCCACGGTGACACCACACCCCAGCAACTCCCCCAGGCCTCTCTAATAATAATAATTCTGTGGCAGGAACAGCAGCCAGTGACAAATGAGCAGCTGCTTGTTCCCCCCACACCCCCTGATAAAAATCCTGGGGAGATTGGGATATTTCCACCACACAGAGAGATAAATGCCACCCTGAAGAGGAGGGATTTATCCAAAATTCATGCCAACACAAAGCCCAGAGGTTTGTTTGTAAACAGAAGCTTTGTTTGGTGATCAGTGCTCAGGTAATCACTCAGTGCCTTGGGGTTGGTTTGGAGAAAAATCCCAAATTTGCTTGGTGGCCAATCCTGGCTCAGCAGTGGGAAGGCAAAAATGGCTCCAAAAATGGCTCTCAGCGGGTTTAAACTCTATTTAAACCCCAAAAACGAGGGGCTGGGGAGGTTTAGGTTGTGCTGATGTTGGGGTTGCATTGGTCTCCAGTCTGGGAGTGCCCTCACAGTCCTGCTGGCTCCTGGGCCAGCACATTTACAGATCCTGGGACATTACCTGCAGCTGGGTCATTGAGCTGGGAATGAGCCTCAGGAGGGCTCAGCTTCCCCAACCCCATGGAAAAGGAAAGGAGGGAGATGGAGGCTGATGGATCAGCTGCTCTCCACACCAGCACTGCCTGGGACACCACCCCAAAGGCTCACACACAGCCCCAGGACCTCTCTGCTCCTCATCTGCCAGGAAAAACTCGCAGCAGCTTCACCTCCACCTCCTGATTCTTGTATTTATTTGGATTTACAGCTCTTGGGCAGGGCTGGACAGTGATCCCAGACACCATCTGCTCTCTGAGGGGATGAATCTCTCCAGGAGCAACATCTGAAATCCTTATAAATCCCCAGGCCTTACCTTTGGGCCAGGCTTTCCAGTGCTTCCCCTGGGGCCTCTTTCCCCACGTGGACCCTTGAAAAGACACACAAAGTGACATTTGAGGCCTTTCTGAGCTATGTGGGGCCAACAAATCATCCCAGCAGCAGCAGCAGCAGCAGCAGCAGCAAGGGGTGACAGGAAAGTCATCAGAAAGATTTAAACCACATTCAGTGGTGACATCCAGCCCCAAATCTGTGTCCCCCTGGCTCAGCTGCAGCTGCTGAAGGCCAGATCCCCCCTTAGTGAGGACACAAAGCCCATCCCAGTGTCCCTTTGGCCAGGACAAGGTTTTGAAGGACACAAGGATGAAGAACTGGCTGCTCACCGTGGGACCACGCTGCCCCCTCGGACCTGGTTTGCCAGGAGTGCCCTGGAATGGAGAAGGAGAAGGGATTAGGAACCCACAGCAGAGCAGAGGAACCCACAGCAGAGTCTGTCACACACACAGCGCCTCAGAACCTCTCTGTTCTCATCTGCCAGGAAAAACTCAGCAGCAGCTTCACCTCCACCTCCTGATTCTTGTATTTATTTGGATTTATAGCCCTTGGGCAGGGCTGGACAGTGATCCCAGACAACATCTGCTCTCTGAGGGGATGAATCTCTCCAGGAGCAGATTAGTCCTTTAAAAGGACTAAAAGTCCTTTAAAAAAAGTCCTTTAAAAAAAGGACTAAAAGTCCTTTAAAATGCCAAAATGCTTTCAAAGATGAGGCCGCCCCCTCAGCATCCCAAAACCTCTTCAGCTCCACCACCCAACACCTGTAATCCCTTTTTCCCCCACTGATCCTGATGTGGAGCAGGGTCCTCACCCCGTGCTCCAGGGTTGCTGTGGGGTTTGGAAGGTGTGACACAGATTCCTGTGGGATTGGGAAGGTGTGACACAGATTCCAATTAGGCTGCCCTCAATATTTCCAAATCTTCCCTAAGTCAGAGCTAAACAAGGAATTCCAGGCGTTGTTTGGCAGCAGCTCATGAGCTCTGACAGCTGCACTCGGCTCCCTGGGATAAATCCTGCCATGGAAAAGGCACAGCCTGCTGCAAATAAAGCTGGCAGCACATTAAGCTGAGCCTAAAAGCAGAGGAATGGCCTAAAAGCCCAGTTTGGGCTGGACTTAAGTGGCCAAAACACCACGGGGAAGTTTGATTTTGCCCTGGGGTCCTGCAGGGTGCACCAATCACCTGGAAAGGAAACCTCAGTTCCCTGGGTGCTTAAAATATCCCTTTGCCATTTTCTGCCCCAAATCCATCACCTCAGAGCCTGCTCAGCTCTGACACTCATTAACCAGCAGAACATAAAACAGGAGCTGCAAAACTTTCCCATCAAAACTTTCCTGCAGCTGCTAAAATTAGTCCTGCTGAATCTTCCTTGTTCTTGCAGCTCCATTTATTAAAGCCTGCTGGCAATTTTTTTTTTTTTTTAATTAATGACAAAATTCGCTTTAAAATATTCCAGCTGGTTTTGTTGGAGCTCTGGGAGGATAAATTGGGAGCAGGTGGGGAGGAGGGGGTGCTGCCTCCCCTCAGGTAGCCCCCCCAATTCTATTTTTAAGCCAAATTTCCCCCTGCTTATTGCTGTCATTAGTCATGCATTCATGCACAGTTGCAAAGGATTTATATTCCCTGTAAATATACACAGACCTGTATTTGTCAAACAAGGATTTTGACATGAAAGGCAGCTAAATTCAGACTATTTTTCCAGGCACACCAAGAAATAGTTGGATTTGGGGAGCTCTGTCAAACTGGGCAAGCAGGGAAATCTATTGCTCCCTTCAAAAGGCAGAAAATAGCTCTTAAAATATGATTTATTATTCATGTTTAAGTATTGATTTCATGAGCAGGGCTTGAAAAGATGCTGAGCCCACCTGGAGCCGAGGAGGGGCTCTGGGGGGATTTAATGGGTCAGGATTCTCCAAAAGCACCAAACAGAGAACCAAAAGCTGCTTTGGGCTGCAAGGGACCTTAAAGGTCAGCTCATTCCAAACATCCCCATGGGCAGGGACACCTTCCACCATCCCAGGCTGCCCCAAGCCTCATCCAAAGTCACTGCAGGCTCCTTTAAATAGATTTATTCCTTTAAATAGATTTATCCATTCTATTAGATTTTATAGATCTTTCCTGCAAGTTCCATCCCAATTCTGCAAGGCCCCAACCAGCTCACCCCAAAGCTTCTCTTCTCCAGCAACCCCAGTTCTCCCAGCCTCATCCTCTAATCATCTTCATCCCCTTTTCCATCCCCATTTTTACCTTTCCAGCCCTTTTTTGTACAACTGAACATCCACGAGCTGAACTTTTGTGTTTGGGGATGTTCAGCACCTCAGCACTAAAATTCAGCTGCCTGTCCAGGTCCTGCCCTTCCACCTTTGATTTTCACCTTTTTTTGAATTATTTAACAACTTGGGAAGACTCTCTGTGCTGCTGGAACAACAGGCTGAAAAGCTGAGCTCCATTTCAGCAGAGAAATGTGGGATTTGCATGATTTTGGCCACACAAACCAGGGAATAAAGAGCAAAATGGGGATATTGTGATAAAGAAAAGACAAACAAATGATTTGGGGTTTTTGCAGCTCCAAACTGAGTTATTCCACATTGAACTGCAGGGAAAAAAAAAATAGAAATTTTATTTCTTGGCTCCATGTGAACACATTCATAAACCAAACAAATTGAGTGGTCTTAGGAGAAGCAGAGGGGATTTATCAAGTCTGACTCAACGAGGCTTAAATTAACATGAGGACTGGAGCAGAGTGACCCCAGCTCAGCCTATAATTCTGTGTATAATTGCTTTTCTTTTTTTTCAAATGGGATACTTGGGAGGGGAAAAAAATATAGATGGATAGCAAAGCTGTTACTGAAAATCAACATTTCTGCTAGTCTTAAATTTCCAAGCTGAGCTCCTGTTGCTAATGGAAAGATTTGTCCATGAAAATCTCTCTCTTCACTGATAAAGTGAATGCAGGTTGATTAATTTGGTATAAAATGGTAGAACCCATTGAAAAAAAAATATTAAAAATTTGAATTACCATGAAACAAATCAATGTTTGAAAGGTTAAAAAGCCATTTTTTAATTCCTGAAGGGAAGAAATGTGTGGCAAGCCAAGGGTGTAACTAAATATCCTCACTACCCCCATTAAAGGCACAGAGCTCATTTGGAATCAAAGTGAGGGAAGTGCTGATTTTTTTTGCCTTTTCTTCTCTTCTCATGGCTTGGTTCTGAAGCTGGGCCCTTTCCCATCAGATCTGCTCCCTCCCCACCCCCTTTCAGGCTGGATAATGCCAAAATTCAACCCTAAACCCCCTCAGGGTTTGTTCCAGCCTCAGCAATGCCCAGCTCCTGGTACCTTCCCCTCCCAGCTGGGTTTGATTCCATCCCAGAATAGAATCATCCATGGATGTGCAGGGATTCAAAGCAGAACATCCCTCCCCTGCTCTTCTACACCCCCCAAAATCCAGCCCAGGGGTTTTATTGCAGGATATTTGAGAAGGAGGGGGGTAATTCTGAATTTCCTGGCCTCCCTCCTCCTGCCCATCCAGAGCAGAGGGAGGGATGGGGATGAGAATTTGTAGCTCCAAATGAAATGAAATGATAAAAAAAAGGGGGTGGATAGAACCCAAACTGCAGTGGTAGGATATTAATGCAGTGCAAAGTGATTTATATTTGCTGGGCTCCTCTCAAAGCTGCCTGTTAGAAGTCATTTCTATTTAAATGAGAGTAAAAAGGAAACTAATTCCACTTGCTGTCCTCACTCCCCCTTCTTGTCACTGTGACCGGAGCTGGTGCAGAAAATGACTTTGTTTGTACTCTGAATCCTTTAATTCCAGCATGTTCTGCAGCAGATAAAAAATAAATCAGTATATTTAGACAATCCCCACTCTGAGAGAAGACTGTGGAGGTGGGGTGAGAGGCAGAGACAAGGCTGGGGGATGAAACCCCCTGATTTTCAGGGTGCCTCTGAATTTTGAGCAGCTTATTAAAAGCACTGAGAGTGTTCCCAGCCATGCATTTAGAATTTCAAGTCGGGTGAAAGATGGTTCTGGCTGCTTCTGAACAGACTCAGCCATCTCTAATAATTACTGTTAATTAAAGAGCTCTTTGTGCCCTGAGCAAAGTCTGAGCAAAGGATTCAGGTTCAGAGGAGCCTCTTAAAATATCCTAAGGGGGAAAATTCCCAGGATTTAATTGGGAATGTGCCATCCCCAGCATCCTCCTGTCCTGCAGCAGGAACCTCACCCTGGGATCAGCCTTTTTGGGCAATTCCTGAGTGGAAAAAACTCTGGAGCAAAGGAATGGTCCCCAAATCTGTTTGGAGAGGGAGAAATGAGTGAAGCAGTGAGGGTGCAGCTCTTACCCTTGTGCCTTTCTCTCCGTTGGCTCCTGGGAATCCTGGGAATCCGATGGAGCCCTTGTGGGGAGAGCAGAGAGGGAGGGAGAGGCTCAGGACACCCCTGGGGCAGCTCTGGCATCTCCAGAGCTCCCAGCCCTTGTACCTGAGCCTCCCTCCAATGACAGCAAAACCAGCAGGTCTGGGGTGCCCTCCAAAATTCAATTATCTCCAAAAACAACACCAAAACCAAATACCCATGGCCCGTTAGCAGTCACTACAAAAACCTGAATTTTGGGGTGCCCTCCAAAATTAAATTTTCTCCAAAAAAACCACCAAACCCAAATACCCATGGCTCACTAGCAGTCACTATAAAAACCTGAATTTTGGGGTGCCCTCTGACATTCAATTTTCTCTAAAAACAACACCAAAACCAAATATCCATGGCTCATTAGCAGTCACTACAAAAACCTGAATTTTGGGGTGAAATTCAAATTTCTCCAAAATTCAATTTTCTCCAAAAACAACACCAAAAACCAAATGTCCATGGCTCATTAGCAGTCACTACAAAACCCCAAGCCCACGGTTGTGATGGGAGTCCAGGCAGGATTTTGGATTTTAGCTCCTAAGTCACTGTGGTGCACATGAAGATTTAACTCCTGGCTTGTTCCTGTCTGATGCCAGCGCCTGGAGAATTGCTGCTGCTGCTGCTTTTAAAATATGGATTAGTCCAAGAAAATGCAAAAAAAAACCACCCCCCCAACCTTACTCCAGATATAAAATGGAAATTAAAAATAAACCAGCCCCACCACAAGCAGGAAACAATCTCTTGCAGATAATTCTGTCTCCAGAATAAAACAAGCTGGGCTTTTTTAAGCAGGGAACATGAATAATAAAATACCATTCTTACAAAAAGTTAACAAAAACAGAAGTTCCCAAAGCCTCCAGGGCATGTGAAAACTGGGCTGGAGCTTGAGTCTATGGAGTGGAATTCACAGTTTTAATTTTAAAAAATGCCTTGGAAATGGCCCGAACGGAGGTGGGCGTGGAGAGAAGCTACAAAGGATGTTTGCAAATATGCAAATGGCAGCTTTCTTTTCATTTCAGGGAGACCCTGAGTCATTAACTATTCTCCTTAATTAATTAGATAATGCTGTCTTGGAAGATAAAAACCCCAATCCGAGGAGAAGGACTGAAATGCCTTTCAGCAGCAGGAAAGCTCCCAGGAGCCTTCCCTGCACATCCCAGCCCTTGTGCAGCTCTTCCCACCACTTTGGGACCCAAGCCATGCACAGCCCCTGAATTCCACCAGCTCAGGGCTGGCAGCTATTTTTGTCCATCCCTGTTCTTGTCCTGCATGAGTGGGAAGGAGGGACCTCACCCCACAAACGGGGGCTGAGCTGGGCTGTGTTCCTGGGCTCCTCATCCCATCCAAACCTTCCCATCACATCCCATCCAAAATTCCTCATCGCATTTCCATCCAAACCTCTTCATCCCATCCCAAACCTCCCCATCCCATCTCATCCAAACTTCCTCATCCCGCTTCCATCCAAATCTCCTCATCCCATCCCAAAACTCATCATCCCATCTAAACCTTCTCATCCCATCCCATCCAAATCTCCTCATCCCATCCCATCCCAAACCTCCCATCCCATCCAAATCTCCTTATACCATGCCATCTAAACTTCCTCATCCCATCCCAAATCTTCTCATCCCATCCCAAACCTCCCCATCCCATCTCATCCAAACTTCCTCATCCCGTTTCCATCCAAACCTTCTCATCCCATCCAAACATTCTCATCCCATCCCATCCTAAATCTTCTCACCCCATCCCAAACCTCCCCATCCCATCCAAACCTTCTCATCCCATCCCATCCAAATCCCCTCACACCATTTCCATCCAAATCTCCTCATCCCATCCCATCCCAAATCTCCTCATCCCATCCCATCCAAATCCCCTCACACCATTTCCATCCAAATCTCCTCATCCCATCCCAAACCTCCCCAGCTCATCCCATCCTATCCAAAGCTCCTTATCACATCCCAAATCTCCTCATCCCATCCTATCCCATCCCAAACCTCCCCATTCCATCCAAACCTCCTCATTCCATCCCATCTCATCCAAACTTCCTCATCCCATTCCAACTTTCTCATCCCATCTCATCCAAATCTTCTCATCCCATTTCCACCCAAATCGCCTCATCCCATCCTAGACATCCCCATCCCATCCCATCCAAACCTTCTCATCCCATCCCATCCCACCCTGTGCCCGTTACCTTGGGGCCCTGCCTGCCCGGGTACCCAGGCAGTCCTGGCACGCCAAGTTTTCCCTGGAAAAGAAGAAAAAGGGAGTGAGAGCCTCTGAGGCAGCAGAAAGGGGGGATGCCAGGGGCAGGGAGGAGCAGGGCAGGTGGGATTAAACTTTGAGGGAATCCCAGTGGGGAGATGCAGAGTGAGCACTGTAACTGTGCTGGGAACCAGTTAAGAACGGCTGGGATTTTACTGAAATTTATTTAAATTAACCTTTCCATTTCTCCACTTATTCCCCTCTGATATTTTTATCTGTACCCAAACAAATAACCCCAAAGAGACCAAAGCCTCAATGGGGCTGCCCTAAACCCACATCCCTCAGGCCTCCCTTCACACAAAACTCCCACAGCTCCTCTTCCCCACTCTGCCCTAAAACTGCCCACACCCCTGAGACACCTAAAAATTGGGGGGTTTGGTGTAAAACACAGAATTCCCATCCTGGGCTCACCTTCTCTCCAGCAGGACCAAGAGGACCTGGATCTCCATTGGGGCCAGAGCGACCTTTGGGACCTTCGGGCCCATCCTCACCCCGAGGGCCAGGAGGGCCAATTTCCCCCTGTTAATTACCAGAGAAGTGTTAATTAGACAGATCCTGGCTTTGCTGGCAGCAGATATTCCATGGAGCTGCTCTGGGAGAAAGCTGGGCTTCAGCAGGAGCCTCAGGGAGATGAAATTGTGGGTGTGACCAAAATCCCACAAAATCCAGGTGTTATCCACAAAATTCTCCCATCCACACTGGGAATATCTCCACCAAACCAGCCTTCATCACTCTGACTGCAGCCCTTTCACCTTCCTCCCTTTCACCTTCACTGGATGTGCAAAGCAAGCCCTGGGAAGTGTTTGAGGGCTGAGCTGGTCAGCTGCAGGGTAATTATGGGAATTACTGGGAAATTTGAGCTGTTGACATGGGTTGTGGCACTGCCAGCTGCAGCACAGGGGACAGCAGTGTCACTGTGTCACACAGGGAGCAGGAGATGGTTCCATGCTGGGAACAGCCTTCTCCTGGCTCACCAGGAGCTGCTGGATTGATCCCACAGGTCCCAGACTCTCACCCGGTCTCCTTTGATGCCCATGTCACCTTTGAAGCCAGGAAAACCATCTTCACCCTAAAAATGGAGAGGGGAAAAATCACCCGACGTGTAGAGATGGGGAAAAAAAAAGAATTAAATTTTCTCAAGCCTCATTTGTTCAGGGAGGACAAGTTGAGGTCCACACATTGCCTTCTCCAAGTCCTTGGAGTGCACAAGCACCATCCAAAACCCCAAAGAACCCCTACAGTGTCCCCAAATCTGCCCTGCATCCCATCCTGGCTGCAAGGCAGCACCACAAACAGCCCTGATGTGAACAACAGGACCTTGGCAGCACTGGGAACCACTTATTTCTGAGGTGGAACTGGTTTTATTCTCGTGAAGGAGGTTTTGCACCTGCTCCCAGGCAGCCTCCAGGACACTGCAATATTTCCTTCAGCCAGGAAGGTTTAATTGCAGGTTAATCAATAATGCATCTCAACCCTAGAGGCAGTGAAGACACTTCCCAGAAAGTTTTAAAGTTTGGGAGATCCCAAACTGCTGCTGAATTTCTGGGGAGGGACAAGAACGAAGGAAATGTGCTCTGTTCCCTTTTTTCCCCCCAAGAAAAATCCCTTGTGCAGGAGAAAACTTCCCAGGGAATATCCCGTAGGATCCCCCTACAAAAATGTTCAGAAATTACAGAAACACAACCCAAACTGAACTCACCTTTTCCCCCTTGGTGCCTTTCAGCCCACGAACTCCATCTGCTCCCTTGAGAGAGAAACCAAGGTGTGACCAGGGCAGGGGTAAAGTTTAGAGTGAAGAAATGAAAAATCCCCATTAATTGTGGTGATTTCTGATTTCTGTGATGTTTAACTGTATCTCTGCAATTCCAGGGACACTGCTCCTGCATCTCCTTACCTTGACTCCACGGGGTCCTGGATAACCAATGGGGCCCTGAGGACCTGGAGGACCCTGAGGGGATGAAATGAAAACAAAGAAAAACACATCTTTGAAAACAACGAAAAATGCATCAAAAACCAACCCAAAGGTGCAGTGATGAGGAGAGGGTGTGGAAAACAAATTTCCTGTTTCTCACATGGGTGGGAATGGCAGCAACCACCTGGAAACAGCCCCAAATAGCCCAAAATAATCCCAAATAGCCCCAAAACAGCCCAGGGAGCTGCAGGAGCATCACCTGCAGCAGGTGGGGTGGCAAAGATCCATCCAACAGGAAAGGGAGGATGAGGAGGGTCAGGATGGAAACAATTTGTTAGAAAGGGGATTTATACAGAAGATATGATTTGTGGTTTGGGTTGGAGAAAACCAGCGAGGAGGAACATGTTCTGTTCTGTAGGAATGTTCCATCCTGCTTCCAAAAATATAAATATATTTTTGGAAATACATATAATTTATATAAATATAAATATATTATACATAAATATAAATATATGTTAAATATAGAAATATAAATATATAAATATAGATAAATATTATAAATATAAATATAAAAGTATAAATATATAATAAATATAAATGTATATAAATATAAATATATCATATTTAATATCTAAATTCTATATATATTTTTTTTATTTTTAAATTAAACTTTTGGTGATGATCACAGAGAAGAGGAACCACCCTCAAACCATTTTGATTTCTCCAGAGGAAAGGTTGTAATTTTCAGCCTCCTGTGACACCGGAGGGACAAACCCAGCTGTGGTTGTGTCCAGCAGCACTCTTGGGCTGAACTCTTTGACTTTTGACAATTGCAATGCTGTCTGAGAGCCTGGCTGCAGCAGGAATGCAGCTGGCAAATCTCCTGGACAGACAGACAGACAGACAGACAAACCAGTGCATAATTCAAGGGCTTTGGCCTCTGGCAATAATCTCAAATATCTTGTTAAAGAGGGACTTGGAGGTGGAAGGGAGGAAAAAAAATCTATTTTCTATATTGCCTGTGCCACAAAGGATATTTATTTGTGTCTGTCAGGAGCAAGCTTCCCTTCCCAGGTTGGGTTCTTGGTGTGGGCTGCTCTGCTGGCCAGAGAGCTGGGAGCAGCTCACAGGAGACACCCAGAGATAAAATCTGGGCTCAGCTTTCAGATTTCAGCTGGGTTTGCTTCTCAGCACCTCTCCTGGCCATGCCTGTGGAGCTCCATCTCCACCCAGCTCCCCTGATGGATTTGTGGGCACCTACCTGGCTGCCCTTCTCTCCAGGAGGACCTTCCTTGCCAGGGTGACCCTGTGGATAAAAGAGAAAAGAAATGAGAATTTTGGGGTTTAGAGGACATTGAATTTTGGGGTTTAGAGCACATTTATGTTGGGGTTTAGAGCACATTGGATTTTGGGTTTAGAGCACATTTATGTTGGGGTTTAGAGCGCATTGAATTTTGGGGTTTAGAGCACATTTATGTTGGGGTTTAGAGCGCATTGAATTTTGGGGTTTAGAGCACATTTAATGCTTTGGTAGCTGTGATTTATTTCTCAGAGAGCAGCTGCTCCCCAGGAAGCTCCTACTGGCACAAGTGGCCTGCCTGAAGCCACCTTGCTTTTCCCAAAGGGAAAAGAGCAGCATTTGCATCCTTGGTGCTTTTCCACCTGGTTATTTCTAATTTTCCCCTCCAGCACCTCCCAGCAGAGCAGCACGAAGCGTTCTGGAATATTCTCTGCACAGCAGAGCACCTGGGGGAGCTCAGCAGGAAATCAGCCCAGGGATTTTGATCAGATAAACAGATAAAATCCTGGTGGCAGGAAATTGTGAAGGTCACAAGGAGCCCAGACTGGTCAGAGCCCCTCATTAAGTTCCTAATTCCTGGAGAGATCCCATGAGAGGTGCTCAGCTAACCTGCATCCCAGCTAGCCAGAGGCTGGCCAGCATTTGTCTTGGGATTTAATGCTGAATAATTCAGCATCACAGAGTTCCCAACATGTTCTTATCACCTTTTGCTGGGGTGGCAGGCAGGGAAAAATCCAAGTGGGAATTGCCCCAGGTAGAGCTGGGAGGGTCAGGGAGAAATGGGGAATGCAGGAAAGTGGTTTTGAGTGGTTTCCCTACAGCTGGATGCAAAATGGAGCTGGGATGGAAAATAACTTTTGGTTTGGTGTGAAAAACGCATGTATTTTATGATTGGCTTTTTGTAAATATTAAAATGAATATTATATGTGTTGTGTTAGAAAGTGACGCTGTATTAATTCTCTTAAGTAGTGTGTTAAATACAGTTCTGGGTTATAAAAAGTGTTAAAATAGAAACTGTGCTATGTAGGATATTTTTTTTAAAGAAAGGACTCGCAAGTAGATAGGACCACCTAGTCTCAAAAGGACTGAGATAGCAGCCACAGGACACCTGAATCTTTCAGAGAAAGAGAATTTATTGCTCCATTATCAGAAGAAATGAAC
>JAWWMS010000054.1:2973811-3000888 GCA_035048045.1 Chlorospingus semifuscus
TATAATAATATAACAATAATGATAATGATGATAATAATGATAATAATAATGATAATGATAATAATAATAATAATACAGGCATTTATTCTGAACAAATCCCCCTTCAAGCAATTTAAAAAAAAATAAATTTAATCCTACTCCTGGATTAGCCTGTAACCCACACTCTTTGCAGCCAAGTCATTCCATTCCTCATTTAAGCTCCTCTGTTGTTGCTGTGTTACCTGAGCACATAAATGCTTTTAAGAAGTTAATAAGCCATAAGTTATTGCTTGGACATGTGCTAAGGAGATAGCTGAGTTGATTAATCTTTCCCAGAAGTTAATCAGACATCTTGTCTATAATTTAGTTCCAGCCAGTCTGTAAACGCCAACCCTTCCCTCTCTGCCATGAACTGTGCCCAGCAATTCCCATCAATTAATCTCAGGCCACCACACACAACCAAATCAGGGGGTTTGGAAGAAATGATAGAGAATGTTCTTTTCACAACAGAGGAAATGCATTCAGGATGAAACCAGCAGCCACACAGATATCTGCAGGCAGCAGGAGCAGTTTGCATTGCCAATAAAGTGAGAAAAACTCAGTATTAGGGGCAAAATGCCTTTTCAGAGCATTTCATTGACAGCCTCTCTGTTTGTTTTTTTTAGTGGGATTCTCCTTGAAAGCATTTCTGTGGCTTGGTCCAAAGGATTAGTCCAAGCCCAGTGAGATCTCCTTTGTCCTTCCTGAGACCAGGAGCTGCAGCTCCTCCTCCAGCTGCTCTGCAGCACGTGGGGCTCAAACACTGACAGAGAGCAGATTTAGGAACTCCTGTGCACTGGCAGCAGGATATCGACCCCACTGAAGTCAGATAGAAAAGTGTCCCTGAGCTCAATCCTGCCAGGATTTCACCCTGAGGTTTATCAGGAGTCACTGACACTGGGGACAGTGGTGGAGATGCCACTGCCCTGAGATAAAACCTTTTTCTCACTGGAATTTCCTATGAACACTCACAAAAAAATGTAATTTATATTCATTTATCACACCTAATTTCTATCCCAATCTGATTACCTCAATCCCAAAGCAGAGAGAAGGACACAGGCAGGAAAAATATTACATTAATCTAAGTTTTATATTTACAGTTAGGATTTTTTCCTGAGCAATCAATGAGATTTTTTTCTTCATTAAAAAAAAAATAAACCAAATCAAACAAACAAACAAAAGAGCTCCCACCTTTGTGGGAGTGAGATTAAGTGAAAATTATTAATGAAAATAAACAAAGCAGAGTGTTCCAGCACAGCCACTCTCAAATTGTCCATGTGGAGCTTCAAGCTGAGCTCAATCCCTGCAGGATCTCAGGGCAAATCTGCCCCATTAGAGCCCTAAAAACGCCTTTTCCACCCCAAATCCACCCCAATTCCACAGAAAGGGGAGGGGGATACTCACAGGTTCTCCGGGGAGACCTCGGGGTCCAACTTCTCCATCATCTCCCTGGGCAGCAGCAGAGGCACGGAGAGAAGCAGCAAGAGACAGAAAAAATCCACATTTAATTCAGTTTTGTCCTTTTTTAATAATATTCCCCCCAAAAAAAGCAGTTTCTCTGCAGGACTGACAGGGTTTCCATGCCTTGGAAGGCTGAGGACTAAAACTGAGTTTACCAGGGACTATAAAGGCCTGAGGATCTTTCAAAATCCTTGCTGATGTTTAGAAAAGTGGATTTTGCCACCAGACAAGGGGTTGTAGACACAACTCAGGGCAGGTGAGCCAAAAACCACAAGATTTGAGACCAAACTGAATGGCAAGGCAGGGTGGGAATGGGGTTTAGGCAAGTCAGAGCTCCTCAGATAAACCAGAAGCAGCAGAAGGGTCACCCTGTAACCACACTCTGCAGCCAAGTCATTCCAGCTGGGAATTCATGAAGGATGACCTGAGAATACCAATGGATCATCCCAAAAATCCCTCCAGACTGAGGTTTTATCATGGACAACCCACAGAGCTCAGCAGGGTTGGCAAAGATTTCTATAAATGCACATTTTTAAAGGCTTTGGGTCCTCCAGCATGAGGATTTCTGCTCTCCTGGTGTTTTCCTTCCATTCCTGCCTTTCTCACCAGATCTAACCTGGCATTGCTGGATTTGGTGACATTGGAGCATCACATGGAATAAGGAAAACACAGCAGGAGAATTGGAATTCCTGCAAAGAGAATTGTTGGAAATCCCAGCCCAGCCGCTCCTGGAGCCTTCAGGGAGGTTTGGAGTGGAAGGAAAGGGATGGGAGCACTCACTGAGAGCTCACTTTAATCACAGCCCCTTCCACAATGTGGGGAACTCTGGGATTTGTATGGATGGGGCTCCTTCCCTGCCATGGAGGGAAGAAAATCGTTCCTGATTGATGGGCAGCTTTATCTGCCTGCCCAAATATTCCACAGCCTCCTTTGTATGATGCAGAGAGGGCTGAGGAATTAAAATGAAATGTTACAGGGTTACTGGAATAGGAGCATCACATGGAATAAAGAAAACATGGCAGGAGAATTTCCTCCCTCCTCTCCAATATCTGCTGGGATAAAACCCCAAATTATCAAATTGTGCTTCCCCTGGGTTATTTTTCACCCCAAACATGAGGCTCCCCCTTAGGAAACCAAGCCCTTGGAAACCTTCCTGCTGTGCTCATCACTCCCTGCTCTGCTCCCAGTCCTGCCCTCTTGGAATTTTCTTTTTCCCTTTGGATTCTGACTCTCCTCCTTCCCCCCTCCAGCTTTGCTCTGCTCAACCTCAGAGCCCTTTACAGCCACAATTAATTAACCAGCCCTCCCCAGGCTGTGGAGAGTGATTATCTGAGCTTTGCAAGGACACCAAGAGCCCAAAGTGGGAAGAAAACACCATGGAAGGGGATCAGAGCTGGGAAATCCACGCTGGCTCCTCAGGTTGAACCACACACCAGCATTTTTAAGCTCTCCCCTTAAACCAGAGCTGGGATCATTTAGTCTGGGCTCTGCTAAACATCTTCTGGCTGAAGGAGAAGGGAACAATTCAGTCATTGATTCCTGCCTCTGTCTCTGGAATTTCTACTCTCCAAATCTCACTGCAATCCTCTGGGTTTCAGAAATTCAGAAGCCATCATTTCCTCTGGATTCCAGAAATTCAGAAGCCATTATTTCCTCTGGATTCCAGAAATTCAGAAGCCATAATTTCCTCTGGATTCCAGAAATTCAGAAGCCATCATTTCCTCTGGATTTCAGAAATTCAGAAGCCATCATTTCCTCTGGATTCCAGAAATTCAGAAGCCATCATTTCCTCTGGATTCCAGAAATTCAGAAGCCATCATTTGCTCACTGTGAGCAATAATTTACTCCCTGTGCTATTTCCTTTTTCCTTTTAACCTGAGTTCTTTTTCCTTAAAACCTGAGTTTCCTGACCAGATCTTTAAAGCCAAATTCTCCTTTCCACTTCCATCCCCATCTCCCTGCCCTGCTTCCCTCCCAGGGAAGGCTCAGGGGCAGGGAGCTCCTGCCTGATGCTGCACCTGCTCCTTGTTCCCAGGTTTTCCTTGGGAATTCCCAATCCCAGGCACACTTACCCTCTCCCCATCCTCTCCAGGAGCCCCTGGGGGGCCGTGGGGGCCTGGCTCTCCCTGCAAAAAAAGGCAGAAAATGCTGCAGAGAAGGTGCAAACACTCTGGCAATGGAAACCACCAGGAAATGGGGATGAACCAAGGCATGGATTTGAATTTTCTGTCTGTCTGAGGTCCCTGTGCCCTCAGAGCTGCCTCCCTCTCTGCTCCAGGGAGGGGAGGGACATCCTGCCAAAAAACCCACTTTCCCCCATTTTTTCCTCCATTTTTTAAATTATAAATTGTAATTTTAAGCAATTCCCACCCTGTCCAACAGCAGGTTTTGCCTCTTGCTTTGGATTTTTAGTTTGCATTGCACTAAGGTGATTTTTTCCACCCCATCCCGATTTGGAGCAGCCCCAGGAGGATCCTGCAGAGGGATTTTGCCACTCCCTGGAATGTGAGGGCACTGTGACATCCCACAGGGTCTTTCATCCTCTCCTGTGCCTCATCCCAGTCCCTGCCAGCCTCCTCCTCCTCCTCCCACAAGAGGAAGAACACTCACCCTGTTTCCCTTCTCACCAGGCAAACCAGCCAAGCCATCAAAGCCTCGGTCACCCTGAAAGCAAAACCAGTTTAAAACATATTTTAAACCAGTTTAAAACAATTTAAAACACATTTCCAGCTGTATTTGAGTACCCTTCCTGTTTATTTCCTTTCTGTGTTGAGGAAGGATCAATTTTCTCCCTCAAACATTCAATCTTCACCTTCCATCAGACCAGGGATGATCTCAAAGTTATGGATTAAAACAAGGGAAAAAAACCACAAAAACCCCTTCAAGTTTGTAGTGGTTTTGGTTTGTTAATTTGAGATTTTGTTAATTTTGAGATTTTTTTGGATGGTCTATTAATCAGTGTGGTGTGTTAATTATTAGTGTATTTATTTTTTGTTGTGAGGTAAGATTAGCAGAAAGGTAAAGTAGGTTTAAAACTTTAAAGGGTATAAAGAAAAATTTATTAACAGTAACTAAAAGAGAGAGTAATGACAATTAGGATAAAATTAGGGTAAAATTTGTTATTATCTCGTGTAAAAACTACCACATTTTCATTTGGAGCTAAACTCTTCCCTATTCCCCCAGCTGAAATGCTTTTCCATGTGGATTTCCAGCACAGCAGCTTCTTCCCTGCTTGATAATTCTGGCAGATCGCAGCAGAATGAAGGGATTTTGTCTCCAATAAAAAAATTATAGTGGGGATTAAAATTCCTCACCATTTCCTCACCTGCTTAAGAGGTGGTTTTTGGTGCTTCTACTCTAGAGACTTCCCAGCCACTTGTTCTGTTTGTTTTTTGTAATTGGGATTTTGAAGTGTTTGTTCTACAACTGCAGCATATTTCATCCAGCAGTTTAAAAAAAGTGGCATTAAAAAAAACCCAAAAAACAGGAAAAGAAAACGAAAAATTGCTATTCTGCCTCCCAGGAGTGTGTTTAACTTCCCTCCCTTAACCTCCATGTTCCATGAAGACTTTTTGTCTTCACAGGAGCCTCTGGACCAGCTCACAACCTCCTCCAACCAAGCTGGGCTCCTTCTCCATGGGTCCCTCAGCTCATTCCTGCTGAAGGGAAGGTGCAAATTCCCAAAATCCATAAAAACCTGGCACTACCTTTGGTCCTGTCTGGCCTGGCATCCCCCGGGCACCGTCACTGCCAGCTCGTCCCTGCGAGAGAGAACACCAAAGTCAAATCCAGAGGGTAACACAGAACCACAACTGGGTTTAGCTAAGCCAGAGAGAAGGTTTATTTAAGCCAGGCAGCTCCTCTTGGTGAGGGAAAAATCCCTGCTCTGTGTTTGAAGCAACATCCTGGGGTCAATGAGAGGTGGGAGATGAATGGCAGCAAAGCCACATCACTACATGGGCCATGGTTGTTGGTTTTATGTGAAAAAATAAAATCTCCCAGTACATTTTAAGAGATGCTAATGATGATGGCTGCAAATTAAAATGAGAGTTTCTGTTTCCAGGAAGGCAGAAGTGGGTCACACACAAGACTTGCTTGTTCCTTCCTCTGGCAAGTTGAGTCATGGCGAGCCAGAGGGTGAAATAAAAATCAGAATTAGGGGTGGAAACAGAGCAGGATTTACACATGATCCATTCTTGGGACTGGGTTCTGCCAGGAGTGGGGACTCCAAGCCCATTCAAAGCATTTGTGCAGCTACAACCCCAACACCAGGGAGCCAAAAAAAACCCCGGAGAAAAGAGTGGGATGAGCAGCTTTGAATTCCCCCCACACTGTTTGGATTTTAACTCCCATCCTTCTTTGTGTCCTCTCAGATTTTAACTCCTGTCCTGGTTTCTGTCCTCCCAAACTTTAACTCTCCTCCTCATGTGTGTCCTCCCAGTTTTCAACTCCCATCCTCATTTTCATCCTCCCAAATTTTAACTCTCCTCCTCATGTGTGTCCTCCCAGATTTCAACTCCCATTCTCATTTGTGTCCCAAATTTCAACTCCCATCCTTGTTTCTGTCCTCCCAAATTTTAACTCCCATCTTTGTGTCCTCCCAGATTTTAATTCCCATCCTGATTTCTGTCCTCCCAAACTTTAACTCTCCTCCTCATTTGTGTCCTCCCAAATTTCAGCTCCCATCCTTCTCTCCTCCAAGATTTAACTCCTATCCTGGTGCCCTCCCAGATTTAACTCCCATTCTGGTTTCTGTCCTCTCAAACTTTAACTCTCCTCCTCATTTGTGTCCCAGATTTTAACTCCCATCCTTGTCAGATTTTAACTCCCATCCTGATTTCTGTCCTCCCAAATTTTAACTCTCCTCCCAGATTTCAACTCCCAAATTTGTGTCCTCCCAAATTTCAACTCCCAGCCTTCTCTCCTCCAAGATTTTAACTTCTGTCCTGGTGTCCTCCCAAATTTTAACTCCCATCCTTCTTTCTGTCCTCCCAGACTTTAACTCCCACCCTGATTTTTAACCTCCCAAATTTTCACTCTCATCCTGGTTTGTGTCCTCCCAGATTTTCCCTGCCATGCTGGTTTGTGTCCCCCAGGATGGCCGAGCTCAGCCTGGCCGCCGGCCGCCTCTTGCGCAACGCCCTCGGTGCAGAGGAATGGGAGGAATTGTTTGGCAGCAGGAGCAGTTTCCAGCAGGAATTGCAGCTCCTGCCTGCTCAGCACAGCTGCCAGGACACTCACCCTGCGGCCTGGCTTCCCTGCAGGACCGGGAGGACCTTGGATGCCTCGTGGACCCTGCAAGGAATCAAGGAGAGAGGAGGGAATGTCACCTCAAGGAAGAAATGTCACCTCAAGGAAGAAATGTCACCTCAAGACCCAGAGATCAGTGCCCACTTCAGGCCCTGCTGGGGCACTCAGGGTCACCAGGGCTCCAAAATGAATCCCTGGAGCAGAGCCTGTGGTTCCAAACACACAGGGAAGGCACTGAGCATCTCCAGGCAGGAATTGGAGGTTTTATCCATGGGGAAGCTTTGGCAAGCAGGTGGTGGAGATTCATCCCATAATTCACTTCCCTTGCCATCAGAAAATGGGAACTTTCCCTCAGTGCAGGATTTAAGGCTTGGAAGAACAATATCCTGAGCATTAGTGAATTCTCCACGCTTCAAATTATCTTTTATGTACAAGACTCCTCCGTGGGTGTTCTTCCAGGAAGGGAGCTGCAGAGTTTTACACTGCTGGCTTCAAACCACGTCCAGAGCCTGCACTCAGACACTTGGAGGGACATTTCCATGCTAAACACGTGTTCCCACAGCCTCCTGCTCCCAGCTGGCACAGGGTGACTGAATCCCTGCTGCCCAACAGCCTCTCAGGCAGGACTGGCTGCTCCAGCCTCATGTCTCCAACTCCCCCCAGTTCCACACTCACCTGAGGTCCCATTTCTCCAGCTTCTCCCTTCAGTCCTCCACTGCCTGGGGGTCCCTTTGGACAGAGAAGAGGATTTATTAGATTTTTGCTCCAAGAGAGCCAGAAAAGAAGATTCCACATTAAGGAAAAGCCATTCATGGATCCAGAGCCCACAGGGAGCTGGAGCTGCTGGGTTGGCTCCATCCTCACCAATTCCATCACTCCCCAGCTCCATCCCCTCATCTTCATCCTCACCAAATCCATTACTCCTCAGCTCCATGTCCCCAGTTCCATCTCCCAATTCCATCATTCACTAGTTCCATCTCCCCAGTTCCATCACCCAATTCCATCCCTCCAATTCCATCCCCCAGTTCCATCCCTTATCATTTCCATCCCCCAGTTCCACCTCTCCATTTCCATCCCCCCATTTCCATCCCCCCATTTCCATCTCCCCAGTTCCATCCAACCATTTCCATCCCCCAATTCCATCACTGCCCAATTCCATCCCCCAGTTCCATCCCCCAATTCCATCACTCACCATTTCCATTCCCCAATTCCATCTCCCCAGTTCTATCCCACTAATTCCATCACTCCCCATTTCCATCACTTCCCAATTCCATCTCCCATTTCCATCCCCCATTTCCCTCACTCACCATCGGGCCTGGCCGCCCCGTCAGCCCCATGGGTCCCGCAGGTCCCCTCAGTGCCAGCTGCAACAGAAGGACAAACAGGGCTCACCTTGTGACAAAGCCACCACAGAGCCACAGCCACGGCTCTCCCCACACCCACCAACCCCTGGAGCAACGTCCACATCCCCAGGGAATTCCAGATTCCATCCCACCCACAATGGGCAATCAGCTTCTCCTTGCCCAGATTTGCTGTGCCCCATCCCTGGCAGTGTCCAAGGCCAGGCTGGGACACTTGGAGCCACCTGGGGTCATGGAAAGTGTCCCTGCCCATGGAAGAGCTTGGAATGAAATGGGCTTTAAGCTCCCACCCGTCCCAAACCATTCTGTTATTCTATGAAAGACCCTGGACTGTCCATGAATCTGCTGAGAGGACATAAATATTTATGGCCCCACTTCAATTCAAGAGAAATTTTTTTCTTTATTGTCCTGGTGGTTCAATTTTAGAGGAATTTTTCCCTTTTTTTCTTTGGTTAACATGCTCCAAACTGAGCTCCAATTCAAACTGAACACAGGGGGCTTTTAGCTCCATAATTAAGGAGTCGTGTTAACCATGCATCAACCCAGTAATTTCCACGGTGGGAAATGGAGCTGGGCCATGCTTTAAAACATCCCTCAGACAATTTGTTCCCTCGTGACAATCCAACACTTCCAAAGAGTTGTAATTATCTGTGTACTCCAGTAATTAAAATCTACCCAGTGACTGAGCTTGGAAAGGCAGAAATATTGCACAAATGCTGGGTTCTGTGGCATCTTTTTACAACACCCCATTAAAAGGGAGATGCTGTGAACCACTGCTGGCTGCAACTACATTCAGTGCCTAATGAAAGCCAAATTTTAAGGGGATAAATCAACCTAATAATGCAATTAACAGCAGTGATAATGAGAAAAACAAACCCGAAATAGGAAAAGGTTATGCTTGCTGCAGGACCCTGTTTTCCAATCCTGTAGTTCCACACAAAAATGACATTTATTTCCCTTCCTGCATCATGGTTTTCAGCCAAAATGCTGAAGTTCATGAAAAAATTGATTTTTGTCCTTTCTAGAAATATTAAACTTTTCATCCATAGTCCAAAAGTTACCGAGGGTTTATTTGAGTTTTAAATTTTTTTCCCCAAACATGAAAATTTAAATAAAAAGGGACTTTGAATGAGGGGAGGGAGGCTATTTATTTTTTGGCAAATCACAATTTTCAGCAGGGAGAAGAAAAAATAAAAGAACAAAAGCAGAGAGCTGGAGAAAGCAGATGCTTCTCATGAAACGTTTCTCAGGTCAAAGCCTCTATTTCCCAGGAAAATAAAATGCTGATGGAAAAACGCTGGGCAGGCTGGAAATTAAGACTGACAAAGTAACACCAGGAACATAATCCAGGATATTATTGGTAGCACAAGGTTAATGGACAGGAAAATGCAGTGGCTGGGAGGATCAGAACTCTGCCTGAATCTGTAAAAAATCCAATCCAGCTCCTTTGGAAAAGGATGGAAAGCAGAAAATTCCCAGTTAAGGCAAACACCTCGTTAAAAACCCACCAGGGGCAGGTGACATACATGGGGGGAGATCCCAATGGATTTTATCCCATATAAAGGTGAAATAAATTGAGGTTTTAGCTTATTTTATCCCCAAAAAAATCTGTTAAAATCTGCAGACAGCTCAGAGCGACAAAGCAGCTCCAGCCAGATGTGGGCTCTGCAGCTGTCCCCAAATAAAACAACCCCAAAGCTGTGTCCCTTTGGGAACTGCCACTCTAAAAAATGTTCTCCTTCATGGCAAGGGTGTGTTTGCAGCAGAATTGGGTCCCTTTGGGGCAAACAGAGCAGGTTGGGAACTGTGGTTCCCAATCTCTGGTTTTTAACATCAGCACTCAGGAAAGCTCCCATAAGCACCAAGGGAGAAAAATTTCAGAGCTCCACTGGCTAAAAATGCAGTTTTATTTTGAAGAGATGAGGGCAGAGCCTTTCCCACTGAGGTGTCCATCCAGGCAGGGAGCAGGAGCTGTGCTGGGAATGTGCCAATCTTGTTTCAGCAGTGAGCCAGGGATGATTATTTGGACATCAATCAATGCGCCCATCCGAGGAAAGAAATGTTCCAGGGACGGTCACCATGTATTCCCAAATAAATACATGAAATTACAAATCTGCCTGTTGAGATTCTGGGAAATTAAAGCCAGCTTTCCATTAGCTGGTGGTTAATAAAACCTCAAATCATGCAGGTGCAACCCCGTGGCAGGTGAGAGGTTCCACCAGCAGCACTGGGGACTGTTGAGGAGTTTTTGGAGGTTGAGGAGTTTTTGCAAGACAATGGCCAAGTTCAGCTCCAGATTTAACTCCCACCCTGATTTTTACCCTCCCAAATTTTCACAATCCAGCCTGCTTGTACTAATAATGGATAATGGACATGTTCACAAACAATGGACAATGGACATGTTCAGAAATGGGGTCTGTATGTCCTTGAGAAAGATACAAGAAGAAGAGTCATCAAGACTCAGCAAGTTTGTCAGCAAGTTTGAGAAAGTGAGAAAAAAAGAGAAGCAATGGGTGGGCCAGACAACCACAGCAAGGCACGTGAAAAATTAAAAGATCCAATCAGCATTCTATTTTATATGGGTGAACAGCTAGGATTGACCAATCATGTATTAGCTAGAGACACGTGGACAGTAGAAACTTATTATAAATATAGCCCTTTTGGGGATAATAAATTTGGCTTCACTGGATCACTTTGATCATGGCGTGACGTCCCGTTCCTGATCCTCGCACCGCGTGGGGGCCGAGCGCGGTCACAGAGGTGTCAGAGGTTCATTGTGCCATTGCAGGCGGCTGCAGAGAGCCGTGGCAGGCACTCCCAGCTGGCAGCACTCACCCTGGCCTGCTGCAGGATGGCCTGGGCCTGCGCCTCCTGCGCTGACACCATGGGTCCCTTGGAGCCGGCGTCGCCTCCGCCGCTGAAGCGGAACTGGTGGGAGCAAGGTGGGGACAAAGCAGGTCACAGCTCTGTCCCTGCAGCCTGCCCAGCCTGAGCCTGAGCAGCTCCGTTCAACACGACTGCCCTGAGTCCATCCCAGCCCATCCCAGCTCTCCCAGTCCGTCCCGTCCCATCCCATCCCATCCCATCCCATCCCAACCTCCTCATCCCATCCCGTCCCATCCCATCCCAACCTCCTCATCCCATCCCATCCCATCCCATCCCATCCCATCCCAACCAAGCCCAACCCATCTCAGTCCATCCTAAATCCTAACCCTAACCCTAAGCCCATCCCACTCCATCCCAGCCCATCCCAGTAACCCCATGGCTTGTCCTGTGCAGAGCCAGGAGTTGGACTCAATAATCCTGGTGGATTATATAATCCTTCCACCTTGGGATATTCCCTGATTTTTATCATTATCCATCACTTCTGGAAGTTTTAACCTATCTGTGCTTTTGACTAATAAAGGAGCTCCAGTGCTTTGCAAAAAGTTAATTTACAACAGGAACCATCCAAATCCATCTTTTCCCTCAAGGAAAAAGTGTCCTTGGGGTAAAGGAGATGGGAGATTTCTGCAAGAAGGGGCATTAAACAGCAGCCAAACCAAGAAACCTGACTGATTTTAATCCCTTTTTAGTTCTGTTTGTACTCACAGGCAGCATAAGCATTGTCCCTGGTGGTCCTGGCAATCCATCAGCTCCTGGGAGACCTGGGCGTCCAGGTGGGCCCTGAAAGAGGAAGAAATTAAAATAAACTTCTAAAATATCATTTTGCTTCTGTCCATACATTAACAACTGTGGTTATGTCAGGATATTGTCATGACAGGGATTGAGTTGGTGGGAATCTCAATTTTTCTTCAATTTTCTTAATTCCCTCCTCTCCCATCCTGCCCCTGCTATTTCCAGGGTCTGCCTTGTGCAGTTTTGGAAGAATCCAAGTCCCTGCCATGCTCCAAGATAACAAAATCAATGTTTGGAGTTGGATCTGTTAAAATCTGTTCAAAAAACCCCCAAAATAGATGAAACTTCCTAACTCAGTGAGAGAGAAATGGAGGGAGATAAATTCATTCCTGTGTGCGTTCAATCAGCTGGGTCATTTTATTTTTCTCTCTTATTTTTTTTAAATTTTAATTATTTTAGTCCTTTGAGGCTCCTTCCATTGGAATGGAGTGATCCTGTCAGGGGCTGTAAATCAGCCCAAATCCATGGATCTCCACAGAGAGAAGGATCTTTAACTGGCACTAAAGCAATGAGTGGGCAGTCAAAGATCCATTGATGAAGCCATAAAAAATCAAAGATGGCCAATTTTCCCTGGGAAAAAGTTGAGGTTAACCCTTTGGGATTTCCTCCTCATTCCAGTGATCCCATATGCAAATGAGGGTGACATCAATGTGTGTGGCTAATTGTAATTTTCACAGCAGTTTAAGGCAACAGGGATTTGACCAAAAAAGCCCCAGTGCTCGTTTTGTGGCCAGCAGGTTGAGATTGAGGACTTGGCTACTCCTTTAGTTGGGAAACACCAACAATAAATCAATTTATAGAGAGCTGACTCTCTTGGAAGGGCAAGAAATGAATATTTTTGTAGTTCTTGCTCTCCTCAACCTGCCTGCAGCCTGTTCAGACCCAAGGAATAAATGTAAATACAAATCTCAGGGAGGGGGACACCAAAAAGCCAGGCCACCCCACAAAGGAGGTGGATAAAGGTGAGAAAGCCAAATAGGCAACAAAGTGCCTAAAAATCAGAATATTTGAATAAAACAACCCAACAGAGCACCAAACCAAAGGATTTGGTGCATTATCCTTGCCCCACACCCTTCCAGCAAGATCTCCCCACCCCACATCTCTCTGCTCCCTCTGTCCCACTTCCCAATTCCCTCATTCCCTCCCCTTAAAACAAACCCAAACCACTCAGGCTGAGGTTTCCAGCAGGAATCAGAGCCCAGCCCTGGTGGGTGAGGAGCTGCCCCAGCCTGGCCAGGGCTGTGCTGTCCCCAGCAGGGCTGGCCCTGTCCCAGCCCCACGAGGACAAGGCCTGGATTAACAACCAGGCCCCACCGTGAGCAGCCTGGATTAACAACAACGCTGCTCCCTGGGCTGGAGCAGCAGGAAAACACCAGGGAAAATCCCAGCAGTGCCCAGGGGGGCTGCAGAACTCTCCAGAACATCCATTTCTCCAGGCAGGCTTGGCATCCACAATTTGCTGAGCCTGGCCCACACCAGGGCCCTCAACCCCACTGAGATCCCACCCCAGACCCATCTGTTGGAGCAGAAATGGCACAAATCATTTAGGCCAGGCTTGTTTTGTATGATAAACCTTCTTTTCTCTCCCTCTCCTCCTATAGCTCCAGCCCTGCCTATGGTGGAGCAGGGCTGAGCTTGTTTATCTCTCCTGACAAGTGTTGATGCAGTGCTTTTATCCATAAATGCCTCTTTTTGTTTCAGGCTGGGTGTGGGAGGTCTTTTCCTGGTGGAATGGACCAGCAGAGGGGGGTGAGCAATGAAACACAGAGAAATCAAACCTATAAAGCACTTTGGAAATTTAAATTCATGAATGCCTGGAAGAAATGCAGCCTGCCAGGGGCTGGGTGTAAATCTGTGTGCCTCTCCTTATGGAAATGGGGATTTGCTGAAATACAGCAGCCAGGCATGGATGGGGACTGCAACTTGCATTTGAAATGCAAACCCTGCGGTAACATTGCCATGGAAGGGTCAAACTGAAACCTGGGGGTGTCTGTGTGGAGGGTGCTGAGCCTCAGCATTCACCAAGTGTCTCTCTCTCCCTGGTTGGTTGAAAACCAGAAAATTTTGGTCAGAAAATTACATAATAGGAGATGTTTATTGCAGTTTTGGGGGTCTCTGAGTTAAGGGAGCATTTGGGAAAAGCAGCACCCTGGAAGCACTCAGGAGCCTCAGCATTCACCAAGTGTCTCTCTCTCCCTGGCTGGTTGAAAACCAGAAAATTTTGGTCAGAAAATTACATAATTGGAGACGTTTCTTGCAGTTTTGGAGGTCTCCTAGGTAAGGGAGCATTTGGGAAAAGCAGCACTGGAAGCACTCAGGAGCCTCAGCATTCTCCATCTCTCCCTGCTTGTTTTTCAGTCCTGGTCAGAAAATTACATCATAGGAGATGTTTATGGCAGTTTTGGGGGTCTCTGAGTTAAGGGAGCATTTGGAAAAAGCAGCACCCTGGAGGCAATCAGAAGCCAAATCAGGATTTTTAGTGATGCTTTTTAGGGATCCTGTTGCACTTTTGAGGGGCAGAACTGTGCTCAGGGGAGTGATTCCCTTGGGATTCAGTGACTGGTGGCTTTGGAAGGTGAAGACATTTTGTGATGAGCCTTCCCCAGAGCACCCAAACTTCCAACCAAAGCCGGGCTGGGTGAGGGAGCTGCAGTTTGCTCCAATGCTGCAGCTCACCCCCTTCCAAACAACACATTTTCCCACTTCCTTCCTCCCAGTCTGGAGCCCCCATGGAACAGCTCCCTGCTCTCCTCAGTGCCATATTTCCTCCTTCCCACTGCTGCCTAAGTCATCCCAAAGCATCCTGAGCCCTCTGGAGCCTCCCACACCCAGGCTGCTCCTCAGCTCTGCTGCTGACACAAACTCCTCTGTGCCTCCTGATCGTGCAAGAAGCTTTAAATAAATAAAGCTCTTTCTTTTTTTTACAATGAATAAACCAGAGCTAAATGAGTGTTGGCCAATATTAACAGAGCTGACTATTGTTGGGCTGTTAATTCATTGCACCTGCCTGAGAGCAGATAAAAAATCTCTTTATCAGATGCAGGCAATGTTCCTCACTGTACCCAGGGAAGGGTCATGTAAATTCATGAGCTGCACTCTCAGGGTTAATAATACACAAATTAAAAGAGGAGCTGCTCTAATTGAAAAGGAGGCTTTTAATACAGCTCCTGTGAGTTCATCACTTCTCTCTGCACCCTGTGCTGGGTCACACTCTGCTCTGGACACTGCTGCAGCCTGTCCTAGAATGCAAATTATTCCTCTCAGAGTGGCTGCTGCTGCTGCTTGGCTCTGCAGGGCTGTTCCAAAGGAGCTTGGCCAGCAAATATCTGCATCTGCCAGGACACATGACAGGAGGAGTGTCCCCTGTCCCCAGGGCCAGCATCCAGCCTGCCAGCAATGCAGGAGGAGAAGGGAGAGCTGAGCATCACAGGATGGAGACAGGGATGAAGCCACAGGGAAAACAGCACCCTGGCAATATTCAGAAGCCAAATGAGGATTTTTAGGGGACCACTGAGAGATGAAAACCAAGAAAGGGACGAGGCCACAGGGAAAACCAGCACCCTGGAAATATTCAAAACCCATACGAGGATTTTTAGGGTTTTCCCTGGACCACTGAGAGATGCAAACCAAGAAAGGGATGAGGCTGCAGGGAAAACCAACACCCTGGAAATATTCAGAAGCCAAATAAGGATTTTTGGGGAACCATTGAAAGATGCAAACCAAGAAAGGGATGAAGCCGCAGGATAAAACAGCACCCTGGAAATATTCAGAAGCCAAATGAGGATTTTTAGGGGATTTTTAGGGGACCACTGAGAGATGCAAACTAAGAAAGGGATGAGGCCACAGGGAAAACCGACGCCCTGGAGTTATTCAGAAGCCAAATGAGGATTTTTTGGGCTCTCCCTGGACCACTAAGAGATGCAAACCAAGAAATGGATGAGGCCACAGGGAAAACAGCACCCTGGAATTATTCAGAAGCCAAGTGAAGATTTTTGGGGCTCATCCTGGACCATTGAGAGATGCAAATCAGGACAGGCAGGGAAAAACAGCACCCTGGAAATATTTAAAATCCATATGAGGACTTTTAGGGGACCACTGAGAGATGCAAACCAAGAAAGGGATGAAGCCACAGGGAAAAACAGCACCCTGGAAATATTCAGAAGCCAAATAAGGATTTTTAGGGCTTGCCCTGAACCACTGAGAGATGCAAACCAAGACAGGAATGAAGCTACAGGGGAAAACAGCATCCTGGAATTATTCAGGAGCAAATAAGGATTTTTACGGGACCACTGAGAGATGCAAACCACACCCAGCTCACCCCCTCTCTGTGAACCCAGGCTGCAGAGCTCCCTGTGTGGGCACAGTGCAGGGCCACAAGGGTTAAGCCAGGCCCAGGAGCCCGCAGGGCTGAGCCTGGATTGATTTCTGAGCTGGCAGGCAGAGATGGATGGAGCTCAGGCAGGGCCCCTCGTCCTCAATCACATCCCAGGCACCAGAAATGGGATTTGTGCTCCATCAGCAGCAGTGCAAAGCAGGGCAGGGTCCTCCCAGCACTGCTCCAGGGGAAAAGGGAGAGTGCAGCAGCCACAGGGACCAAGGGGGCAACAAAGAACCTGACCTAAAACAAAGGCAGTGCCCAGGTTGGGGACAGTGCCATGGGAATGCCCCAGCACCTGCCCTGCCCTGTATCCCACCATGAACCCCTTTGGGAGCTGCTCTCACAGGGTGAATGGGATTTTAACAAGATTTTAATAGGATTTTAACAGGATTTGAGGGCTCCAGGGATACCCCACAGCCCCACCAACCCACACAAACCCAGCCAAGAGGAGAAAGCCACAGGCACTCACCCTCTCCCCTGGGTCACCCATCAAGCCCACGGGTCCAGTTGGTCCTGGAGGTCCTGGAAGGCCCTGGCAGAGAAAAGGGGGGAAAAAAACCTAAGCCATGGAAGGAAATGTGTTATTATTTGTAGCAGATTTCTGTGAGCAGCAGGAAAAGCTCTCTGTTTATTTTTTGCACCACAAAATCCACCCCAAAGCTCTCTCTGTGCACGTGTGTGGCAGATGGGAGCAGCAGAGCCCAGGGAGCAGGGGGAAAATGCCACTTACTGCTGGGCCTTCAGGACCAGGGGGGCCTTCCACCAGCATTCCCTGGGCAAGAGGAAGGAAAAAAAGGGATTAGACACATCCACAAAGTCATTTTGTCCACAGGGAAATGCCCAGTGCTTGAGCTGGTCTTAAATATTTCAGCTCTTGCTGCTGCATGGAGACATCCCAGAGCTGGAGGGTTTGCACTTCTTCTGGATGACCTCTCCCAGAGGTGCAGAGGATCATGGAAAAGCCAAATAATGTGTAATTAAATCCCAAATAATGTGTAATTAAATCCCAGCCCTTACTGCCAGCATCAGCCCCAGCACAGCATCACCTTCCCCAGCATCACCTTCCCCTTCTCCCTTTGCTCAGAGCCCAGGAAAAAGCAAATCCTGGACTTTGTCCAGCCTTGATGGTGCTGGAGCTTGAGGAAAAAGCTGTTCCTAGCCCTAAAGAGCTTAATAAGAAATCAGCAATCAAGTTGCAAGGTGGTTTTTAAGTGATTTTTTCCAGCAGGCTGCATGCTGTGATTTCCTCTGTGAACGTAGGAAATCGCTGTGTGGGAAAAATTCTGGGATATTGTTACTGCAACCTCCTCAATCTAAATATTTTGTCATCACTTTAGATCAGATCTATCATGCACTCAGGAAAATTAAGGTTTATTTTTTTTTTCTCTCATGAGTATGTAAGAGGCAGGAAAGAAACTCCCAATCCACCTGGAAATGTTTTCCAGGGGAATGGTTTGGGAAGAGCTCTGTCCCTTTTATCTCTGAGATAAAGCAGCTCAGGTGGAGTCAGCAATTCCCAGCTCACCTGTGGCAAACCGGGACATTTTTCCTAAGGGATGGAATCCTGTAAAAATCTATGGATGAGCAGCAGGAGCTGCTTTGGGGTGACCCTAAATTGTTCTCAGGCTCTGGTGCCAAAAGCCTCAGCTGACCCCACTCCAGCCGAGCTGAACGAATCTGAAATGTCTGCAGGAAAATCCAGGCATTCCTGCCACAAAACCACACTCCCATAGCCCAGAGCAGCAAAAAATAACCCGAAGCAGCCTGCCATGACCCAGCCCTGCTTCCATCAGGGCTTCTGCACCAAAAAATGTGTGGTCAGCTCTGTTCTCTGCCTTTCCTGGTGCCCACACTCATTGCCATGGCATTTCAAATCTCGCAGTTGGATGTGAGAGGGGGAATTTGCTGCTGCCACCACAGAAAAAGCTCTGCAGCTCCTCACCAGGGAGGAATTCAGGTCATGGTCATGTCCACTGCAGCTGCAGCCATGGAAATGTTTCACTGGGTGGGAATTAGGGGTGAGTTCCACGTGCCTGTCCTCAGGGAAAGCCCAGAGATCCCAGCTCATGGACACCCCAAAATGATGGATTTTGGATGGATCTTCTTGAGGTCTCAGCATATGAACAACCCAAAACCCATCCTTGTTGAGATCCCAGCATATGGACACCCCAAAATCCCTTCCAGCGTCCAGACACTTCAAAATTATGGATTTTGGATGGATCTTCTTGAGATCTCAGCATATGGACAACCCAAAATCCATCCTTGTTGAGATCCCAGCATATGGACACCCCAAAATCCCTTCCAGCATCCAGACACTTCAAAATTATGGATTTTGGATGGATCTTCTTGAGATCCCAGCATATGGACACCCCAAAATCCATCCTTGTTGAGCTCCCAGCATATGGACACCCCAAAATCCATCCTTGTTGACATCTCAGCATAAGGACAACCCAAAATCCATCCTTGTTGAGCTCCCAGCATATGGACACCCCAAAATCCATCCTTCTTGGGACCAGTGGTGGCACATTCTGGTGTGACAGGTTCTAAAGCAGGAATTAATCAGGGTGCAGAGAATCCCAGCCCACACAGGAGGGTTTTGGGGTCCTGCTGTGAGCACACACAGCACCAAGGCTCTGCTCCCCAGCACACTCCTCCCCAGGGGGAAGGGTCAGGGATAATTGGCCCATTTGGGATGCAAACATCCTGGCATCTTCCCATATTTATCTGCTGGTTTATGTCGAGCTGGGGCCTTGGGGACATCTGGAGATTGTCCTTGGCAGGAAACCTCCTATGTTCCCATGGATGTTCATCAAAGGGAGCGATGGAAACGTGGCAGGGTTTTAGGGACAGCACCAGTAGGGTGATCCCATTGAGGGGGGCAGGCCAACCGTGGATTTGGGATTGTCCCAGGGGAAAACAGGGCAAGGATTCCACTGCAGACACCACCACAAGTGAGGCCAACATCCCAAAACCAGCCCAAAATCCTGTAGCAATTCAGAGGTGCTGAGCAAACCCTCTCTAAAGGGGAGCACCGGGGTCCCCCCAAAAGGACAGAGGGCTCTGAGGAAGTGCCAGCAGCCTGGTGACCCCACAGCTGGGACATTTGGGATCCCTGCATCCCTCCTCTCCATCCCTCCTGCCCCTGCCCTGCCCCGCTGCCTCCAGCAAGTGTCAGCACAGAGCAAGGATTGAAGGACAGCTGGGTTTGAAAGGCAAGGAGTAAAAATCCACCAGAATCCAACTTTGTGCTTGGGTTTTATTTCCCTTCTCCTGCAGCTCCCATCAAAAACTGGGGAAAAAAAAAGAAAAATGAGCTAAAGAGCACAGCAAATCCGAATTTCCCTGCTCAAGAGGAGCTGCACGGAGAGGGAGAAGGCAGCATTTGGTCTTGTTTACTTTCTGGCAAAAGCCATCCATGCTCCAGTGTTTTGAAATAGCAAAGGCGGCCAAATTCTTTCTGGATGATTAAACTTAACTATTTTGTTCGCTTTGTAGCTTTTCAGGCTGGGTTTGTGCCATCATCTTCGTGGGGTCTGGCTGCCCCCCTTCCCTTCCCCTCCCACCCCTCTGATAAGGAAATCGCTGGCTCCTCCTTTTGTTTGCAGAGTGAGAGACCCAGAAAGGAAGAGGAGGAAGGAAAGGTCAGAAATGTTTTTATAAAGGGCTAAATTGGAGTTTTGAAGCCACTCTACTGCACCTCAGCACCTGCAGAAATTTCAGGTGAAAGAGGAAAAGGAGGAAAAATTAAAAGGGAAATAATGGCCTGAGGATGATGGGAAGTGCTGTGCTGGCCCTCTGCCAAGGAAAATGAGGTTAATTGAGCTGTGGGTGTGCAGCCAGCAGGAGCTCAGCCCACAGGGACAGGGCTGGGGCAGGTGGGTGCGAGGAGCTGATCCCCAATTCCAGCCTGGGAGGAGCAGGAATGGGGCACCTGGGCATCCTGGCACACAGAGAGGGGAAAAAATGGGAATTTACCAAGAGCTTCTTGCTTTGCTCACAGGAACCCCTGAGCCAAGAGGCTCCTTCCCCACCTTGAGGTGCTGGATTGGGCACCCACTTTTGCAGAGGGCACCCACAGCTTTGCTTGGAATTGTTCTTTAGAAGGAAAATCAACCTCAAAATCAGGCCAGAAATACAAAGGAAAAGGGTCCACACACAGTGGGACTGTGGAGCTGGTGCAGGAGCAAACCCCTCCACTTTTGTGCAGGGATTTGTTTTATATCCCTTTTATTCCCACAGGGATACAATTATTCCCATTGGAGGCACAATTAAAGGCAGCCCCAGGCTGGGAGTTCAGGGCAGGATAAACCTGGATGCTCCCAAACTCCTGAGGGATGAGAGCTGCCCCCTGCCCAACACTCCACTCCCAGGTTTGATTTTGCTAAACGAGAGATTTCATGGGAATTCTCGCACTTCCTTCACGATTTAGGTCACTCCTTGAAGCTTTAAAATAAAATTATATAATTACAGCGGTTTAGATTCAATAAGCCAAAGAATTTTTCCATGGGGAGTTTTCCTCCCAGCTGTCCCAATGAGAACAAATTCTCTGCACCTTTTTCCATGGGGGATAAAACCAACAAAACCCCAAATTCAGGTGCTCCTTACCGGCTCAATGATGGCAGGTTCCCCCTTCTGCCCCTTCTCACCTCGGGGGCCACCAATCTGTGGGACACAGGGAAACACAGACCAGTCAGAGAGGACATTGCCATCATCATCATCATCACCACCAATCCCAGCAGGAACTGGAGATCCTGGCACAACCCTGCTGAGGTTCCTGCAGGAAACACCCAGGGCAGCTCCTCTTTGTTTAAATACAACTTTCAGGTGGGTGAATCCTGTTTTTTTGCACTAATTCTGCTCTAAATTATGGAAGAACCAACATTTTGAAGCAGAATGTTGCTGGATGGAGCAGAAAGCCTCTCACCCCTTCGTAGATGGTGTCCTGGTTGGCTGGCATGCCTGGGCCAATGTCAGGAGAGGCTGTCCGGTCGTAATAATTGTCATAATAATTCCCATCATATTCCTTTATGGTTTCCTCAGTGAAATCTTTATCCAGGTCATCCCCTCCTTGAGCAGCCTGGAGAGGAAAGAGCAGCAATGGGTCAGGCTGGAATTCTCTCCATGCTGGAATATTAATGTGTTGTTAGATTAAGGGGGTGATTTTTGCAAAATGAGGATGCTTTTTAATAAGACTGACAAAGGGAAAACCTGGGGAAAAGTTAAATTCTGGAATTTTTAAGTCTCCAGTGACTTCTCCAACAGCAGGAAGACAGATGGGAGAAGCTTCATGTCAAATACACACTTTGGCTTTCCCTGGGATTTCTTCACTGATCCCCAGTAAAACACTGAGAGTAGAAAAGTTGGAGTGAGGAAAACACAACACAGCACAAAGCTCATGTCAGGAGCAAACTGCAAATGCCTGAAGGAAGAGGTAATGGAAGTTTCAGGCTCCAAATCCTCCTCATCTCTCCCAGCCCTGGTGCTGGAGACCCTGGATTATCAGGGCCAAGGAGTCCCACATCCGTTCCCAGATTTCAGATGCACACCAAACCCAGGATGTGTCACTGTCAGTGTCCAATTACACAGGAAATGTGGAAAAACCCCAGTTCACTTCTGTGGGAGCCTCCTGTTTGTTTAGTCTGGGATCCAATCTGCGCCTGGGCCCATCCAAGGAGCAGAAGCTGCTCCAAATCTGATGCCTCAACCCCTGAATCCTCTCAGAATCCCTTCAGATGCCACGGAGCACAGCAAGGACATCCAGACAGGGCTCAGAATTTCCTTGCTGCTCTCCCAGCAGCCTGGCAGGCTCAGCCCTTTGGCACCCCTCGCTCTGAGCAGCCCTGCAAAGAACAACATGTGCTGCTGAGGTTTATTTGGTTTCTTTCTTATCCAGGTAATGACCAAAATAGTCCAGAAATTGAATTCTTTCCAGTGCTTCCTAGAGAAATAGCTCCTCACTACTACAAACTCAAAGTCACCCCAGTGTCATCGCAACTTCCAGACTTCTTTCTATGCCAAAACTGCTCAAGAGTCATAAACATGAACATCTGGATCTAAATTCAGGAGGTTTTAAATTAAAATTAAGCCTAGAACTAAGGTGCTCACCAGCCCACCTTCTCTTACCTCTGCAAACACCAACTGGCCTTGGAAGAAATTATAGTTTGGCAATTATTTAATTAGAAAACTTGGAAAAGTCAGGATTATTTTTCCTTTGGGCTGGTTCAAATGGATCTGTTACTATCACACCCCCCCTTTTATCCTGGCTGAAATATTTCACCTGGTTTTGCACTTTGAAACCTTAAAACCTAATCTAACAAAAATCTCATCGGCTTCTAAGGCTTTGAGGATAACAGCAAATTGCATGAAATGAATATCAAAAATGTCTGGTTTGATATTTTAATTGAGGTCCTCAGGTCTATTTGCATGGAAAGATGATATTTGGAATAAGGGGGCAGTTCCCTGCCTGAGCTTTCCTCCTCTATTTCCTTTCCTTAACAACTAAAGTGGCCCTTGAAGCCTCCTCCTTCTTCTCCCACTTTTTTATTTAAGGCCCCTCTATCCAATCTTTAATTCCTCTCTCTTAGAAATCCAAGCTTGGCCAAAGATTTCTGGCTCTTGGCCAGGAAATGGAAAACTCTCCCATCCATGGGTTCCCTCCCGTTGTCTCCCTCAATTCCTGGAGCCTTTTCCTTTCCTCCCTGTGCATCATTTTGGGCTCTTCAGCCTCCTCCTGCACATTTTGGCTGGACTGGATCCTCCCCTGCCCTTGGATCTGCATCTGCCTCTCTCCAGCTGCTCAGATCTTTGCTTGGACACTTTTCCTGACACCTTTTCCCTCAAATTTCCACCTCCAGGGATCCTGGCCAACTTTTGCTGTCTCTTTTGCCAGCCTTGAATTGTGACAGCCCCACAACAAATAATTCTCCGCTGGAGAAACTCTACCCTAAGCTCTTCCTGGGGATTAGGATGGGATTTGGGAGCATTACAGAAACATGGAATGGTGTGGGCTGGAAGGACTTGAAAGCTCAACCAGTTCCAAACCAGAGACATCTTCTAGAGCAGGTTGCTCAGAGAACAATTCCACATTATCCCACCATTGATTCCCGTGCTGCTGCTCCTGGATAATGAAGGATTTGCCCATTTAATGTCATTATTTCCTTGCTCTGTGAGCTCCACAGCTCCCCAAAAATTCATCTCAGTCTCACCAACATTCACCTATTTCAGCATCAACATAAAAAGCACGAACTTAAGCACAGGAGGGTCTGGAGTGCAGCATTTCAGCTGGAGGATATTGAAGTGTAGGGAGGTAAAAGTTCAATTTTCCAGCAGAAAAAGCTGTGGGGTCTGGGCTGATCCCAGCTCTGAGCAGATCCATGCACAGAATAAAGAAGTTCACTCCAGGTGGATGCAGCAGTTTTGGAATCAAGGTTTTGTTCCAGTGCTGAAATTGTTTTTAAAAAAAAAAACAAACTGAAAAACATAAAAATGCTTTTCGGTGGAAATGGCAAAATGAAAAATATTGATGTTCTCCAGCAAATCAACATTTTAAGGATTTATATTAATAACTTTGGGATAAAAGGCTTTTACTGAGATTTTAACAGCAACCCTCATTTCTCTTTTTGTCAGACAACCACTTCACCCGAGGAAATGCAGATGTCAATATGAGCAGCTTTTTCCAGGGGAATAATCCTTAACCAAAATCTAAATATCTGTGTTCCCCACCCTGAAAAATGTGGAGTGAAAACATTTTCCAAGAAACTTCCTCTCCCTGCAGCTGCCTGAACCACTTATGGATTTACCATCTGGCTGCTCCCGTCTCCTTTGCTTCCAGGGCTATGAAACAGCAGAATTAATTAAAAAAAAATTAAAATTAATGAATTAAAATTACATCAGTCTCATTGTAGGTGACGACAGTGCTCGTGGGGAGCTCAGCTTCCACTGCATTTTCAGTGAGGCCACCCTGGGGATCGATTTCCTCGTTGTAGTTGATGTCTTCATAGGGCATTGGAGTAAAATACTCCTCGTTGATGGTCTCGTAGTTGTACTCATCAACCAGGGGATCATCCACTGCTCCGTCCTCCTTGGCCTGCTTCCCGGGGTTCCCTCTCTCAGGGGGTGCTGTGGGAGCTGGATTATCCTGTTAAATGTGGGAAATAAAACACCACAATCAGAGGAACAAAACCATTCTGCATCACCCTCCCCTTTCACAAAGGTTCAGCACCCACACCCCTGCCAGGACCTGCCTCAATACCTGCTTAGCTTCAGGTTTCTCTCCAGCAGCCACTTCAGGGGGGCTGGGTTTGGTGGTGGGGCTTTCTGGTTTGACAGCTTCATCCACGTCCTCGTAGTAGGGGTACTCGTAGTAGTAAGTGTCACCTTCTCCCTCCCCATCCGTGTACTGCAGGGAGAGGAGGAGAAGCAGGGAATGAGGGGGGAGCACCCAGCGTGTCCCTGCCAGCTCCTGTGGACATCACAGCTTCACACTGATGGGATATCGGGGAGAAATTCCTCCCTGGAATGGGTCACCCCGAGCAGCTGGGGCAGCTCCATCCCTGGAAGTGTCCAAGGGGATATTTGGGAGAAATTCCTCTCTGGGAAGGTGGGGAGCCCTTGGAATGGGTCACCCAGAGCAGCTGGGGCTGCTCCATCCCTGGAGGTGTCCAAGGGGATATTTGGGAGAAATTCCTCCCTGGAATGGGTCACGCAGAACAGCTGGAGTTGCTCCATCCCTGGGAGTGTCCAAGGCCAGGTTGGATGTGGAGCAACCTGGGATCGCGGAATGCGACCCTGCCCTGGCAAGGGATGGAATCTGATAAGCTTTAAGATCCCTCCAACCCTGGAGGTGTCCAAGGGGATATTTGGGGGAAATTCCTCCCTGGGAAGGCGGGGAGCCCTTGGAATGGGTCACCCAGAGCAGCTGGGACTACTCCATCCATGGAGGTGTCCAAGGCCAAGTTGGATGTGGAGCAACCTGGGATCACAGAATGCGACCCTGCCCTGGCAAGAAATGGAATTTGATAAGCTTTAAGATCCCTCCAACCCAAACCAGTGACTCTATGATATTTTTTCAACCTTGGAATCCCGAAACCTCCCAGACCTGCCACACCTGGCCCCCTGAGAGAGGAGCAGAAAGCCCTCAAGCCCTGTGGCTGCTCCAGCACCATTCCTGCACTCACAGCACCCCTGTGACTTCCCAGGCACCCCAGGCCTGCAGGCTGGAGGCCTTGGAGGAGCAGATCCTTGCAGCCTTGCCCACAAGGTGTCAATCACTCACTCTTCAGCAGGAAACCCAAACAAAGGCTGGTTCCAGGCGGGCACAGCCCCGCTCCTCGCCAGCCCAGCGCTCCCTGGCAGCGGCCGCCGGCGCGTGGAGGAGTTGTTCCTACATGGAGCAACACAGCCTCGGGACAAGCCAGCTCTTGTTGGGCTGCTGGCTCCAAACGAGGAGTTTTATTTTCCTGCTGCCACAGATTTCCACCAAAGTGCTGTTTTATTTGTGTTATTTATTGTTTCTGCAGAAGCGCTGGCGGAGCGGTCGCGGCGCTTGCCTGGGGCTGCGCCTCACCGTGAGCATCCCAAAGCCCTGCTTAGGTGCTGGATTAATTTAATCCCAAAGATAAACTGGCAGGGCTGATGGCATTACTGGCTCGTGGGGATTCCCTGACCCTGCAGGTCTGGGCTCAGCTGAAAGCAAATCAGCCCAAGAGAATGTCAGGATGCCAGACAGCAACTGCAGTGAGCTGAGACCTCTTTAAAAAGGGCAAAATTCAGGTGATGCTCATTAAATTCAGCCACACCCAGACATTTCTGACTGGGCAGCAAACATACAAATGCATCCTGCACCAGCCTTTTTTATTGTTTTTCTTTTTTTAAGGAAAAGGCCTGGGGTGAACCCATCATACAAAAATTATTGGGCACAGCAGCTCCTAGGGATGACTTGGGAGCATTTCTGCCAAAATGAGATTAAAAGGAAATCCAGGGGAAAAATGGTTCTCCCTCCTTTAACACCTGTTGTTTCACAGAATATTGAGAAAGAACCGTTTAATCCTTTTACAAGTCGACCAGCATAACTGGAAATTTAGAAACAGGTGCTGGTCTGGACAGGACTGGAGCTGCCAGGGAAGGTCAATAATCCCCACTTGGCTCACGTTGTCTCTCCTGTGTTTCTGAGCTCCAAAAGGATGTTCCTTTCAGTCTCTGGAAATGGAAGGAGCTCAGAAAGAAGGGAAACTCCCAAGATCCAAACCCAGAACGTGCAAATCCTAAAAACAATCCCTGTCTTGGACGTTGGAGACGAGTCGTGGGGAAGCTGAGCAGGAGGAAGGAGCCACATGTTTGAGAGGGTGAAATAAACCCAAATATTGGTGGTTACACCCCAAACCATCCCCAGAGACTCACGTATTCATCCTGGTTGGGGTCCTGGGACTGGGGGGAGTCGGGGACGGCGGTGTCACAGTCGGGGCTGTAGTGCTCACAGTACTCCAGGGCTGCCCGCGGGTCCGCCACGATCAGGAGCTGCTGGATGTCACCCTGCAGGGAGGGAGCACAGAGGGTCAGGGAGGGGTGCTGCTCCTGGAGACACCAGCCTGAGGCTGCAGTCAAAGCCAGGAACACAAAGAAATGGAAAGCAAAACACGTGGCAGGGCCGCCTTCCTGACATGGGCACATCCCCTGGAATGAGCCAGGGGAAAACTCCACGTCCAGGGAGCAGCTGCTTCTCTTGGGCTGCTCTGTCAGAACTCAGTGCATCCCTCTGGGTGTCAGAGCTGCCGAGGACCTCGCCAGGGGGCTCAGAGACCCTGGCACACAGCCCAGAACACCTGGAGATATGATTGTGACCCCTGGAGCCAGTTACCAGCTTTGTATGAGGACCTGAAAGTCACACAGGTTTGAATGGTGTAATAACAAAATGATCACAGGGTGAAAATGTA
>JAWWMS010000054.1:3000988-3014879 GCA_035048045.1 Chlorospingus semifuscus
TGGCTGCCCTGCTGAGCAGATCTCGGCTGGGCAGAAAGAAAATTTTATAGATAAGAATTAATAAACAACCTCAAGAGTGAAAAGTGAAGAGTCCAGACTCGTTCTTCAGAAACAGAGACATCCTGCACATCTCAGGGCAGCAATGAACAACCAAAACCCGAGAGTGCTCCACGAGGTGTGACTCCACTGTGCTTCATCCCCAGCCCCAAATCCACCTCCCCAAAACACAAATCAACCAGTACCACAGCACTGATAGCCCCAAACAAGCCAAGTGCAGGAAAAATAAAAACAAAAACAAAAGGGGTTTGTACCCCCTCCCAAATCAGCAATAAAACAACTCCTTTCCACCTGGTCCTGTCCAGGATAAGGTTGGATTAACACCTCATGCAGAGTCACCCTGGCCAGCCCCAAAAGCTGCTTTTTGGCCTCAAAATTTCTCTGCTTCTCCCACCCCACCAGCTGGTCTCATATCACCCCCTTTTTTTTTTGCATCTTTCCTTACCTCAATGTTCCACCCACAACAGACACAGCCAGAGATTAGAAATGCATCTGATAAACCCAGAAAAGAGCCAAAGGGAGGCTTTTTTATACTAAAACCCAGGTGCAGAGGAAGCTCATTAGGCACCAGGGCTGGTTAATGGAGCAGCTGCTCCCTGAAGCCCGACACAGCCACAGCCAGAAGGTCAGAGCAGAAATTGCTCTTGAGTTTCCTAAAGAGCCACCACGCTGCTCAGCCACGGTGCCAAAATCCAGTTCATTCAGCAGACAGTTACATAAGACTTTACTACTTGGATGCTTAGAGCTGATACTTTAATTAGGGGAGGGGAAAAAAATTTCTTATTTAATAATAGACAAACATGGCTAAAGCATCAGGGGGAAAAGCAGGAGCCTTGCAGCAAAACTGGGAGGATGATTTGGGCAGTAATAGGAACCAGAAGCTCCGAAGGGAGCCTGGCCAGACTGGCAAACAGCCCTGTGGAAAAGGATATTTTTGAAATTTGGGGCCAATTCTGCCTTGGTGTGACTGGATCATGGATGTGTCCCCCCAAAAAAGGAATGCTGTTCACAGTTTGGGCAGAGATCCACTGGGGCAGGAGCAGCTCAGAGCTGCCTGGAGCTCCCTCCTCCCTTCCCAGGTTGTCACTTCCCTCCTGCAGCAGCCCATGAACATCTGGGCACCTCTCAGACCTACCCCAGTCACCCTTCAAAGAGCATTCGCTGAAGCTCATTAGTCATTGTTTCCAGCGAATAACCTTTACAAAATTAACAGAAATGTCTGCAAAGTGGGTTTCAATTTTCCATTTTTAAAACAAGAAACATCTTTCTTTCCCTTTCCTTCTCTTTTTTTTTTTTTTTTTTGTTAATATAAATCCAGTCCTGCCATTACTATTCCAGCTTTTTCTTTTGCAATGTAACCACTAAAACTGGGCTTAGATTATTGGGAAATAAAATATTTCAAGTTTTTTGCCTTGTAGAACATTTCCTTTTTCCAAGCAGCTCTGGCCACCACCTGCCCATGGGACCCATGGGGGAACTGGGCCATGGTGGGATGCCCTGATCTGGGGGTCCTGGGGGTGTTATGGGGTTACTCAGGCCATAAATTATAAAACCATCCCTGTCTCCAAAGGCACTCCAGAGCTCCAAACCTGTTCCTTTGGAATTCCCTCCAGCAGGGAATACCCAACCCAGCCAAGGCAATCTGTGGCTGATGTGAAAACCCTTCCAGCAGCTATTTCTGCCCCCAGCACCTCCCTGACACCTCAGCTAAGCCACTTGGGCCCTTCTCTCCCTCAGGTGCTTAAAGCTCCCAGTTTTCCATGGGAAGTGCCTGGCATTGTTGGGATAAGCTGAAATAAACCAGCCCCAAAGCAGACCTGGGACTTGTCTCCAAGAGGCAGGGGAGGCTGAAAAAGCTTTTTCTCCCTGATAAGGTTGGATTTACACCTCATGGGGAGCTGATAGGCTGCATCCCATAAGTGAGCAGGGCTGGAGCTGCGTTTCCTCAAGGAACAGATAAAGCAAGGAAAGGCATCTTGGCTAAACACAGTGCCAAAGGTTAAGCAGAAGAGAATTTGCTAAAGCTGGGTTTGTTTTTAGTCTCAGCTGATGGCAGCTCCTGAGCTATGCATGAGGAAAAAAGCCTTGATCCCACCCTGCTTCCCTGCAGGAGCTTGGGCATGCTCAGCCTTGGAGAATATGGAAAAAAACCACCTGAAATCCCTTCAGAAAACTGAACATCAACACACCAAAGGACAGCGTGGGCCCCACAGCTTGTGCTGGGTGAGAGGGGGAGGCTGAGCAGGGGAAGCTTCCTGCTCATTCTGGGTCAGGAACTTGGGGAAATCAGTGCATAACTGAATAAATCTGGGACGTGGGGAGCGCCAGGGAAAAGCATCAGACGGCTCCGTCAGAGCTCACCACGCTCCACAGGCTGCTGCTTCCCCTCTCCTTTTCAAACCCAATCACCCTGCCCAGAGCTCATCCTTGCCTTGTTCCAGCCTGAATAATGCAGGAGAATCAAGGCTGAACCAGTGCAAAACCAGGAGAACCAAGGCTGAACTGATTCAAAATCCCGGAGAACCAAGGCTGAAACAATGCAAAATGCAGGAGAACCAAGGCTGAACCAGTGCAAAACCCAGAAGAATCAAGGCTGAACCAAGGCAAAGTCCAGGAGAACCAAGGCTGAACCAATGCAAAACCCAAGAGAATCAAAGCTGAACTGATTCAAAATTCAGGAGAACCAAGGCTGAACCAATTCAAACCCAGGAGAAACAAAACTGAATCAATTAAAACCCAGAAGAACCAAGGCTGAACCAATGCAAAACCCAGAAGAACCAAGGCTGAACTGATTCAAAATTCAGAGGAACCAAGGCTGAACTGATTCAAAACCCAGGAGAACCAAGGCTGAACCAATGCAATATCCAGGAGTACCAAAACTGAACCAATTCAAAATCCAGGAGCACCAAGGCTGAACCAGTGCAAAATGCAGGAGAACCAAGGCTCAAACAATGCAAAACCCAGGAGAACCAATGAAAAACCCAGGAGAACCAAGGCTCAAACAATGCAAAACCCAGGAGAACCAATGCAAAATCCAGGAGAACCAAATTAGGGACAACTGAGAGCCCAAATTGGGAGCACCCAAGGCCCAGCAGAGAGGCTGAGCAGCTCAGGGCAGGGGGAAGGAGGAGAGCTCAGCCCATTCATCTTTGTTTCACTCCCAGCAAGCACCCAGCACTGGGGGATACCCCGTGCTCACACTTGTAAAAAGCAGCCAGGAGTAAAAACCTTGTTAGCCAGATTCCCAGTCAATTGACCTCATCCCTCAGCAGCAAACAATAAAAGGGGCTAATTTAGGCTGCCATAAAAAGCCCCACTATCTGCACCTCACAAAAGCTGCACAAAGCTCTGCTGTCAAGAGCCCCATTTCTGGGATTTAAAAAGCAACTTTCAATGGAGCCAGCCGCGCTGGGAGGTTCGGGAGCCTTTTGTGTCCTCTCCAGTGTGCTGCTGCTAATAAATTGTGCCCAGGGATCCTGCCTGGCAAAGGGGAGCCAGCCCTGCTCCCATTCCACCCTCAAGTGTGTGTTTGTTTCCCTGGTTTGGTCACAAATCAGCCCAAAATCTCCTTCCCAGCTGGATTTTTGCAGCACTAAAAAGATCCCATTAATCCACACGCACAGATCAGTGTGAGACAGGGTTTTCCAAAAGAGACAACTGAAAAATGCACCAATAAAATGGTTTAAAGGCCTGACCAGCCCAAAATCCCATGCCCAGCTGGATTTTTGCAGTGCTAACAAAGATCCCGTTAATCCACATGCACAGATCTGTGTGGGACAGGGTTTTCCAAAAGAGACAACTGAAAAATGCACCAATAAAGTGATTTAAAGGCCTGACCAGCCCAAAATCCCATGCCCTGCTGGATTTTTGCAGCACTAACAAAGATTCCATTAATCCACATGCACGGCTCGGTGTGGGACAGGGTTTTCCAAAAGAGACAACTGAAAAAGGCACCAATAAAATGGTTTAAAGGCCTGACCAGCCCAAAATCTTCTTCCCAGCTGGATTTTTGCAGCAATACCAAAGATCCCATTAATCCACATGCACAGATCTGTGTGGGACAAGGTTTTCCAAGAGAGACAACTGAAAAATGCACCAATAAAATGGTTTAAAGGCCTGACCAACCCAAAATCTTCTTCCCAGCTGGATTTTTGCAGTGCTAACGAAGATCCCGTTAGTCCACACACACAGATCAGTGTGGGACAGGGTTTTCCAAGAGAGACAACTGAAAAAGGCACCAATAAAGTGGTTTAAAGGCCAGACCAGCCAAATCAAAGACTTGCTTTCAAGTAATGAGTTATTTCAGGCAGGGAGCAAGATGGAAACACTCTGGTGCTGCTTTGTGGAAGTCACCAGCAGCGTCCTCCAGCCACCCACACAGTGGGTAAAGTTCTTTTTTGGCCTGACAATGAGTTGGGCAAAAGGCTCAAGGAAGTTCTCCAGTGGCTGCAGCACTTGGTAGCATCCAGAGGCTGAGCTCAGTTGTGTTTTGCTGGCTTAACAAAAAAAAAAAAAAAATCTGAAGTGGAGAATAAAAAATTCAATTTTTTTGCCTGCCAATAACCACAATTGTATAGATTAGGAGAGGCAGTGTTTAAAACAAGGGATAAATCCCACTTTGGCCTTTATTCCTAAAACTTCTGGTGAAGAGGAAGAGGCAGGACAGCACATTTCTGAGCAGGACTGTGAGCTGTGAGGGTTTCATTTGCTCCACCAGACAGATGGAAGTGCTAACTGTCAGGACCAGTAAGGATCTGCCTGACATTTATGGTAAAGCCATTTATGCCTGATGACTCATTTGCTTTATGGATTAAGTTCCATCAAAGCCAGTTTAACTCAACTCCCCAGCCAGCTCCCAGACAAGGCTGGAAAAGCTCTTTCTGGAGCATTTTTTAACACTTATTCTATATGCTTGCAAAAAAAAAAATGTCACATCACTTCCAATGACATCAACTTCAGGAACTCAGAGGAATCGTTGTGGTTCAATGAAAGAAAGAAAAAAAAAACCCAGCTGGAGAGGAGGATCAGAGTGACTTCATCAGGCACTGGCTCCCTGAATCCTGGGATTCTTCAGGGCTCCCACTGATCATTGACTGGACTTGGGTTAGGGCATCACCCCAAAAGTCTGAGATTCAGCATCCCTAAGAGAAAATCCTGCTGGATTTTAGAAACTCCTGCATTTAAACTGGAGAAACACAGGCCCAGTGTTAGTGATAATAGTAAAACCTTGAACAGTGAACAGTGATAATTTGAAATCTTCCCAATTATTTGGAATCACTGAGGTTTATCGTGACAAACTCCCTGGCTCCATAACCCCAAACCCAGTCAGAGAGGGACAGGGGTTCAGTGCAGCTCCAGGATGAAGTGGAAGCTCAGCCTCCAAAACCCCTAATCCCTGTCTTGGAGCCAGCCTGGCAGCCCTCAGATGTTCCACTTGATAAATCCTCTCACCAGCACTTCCCATGGATTCTCACAGCCCAGCTCCAGCCTGGAGCGGTGTTGGAGACACCAGCAAAGGCCCAGGAATCACCACAGGGAAACCCTAAAAATCAGAGGGGCAGGAGGTGCTCAGAGCATCCCAGAGTCCCTCCTTTGAACACAGCAGCTCCAGAAAAGCAGCAAAACTGCAGCAAAGGGGTCAAACAAAGCCTCAGCATCCCCCAGTCCCTGTCCCCATGTCCTGAGCCCTCTCCTGGCCAGGCACAGACAGGAGTGACCCCCAGACAGAGCAGCTGGTGCCTGAAGAGCTTCCTTTGAGCACTGCAAAATGGGAAGGTAATTGATGAAAGTTTGGCTAAATAATAATAAATTAAAAAAAGAAAAGCTTTACTTGCACACAGCAGTGACTCAGCTACACATTCCTGGTGGTTTGGCCAAATCCAGCTGGATGTTTGTGTCCCCATCCTGCTCAGAGGGGCTGCATGGGGCTGCTCTGGGGTTACCCAGGAACAGCTCCTGCTGCTTTGGGCACTCAGACAGGAGCCTCTGCCCAGCTCTTTTTGGAAAAACCAGGTTTGATTCAACAGAGCAGGGAGAGAAGCGTCACCAGCATGAAATGTGGCTCCAAACCCTCTTGAGGGCTGGGGAAAATTTCTGGTTTTCACTGCATCTCTGTGTGGGGACCCCAGTAAAACCCTGGGATCAGGGATGCTCCTGGCTGAGCCTGGGCTGGGGGTGCAGCACTGGGCTTAGGGTTTCACTGGGGTCCCCACACAGAGGTGCAGTGAAAAAGAGACATTTTCCCTAGCCCTTAAGAGAATTTGGAGCTACATTTGATGCTGGTGAAACCCTGAACCCAGTGCTGCACCCCCAGCCCAGGCTCAGCCAGGAGTATCCCTGATCCCAGGGTTTCACAGAATGCAGTGAAAAAGATAAAATTTTCCCCATCCCTTGAGAGGGTTTGGTGCCACATTTGAGCTGGTAAAACCCTGAGCCCAGTGCTGCACCCCCAATCCAAGCCAGCCAGGAGCATCCCTGATCCCAGGGTTTCACTGGAGCCCCCACACAGAGATGCAGTGAAAAAGGGAAACTTTTCCAGCCCTTGAGAGGATTTGGTGCCACATTTGATGTTGGTGAAACCTTCACCCAGTGCTGCACCCCCAGCCCAGGCAGGAGCATCCCTGATTTTGGGCTTGCAGAGCACAAACTCTGCAATTATCACAGCCCATGAGCTCTTCCCCTGCCCACAGCAGCAATGGGAACATCAGCCCTCTGGCTGGGTGCTAATTAACCTCTCTGCTAATTGCCCAACCTTTGTGTTTTACGGTCCCAGGGAGGAAGGCAATTTCCCATGCTGTGAGGATCCCTGAATTCTCTGTTCCTCCTGCCTGCTGGGGTGGAAGGAACAGGTTAGGGAAGTGTTGTCCCCTCCTTGTCCCCTCCAGGAGAACAAGGCTGAACCAAGGCAAACCCCAGGAGAACCAAGGCTGAACTGATTCAAAACCCACAGCACCTCTCCATGCTGTCCCCAACACCCAGCCCTGCCCCAACACAAGACCAAATCCTATTTTTCCACCCCTAACTTCTGCATCCTTGGATCAGCTACCTCGTGGCTGTTTAAAATTCAATTAAGACTCATGCCTTAAAATGAAGAGGATTTTTGGAGCAAAGGGCTGCTTGCAGAGCCCACAGAACACTTTAGGTCTGTCTGTGTGTGCTATCCCAACACCCAGCCCTGCCCCAACACAAAACCAAATCCCATTTTTCCACCCATAACTGCTGCACCCTTGCATCAGCAGCCTCGTGGCTGTTGTTTAAAATTCAATTAATCAATTCAATTCAATCCTGCCTTAAAATGAAGAGGTGTTTTGGAGCAAAGGGCTGCTTGCAGAGCTCACAGAACACTTCAGGTCTGCCTGTGTGCTATCCCAAACCCAAGTGTGGAGCAGTTCAGCAAGGACTCCTCACTGGAAGGGAAGGACAAGCCATTCCCTGAGAGGGGAACAAAAGCCAGATGGCTTTGCTAATTCTGGAAAGCTCTCCTGAAGGTGCTGTCGCTCTGCCAACACCCAAACACCAGTCAAGGACTCCATGGCAGAGCAGGAGGCACCACCACAAGCTCCATTTCCAGGTGGATACTTCCCATCCCAACCCCAGATCACCCCAGAATCAATAACCCTAAAGCAAACACAACCCTGAGCACCCTAGCAGTGCATTTTTCCAGGTTTTTTTGGTTTTCCAAGCTGGAAAAGGCTCTGAGGGAAGGGCACAGCATCCCTCAGCAGGGCTGTCATTGCCAGCCTTCCTCCATGGGGGGACAGAGCCAGGCTGCAGGTGGGATTTCCTGTAGAAAATGGAAGATTTAAGGTAGGGAACACAAGCAGGAAAAGGTTGAGAGAGGTTTGAATGTCCTGTCTCTGCATCCCAGGCCAGGCAGGGGACGTGTCCAGCTGTCCCCTGACTCATGTCTGGGGCTCCAAACCACCAGACATGGGCAGTGCACTCCCTTTCAGAGCACTAAAGTGGTTTTTTAGTGCTTCTTTAGCGTTTGCTGCAGGGATTTCCACCAGAGAGCAGGACCCACCCTGAGGAAAAATGATTCTGTGGCTTCTGGTTTTCCTCCTGGCTGACATCAGCCCTGGGAGCCTGGTGGCATCACCACTGCAGCCCTGTGGGACCAAATATTGGCAAGGTTTGAGTTTTCGCTTCCACTTTGCTTTCCCTGCTTTTCACTTTCCTTTCCCCCCTGCTTTTCACTTTTCCTTTTTTCCAGGTCCTTCTTAAAACTGGATTTCTCTGCATTTCACCTCAGTGGGATGGGGAGGTGCAGCCAAGAAAGTGGGGACTGCAGGAAAGGGAAAAAGCAGCCAAGGTGCCTTAAAAAAACAACAAAGCTGCTAAAAAACACCTAGAGAGAGAGATATCCTTAAATCAACAACCTGCTCAGCCACTCTGCTGGGCTATTTTTATATATTTATGTCTGTTGAACAAACCACAATTTATCTCCCGGGGTTTTTGGGTGCAAAACAATCAGTTCTGGCCACAGAAAGCAGGATGGGGCTGCAGGCCCAGTCTGGAAGGGTGGCTGGGCTGGGAGAGGGGCTGCTGGGACAAAAGGCTGCTTTATATTCCCTCCTTCCATCCACCCTGGCCAAGCACTGTGTGCTAGCACAGGCAAAAAATCATTTGAGAGGCAAAAATAATAGGAGAGGCAAAAATAGGAGAGGTTTCTGCAGCTCTTTTGCAAAAAAGGGGGAAAAATAATGGCACAGTTCAGGTTTTTAAAGGGCAAAGAATAGAAAGAAAGGGAAGAAGAAGCCCCTGCCGGTCCCACTTCTCCCCACCCCAATAAAGAGAGAACATCACAATAGGAAAATGAAACTCGAGAGCAAAGGCAGCCTTTACATTTGCAAAATGAGCAGTTTAAAGTTTTCTTTTTGATTGTGTGCTCTGAGCAGATGGCCTGAGCCCCCCCAGCAGATCAGAAACACATGTGAGGAACCAGCAACCTGAACCACAGGTTTTTATTGACCTGCAGTTCAGGTTTCATCCCATTGAAGGGAATATTTTCCCTCTGCAGCAGCAGCTGTGTGGTGGGTGACCCTCAGAGGGGCTTTGCAAATGTCCCCACGTGCAGTTGTCCCTGTTGGGTGTCCCTGGGTGCTGAAAACCCTCAGGGATCTCAGGGATGCCATCACTGCCTGGTTTTGGTTCTCTAATTCTGGATATTCGTCCTTGTGACACCTTCAGATGTCAAGCAGTGCTGACTTAACCAGCTCCTCCATGAGAGAGGAAAAACACCCAGATTTGGGAGGTTTTGGGTAATTCTGGGGGATTTCTGTCACTCTGCAGGACAGGAGCTGGGGCTGGGTTCTCACTGGGTTATAAACCTCACACTGGATCTAATTTGGATCTGATTAACCCATGCACAAATCAGGCTTGACTGGAAGAAGGAATTCCTCTGCTGGCTCAGTTCAGAGCTGCTGGGCAAAGCTGAACCTTCAATTTCAGGGGGAGAAGGGGAAAAAAAAAAAGGTAAAAACCCTCCCAAAGTGCCTCAGTTTCCTTTGGCTGCTCCCAAACTGCCATGATCACAGCAAAGTGTCTCAACAGCTGTTCCCCCTGCCCAGTTTGGATTGAAAAGGAGGGAATTGGGTTCTGGGAAGAGCTGGAAGGAGCAGAAAGCAGGTTTGGGGTGTGCTGGGTACAACCACAGGGAAGGGGATGCTGAGCTCAGAGCTGGGGTAGGTCCTTAGCAAACCTCTCCTGTGTGGGGCTTTATGGGGCCTCCAGTCCCACCCAGTTCGTTTTTAACCCCTACAAGGAGCTCAGATTGGATCTCTCCCTGCAAGGATCCTACTCAGAGCAAAGACTTGGAGTAAAGCTGTTGTAGGCATTTCCTAGAGGGAAGAACCTTCACCAAAGGAGCAAAAACCAGTTTGCAAACCCAGCTTACAGCTGCTCATCCCTAAATATTCACCTCATGGGCACCAGAAACCTGGGGGAGTGATTTCATCTGAAGCTTTAAATTCAGCCATGAGGAAGCTCTCTCTTCTCATGAATTCATTAGGATAACTCTGCATTTTTTTGGCTGCTTTCCCCCCAAAATCAAGCCCTGGGTGATCCCTGCATGCAGCCCCAGGTGTGTGTCTGTCTGTCCCGATAATTCTTCTGTCTGATGGCTGATTTCAATCACTTCTGACAGGGCAAAGAGGCTCAGGATAATTAAACTGCTATAAATGTCATGGAAACAGACAGCTCAGGAAAAGAAACCATCCCAGAGCGTTGGCTGTGGGGAGCTCTCCTCTGATCAGACCAGGCACACACCAACATCTCTTTAATGTCCCCAGCACCCCTTTCATGTCCCTACCAGCAGCTGAGGCAACCACAAAGCACAAATTAGAAGGGATCCAGGCCTGGCTAATCCCAGAGCATCTCTGAGCTTCCCAAATTCCCACAGCTGCTGGAAAATCATGGGCTGAGGCACCACAAAATGAGCACTTCTCCTTGCTTTGTGCCTATCCATGGAAAGAAAAAAAACCAATTCTCCTCAATTTTCCAGCCCTAAAACAGATGGAGGAGGGAAAGGAGCATGTCCAGGTCTCAGCTGATGGATTCCAGAGGGATTTCAGCAGATCCAAGGGATTTTTGGATACCTGTCAGCAGATCCAGGCTGGCACTGCCACCTCAATGAGCCTTTCCTGTGGCTGCTCCATCTGCTCAACGCACTTGGGATCATTCCTGCCCCTCCAAACTCTCCCTGGAGTTATTTTTTCCCCCTCTGTGACCACACGGCAGCCTGGCCCTCTGTGATTTCTGCCTTCAGACTCCTCATTTGGTGGCTCCCAAATCAGCATTTCTGTCCTTCTGCACACAAATTACAGCCCTAAGAATAGAGGCCCCACAATCACCACGTGCTGAGCTCTCACTGCTTTTCCATCCATCCTTTATGGTGTGGTCCCTGCACAGCTGGTTTTGCCTTCTCCCCCTCCAGAGGATAAATTCCTAGTGGGAATTTAACTTTGAAAAGCTGCTCAAAACTGAGTTTTTAGGGTTGTTTTAATCAAGGCACCTTCCATCTGTTTATAATATTAAACCCAGCCCCTGAGAGGGACTTCATAGCAAGAGATCCCTCAAAACCCCCAAATCCATCCCTCAGATACCTCCCCAGAATTCAAACATGGAGGTTTTTTACCCTTTTTTTTGTAGTTATTCTCTATTCCAGAGCTTTAACAAACCACCAGTGTGAAAAACCCCCTCAGCAGCAGTTTTTTCCAGCAGTTCCTTCCCATTATTTTCCAACAGGAGCTGATTTGGCTCAGGTACATTCACACGGAGTGGTTTTGTTCCCTAATTGAAGCATCAAGTCAGATTATGCTTCTGAAGCAGCAAATGAGACTATTCACCAAAAAAAAATCTCTTTATCCTTGCTCAAAACGTTTGCTTGCCTGGATATGCTTATGGAGAATAACTCAGGGAGCTCCTAAAAATGGGATTTTGCAATTTTAGCCTCATCTTGACAGTCAGGAAATGAAATTTCCATGCAGGGACAAAGCAATGGGACAGGGTGACACAGTGGTGCTGTCCCTGAGAGCCACCCTGAGTGTCCCATGTGCCAAGCAAGGCTCAATCCCATGGACAGCATCCCAAAAACCTCATTTAGACCCTCTGGAAAGCTGCATTAAATGATGGCCTGCACATTGTGGGAGGCATTTACATAAAGGAGGAGAGGGTCAGCCTGACCTTCAGTGTCCAGCATGGAAATTTCAAAATAAATACAAAGAAAAAGAAAAGAAAAATCCCACAAAAGCCCAGCCCAGGCCTGTGCAAACTGAATGGGGCCAAATGAATGGCTGGCATTGTGTGCCCTGCCGTGCCAGCCCTGGAACTGGCACTGAATAAAGCTGGGATGGGGAAAGGATGGGGCCAGGAGCAGTTCTGAAAGCATCCCCTGGTTTTGTGTGAGGGGTACCCCAAAGGACACCCACACTCAATACCCTGCCAGCCTCAAAAAGAGATTTTGCTCCATTTTCCTCATCCCACTCATTAGGGATCCCTGGAAGAAACCCAAGGCCCCATTTCCCCTTGTCCTCCACTGCTCTCTGGGCACCAGGTAGCCAGCCTGGGCTGTGCCACCACGCTGTGTCACCTTACCAAGGTGACATCCCCACACCCTGGCTGCTGTCCCCAGCTGAGCCATCCTGTTATCCAGGCTGTCCCCAGGGAGCTGCAGAGGAGGCACAGTCTGCAAAAACTCCCCTCAATCCCAAATTCCAGGCTGCCCAACCTTCCCTTGGCACAGCCTGGGCCATGCCACCACTCTGTGTCACCTTACCAAGGTGACATCCCCACAGTCACCATCTGAGCCATCCTGTTACCCAGGCTGTCCACAGGAAACTGCAGAGTTTCCTTGGAGAGAAGGCTACAAAAACTCCCCTCAGTCCCAAATTTGAGGCTGCCCAGCCTAATCTGTGCCACCACTCTGCTGTCACCTCACCAAGGTGACATCCCCATAGCCCAACTGCTGTCTCCATCTGAGCAGTGCCCTCTTACCCAGGCTGTCCACAGGAAACTGCAGAGGAGGCACAGCCTACAAAAACTCCCTTCAATCCCAAATTTGAGGCTGCCCAGCCTCCCCTTGGCACAGCCTGAGGTGCCAAAAATCCCTTTTCCGTCTGGCTCAGGTGCCACCACTCTGTGTCACCTTACCAAGCTGACGACATCTCCACAGCCTGGCTGCTGTCCCCATCTGAACAGTGCCCCCTTACCCAGGCTGTCCACAAAAAACTGCAGAATTTCCTTGGAGAGGAGGCACAGTCTGCAAAAACTCCACTCAATCCCAAACTCCAGGCTGCCCAACCTTCCCTTGGCACAGCCTGGGCCATGCCACCACTCTGTGTCACCTTACCAAGGTGTCAACAGCCCCACAGCCTGGCTGCTGTCTCCACCTGAGCCATCCTGTTACCCAGGCTGTCCACAGAGTTTCCTTGGAGAGGAAGCTACAAAAACTCCCTCAGCCCCCAATTCCAAGCTGCCCAGCTTCCCTTGGCTCCTTGTTCCTGCAGACCTGACCCCAATTCCCAATTAATTCCCTCCACCACCCCACTGAGTGCTGCCTTTCCCCCACCCCAAACCCCATCCCCCTGCTGTCACCTCCTCACCCAGCCCTGCTCACACCATTCCAAGTTTCCCCTCTCCCTCCAAATCAAACAATCAGCCAATAACCCAGGGCTCTCCTGGAGGAGTTCTTGTTCCATGACATATGTGTGAACCATCAGGGATGGTTTAAAAACAGATTCCCCCTCATTACAAGCCCAGCACAAGGCTGCTCCTTTGTGTCTTCCCCCTCTGCACCGCTGCCTGGCTCTGGTTTCACGTTGATTTATTTCCCTTTCATCTCTGGAAAATTAGGAATTCTGCTGCCCACAGGAGGATGGATAGGCCAGTGGATTGTGAGGAGGAAAATACAGAGTAAAGCAAAGCTTTTGGATTGAGTTACTCACTTGAGAACTCACTGAGCTGAAGTGGAGGCACTTGCTTAGGTTTAGTGTGAAAAAGGGGTCACAGAGTCTGCCTGGGAGGTGTTGATCCCAAAGATCCAGGGGGTTTCATTCCCACCTCTGGCCACAGCAGGGAAAAAGAACATTTGGGGAAGGTGGGGAACAGGAGAGGCTGGAGGAGCAGCTGCTCCTCAGACAGAAAGGGAAGGGGCAGCAAAGAAATCCTGAGATCCCAGAATGGATTGGGATGGAAGGGACCTTAAAGTGATCCAGTTCCACCTGGGCTCACTCCCAGTGCCAGTGTGACATCTTTTATGGAAATCCTTTCCTTAGGATTTTTCCTCCTGAGAAGCTGAGAGGCCTCAGGAACAAAATGTAAACAATGGTTATCTGCT
>JAWWMS010000054.1:3014979-3028480 GCA_035048045.1 Chlorospingus semifuscus
ATGCAACAGGTGCATCTGTGATTGGTCTCATGTTGGTTGTTTCTAATTAATGGCCAATCACAGTCAGCTGGCTCAGATTCTCAGTCAGACACAAGATTTTGTTATCATTCCATCTTTTTTCTATTCTTAGCCAGCCTTCTGATGAAATCCTTTCTTCTAGTCTTTAGTAGACTTTTAATATAACATATATCATAAAATAATAAATCAGCCTTCTGAAACATGGAGTCAGATCCTCATCTCTTCCCTAATCCAGGGACCCTGCACAAACCTCCACACCAGAGGGTTTTTAGATTCCAGAGCACATCAGAGCATCCAGTCCCACCCCACAAGAGCCTCCTGGGTACCCAAACTTGCTTTTCCTCCATTTTTTCCCCCTCATAGCCAAATTAATGTGGAAATGGACCTGCTGTTTCCTCAGCCCCCACAGACAGGATTTCCACCCCCAAGAGCCACCCTGAGCTTTCCTCCACACCAAGGTGGCTCAGGACCAAGGGGGTTTTGTGTGCACAGAGCCTTTTAATCAGCACTTGGAACGTTTTCCGCCCCAGGAGGTGAACACAGAATCCAGGTTTTATGGATTAAAGGCAAAAGGGGGGAAAATAGACCTGGCTGCCAAAGTGATCTGGGGATAGAAATGGGATTACACCCCTCAGCTCGGGGAGATCTGCTGACACACACAGAAAATGCAACTCAACACCAAATTTTGGTTGGAAAAGGATTTTCCTGCATCTGGCTGGCAGCAATCAGCCAAGCATGGAGCAGGGACCTGCTGGGACCACCCGAGGAGGAGGCTTTGTGCAGGTTCCTGCTGCTAATTCCCACCTCTGCTGGAAATTTGGCTGCTGGGGAAAGAGCTGGGAATGGAAAGCTGAGCTGGTGTGCAAACATAGGTGTGACACCTCTCATCCACACACCTTCCTCCTTCCTTTTCCAGGAAACTCAAATGTGCCCTTTGTTCATGTTCACACCCCAAAGCATTTTTTCAATTGGGTTTTTTCTTTTTTGGCCATGAAAAATGGTTTGGGTTTCATGTATTCCATGCAGCATCTACCACCTTAAATTCAGCATTAAAAAAAAATAAAATTAATTCTTGCCTTGGGGTTGGACTTGGATGTTCTTTGGAGAAAGCTGATCTTTCTGTGGTTTTTAAAGCATAAAATCTGCATAGCTCCATGAATAGCACCCCAAATTTTCATCCCAAGGATGGGAGCTGAGTTTGTGCACCCTGGTGCCTGAAAATCAGGTGTGAAACTCATCCCAGAAAGGAGGTTCTCCAAAGGAAACCCATGAAGGAACAGGACTGGATGCAGTGGAGGCTGAGCATCCCCAGAGCTTGGAATTCACCTTTCTGAGAATCCCCAGCCCAGATTTCAGTTCTGAATATCCCCAGCCCAGATTTCACCCTTGGATCTCACCATTCTGAGCATCCCCAGTCCAAATTTCACCATTCTGAGCATCCCCAGCCCAGATTTCCCCTCTCTGAGCATCAAGCTGGCAAGAAGGACAAACCAAACCTGCAGATAACTTTACTCCTGCGAGGCACCAAAGCCTCAGCAGAACCTTGCAGTGTTTGCAGCCATTCCAGAGCAGGGAACAGCACCCAAAAGTCACTTTCAGCACTGATTTTCCCCACATTTTTCCCTGTTTGTTCAAAGCTCTGTTTGTTTGAGCAGTTCTGACCTCCTGAACCCCAGCCAGCGCTGGCTGCGCGTGCAGAACAACGAGCCCACGGTCAGGGATTTATTTTCCATGTTCTTGCAGGGGGATACAAAACTCCCAGACACCCCAATCCCCATCCAACCTTCTGGATAAATCATTAGGAATCCCCTCTTCCAGCTCCCATCCCTGGGGGATGTGTTTATTGGGAACATTTCCATTCCAGCTCTGTCAGAGGGAGGACTACACCTGCACGCTGGGGATGGCTGCAGTGGGCTTGGATTTTCCTCTGGGTTTTGGCAGGCAGCCCAGGCTGCCTCCAAAAAGGAAAAAAAAAGGACTAGAAAGACCTCACCATGTGTGAGGAACATGTGTTTCATTTGTTCAGGCCTCAGTGATGAGGGAAGGGGGTGAACATGGAGTCAGCCCAGAGGTTTTGAGGTTGGGAAGGGTTTTTACTCTGTCCTGCTCTCAGAAAAGTGGAAAAAAGGCAGGAAAATAGCAAAGGAGATTGAAATTGCAGAGAAGCAGCAGCTTGAGCACCACCAGTTGGACAAGGACACAAACCCTGATCAGCCTCATCATCCTCTTCCTCCAGCTCATGAAGTTTGGCTCAGCTGAGCCTTTACTTCCTACAAATTCACTGCAACAATCAAAACCCATCATCCTTTTGTAAATAAAAAAGGATTTTTCCTAGTTCCAGGCTTTTGCTGCAAAAAAATTTAACTTTTATGCAGATGGGACTAATTGATGAATAACCTCCCACGTAGAACAAGGTTCCCAAGTGAGCAGGGAAGGGAACATGCCCTGCTTTGGGCCAGGGCTCCCTGTCACGCTCTGCTCCCAAAAATCCCTTTTCCATCTTGCTCAGGGATGCTGCCAAAAACCTTCAGCTGGAAACTTCTCCCCCAAAGCACAAGGATTTGGCTTTTCCCTGCTGCTCAAGCTGAGGAAAATCATCTCTACCCAACACATCCATTTGCTGCTTCTTCCCAAATCCCTTTGTGGTTCTTTCCCTGCCCCTGAAACTCCATCCTGGTCCCTGCAGATCCACAGCAGCCCTGCAAACCTCGCAATGATGTCACTGGAGAGAGGAGCAGCTTTCCAGCATTACATCAGCCTGTCTGGCCTCAGCAATCAGCCTCCTGCTCCTCAGACTTTCCATGGAAGAAATTCATCCCCCTTCTCCCATCCAAAGAGGGGGGAAACAAACTGAAAACGGAGCCAGGGCTGGAAGAGAAATGACCCCGCACCTCGGAGCATCCACCACCCCAAACGAGCCTGGGGCTGCTGCCTGCCAGCACTGAAACACAGAAATCTGCCAGGGGGATGTCAGGAACAACCAGCCACAGCTCCCCAAATCCCACAGAGTCCCTGGAGGGGTGGAAATTGCTCCAAAGGATGAGTTTTGCCTCCCAGAGATCGCTCGGTTTTCCTCTGGTTTTATTGCTCCTTTCTGCAGGAGGGAGCCCAGGCCAGGGGAAGGGGACACAAGGTGCCTGTCCCCTCCAGGCCAGCATGGAGAGCCCTGCAGCACCCCAAAGTCATGGCACAGCCAAATTTCCCCTCAGCATTCCTTGGGGAAATGCTCCTCCAAACCAGCTCCCCTGTGGGAGCCCCTGCTACCCAACCATCAGGGTACAAACTGCTTCTTTGAGGGATAATATCAAAAAAAATGTTGATTTTCCACTGGCACATCCCAGTTACAGTGCCCAGGAGCAGCAGGGTGTCAGTGGTTCCTGGGATGAGGTCCCACATCCTCCACCAGGAATTGGTGGCATTAATCCTGGATTTTCAGGCCTAAGTGCCCCATTTCCCACCCTTTGCCAACAAAACCCTCAACAGCACCATCCTAGCCTGAAAACCACACAAATCACCAAATTCCAGCCTGGTTTGGGGTGTGAGGAACATTAAAAATTCATCTTTTCCACCCCCAGTGGTTGTGGTGGTGGCACCTTCTAAAACCAGGCCTTAAATCTGGACAAGCTCTCAGACCACGCAGCTTCCTAAGGCTGATGTTTCACTTGGCACCCTGAAAAGATAAGTGATAGACTGCAGGAGTGTTTGAAACATCAATAAAAGCACTTTTATGATCTGTTTGAACAATAAAGTGCTTTGTAAGCTATCAGAGGCCTGCAGGCATTCGATACCAGCAAACGGCCCTAATTATCCACACATGCCAGCACAGTTGCTTTGACAGTTCATGAAATGGAATTTACCACTGACCAAACCAAAAAAACAAACAGCCCACGGAAAAACCAACCCAAAAAACCAACAAAAAAAGTGGATTTTGTAATCATGACTAACGAGGCTCCATCATTACAGGCAAGGCTGACCCAGTCACCAAGCCTGAGTGCAGGCCGGATGGCTGAACCTGCAATTACCCAGCGAATGGAGATGGAAAACAAGAGTTTCAGCAGAGTGTATGCAAACAATCCAGCTGATGTTTCCAGCCAGGCTCTCACTTTCCTCGCTGGCACCTGGCACCGAGGGGTCAGAGGAGCCAGCGCCACTCTGGGCTGGAAATGAAAGCACAGAGTCACTTTTACAAGCTGGTTTGCAATTCTTATTCTGGCCCAGGTGCTGCCCTCCCTCCCTGATAAAACCAGATGACGTCCCTGGGCACCTGTGTAAGGTGATGCTGCGGCTGAGGTGCTGCCAAACGGGGCCAAATTTCACATTTTTGATCAGATGGACTGCATCGCTTGGACTGCTGCCCCAAAAACCTCCCTGTTCATTGCAAACCCATCCAGAGGCATAATCCTCAATAATTGCAGACATTTTCTAGGCAGCACTGCTCTCCTGGAAGAGCCCAGAGCTGTGATTTCATCCATATGTCTCAAGTGCACCATTTTAAAGAGGATCCTTTGGAAAAAAAAAAAAATTAAAAAAAAATAAGGCAAAGCAGAAGAAATGACGAGAAAACCAGCAAGCAAATGGAGAATTATTAGGAGACTGGGGAAAGCTACAGACATCTTCAATAAAGATCCCTAAATGCTGGCTCAGGAGGTTTTATTTTCCATCCTCTCACACTGTGCTATATGGTGGTGGTGTAAAACATCCCCTCTTTGCACTCCCTGAAAGACTGCACAGCAAAGGGGGTGAAATCAGATTTGGCAGGGCCAGCAGAGCAGGCAGCCAGCTCTGTAAATTACCTGCTTTCAGCAGCCTGCCAAGGCAGGGGGAGAGAAATGGGAACATGGGTCCGTGCTGCATCCTGACAGACAAATCCAGGTTAGTAAAAATCACTAATTTTTAAAAATGGGTTTCGAAGTTGAATGAAAATTTCATTAATCTGGGCTTTCCAGGATGTGCTGGGTCCAGCTCTGAGCTCATGGGGAGCTCTGGGGGTGCTGCTGCTTTGAAGATCCCACAATCCCAAGATTATTTAGGCGGGAAAAGGCTCCAGGATTGAATCCAACCTGTGCCTGACCCCCACTTTGTCACAAACCCTGAGTGCCACATTTGGTGTTTTTTAGACACTTCCAGGGCTGGGGACTCCAAACCTCCCTGCTCAACCCATTCCCAATGCCTGACCATCCTTTCCAAATCCAGGTTACTAAAAACCAATAATTTTTAAAAATGTTTTTTTGAAGTTGAACGAAAATTTCATTAATCTGGGCTTTCCCTGCTCCTTCTTGAGCCTCTGGGTTGAGCCCAGATCCTGCAGGATGTGCTGGGTCCAGCTCTGAGCTCATGGGGAGCTCTGGGGGTGCTGCTGCTTTGAAGATTCCAGAATCCCAGATTCTTTAGGTGGGAAAATGCTCCAAGATTGAATCCAACCTGTGCATGACCCCCATACCTTGTCACAAACCCTGAGTGCCACATTTGGGTATTTCCTGGACACCTCCAGGGCTGGGAACTCCAAACCTCCCTGCTCAGCCCATTCCCAATGCCTGACCACCCTTTCCATGATGGAATTCCTCCTGAATCAGGGAATTTCTTGCTTCCCCTCTATCAGAAGTGTTCCTCCACACCTTGGCACTGCTGTTGATGTTTGCACAGGACTCTCCTGCCACCAGGAACAGCCAAGACAGAGGTGATAAGGAAAAATTTGGTCTAAATGTGAATTAGAGGTGGATTTAGGCCTGAGGAGCTGACAAGGTCTAACTTAAATTAGCACCAAGTTCTCTGCACATCAGTCCTGGGAGGAGAGACAGACTAAATCTCCTCCTGGAGCACACAGAGCTGTTTGATGTGTTCACAGCAGATCTGCCTGCAAGAGGAGGCTCTGAAACTTCCCCATCCCCAAAACCAGCAAAAACCCCCATAAAATTTACCCACATGTACAAAAATGTGCTTTTATTTCTACCCCTTCCACTAAAGCAAAAGCTTTTGATCCAACCTTACAAGCTCAGAGTAGAATAACCTACAAACCTCAGAAAATAAGAGATGCAAGAGCTGGGCAGGGAAGGAGAACACCCCGATGAGAGTGAAATGAAACCTGGGATTATTAAGCCCAGGGATAATTGTTTTTTTAAGTGTAAACAAGGCCCAAGATGAAAAGAGAGGTGGCATTTGAACCCCAGGGGCAGCTGAAGGGCCCCAATGTCTGGGCTGGGAGCATTGATGTGTCTGTCTGTCCTGCTTTGTCCTGGGCTGCCTTGGAGCTCTCAGCAGCCCTAAGAGCACCTCTGGCACCCTGCCCAGCCTCTCTGGCTCATGCCAAATTGCTTTCCCTCCATTTCTGATGGCTTGATTTCACTCGTGGGCTTCAGAAAAACAAACAAAAAAAAAATCACAAAGGAGGGGAGGAAATCAAAAGCAGCATCTTTCAGCACCCTCCAGGGTGCTGTGTCCCATCCCAGGACAGGCTTTGGCACAATTTTTTGTCAGCCTCTCCTGGCCACAGGTGCTGAGATCAGAGGAATTCAAATTTTTTTAGGTTTTACAGCACCAACTACACCACTGAGAAACAGTTATGGCACTCAGCTGCACAAAATTAACTCCCCTTGTCTTCTAAAAGAGCCAAAAAGGACCTTAAAAAGCAATATATTCATGCCCTGAGCTTATCCACACATGGGAAAAGTCAGTTCAACCACTCCAGGCACCGCTGCAAACCAAGAGGGTCAAAACCCCACTTAACTTGTGGGACAAGGCTGCAAAATTTCACACAGATGAACCAACAAATATTGGCAGCAAAAGCAGCCGCTCGTTCCTAGGCTGTCCTCGGGTTTTGCCAAAATCTACTCAATTTTTTACCCATCTCCACACCACAATTTAATGATGCCAGCTCCAGCTCTGGAGCCAGGGGCTGTACAAGACTTTTATCAGCACACAACAGCCCCAGGGTGGAAAATCAGGGGACAAAATGGGAAATGCAGCAGGAAAATGGAACAGCAAGGTCTGAACAAAGCTCGTTTTGCTCGTCACTGGAGGAACACAGAGCAGGAAAACAGGGCTGAGCCTTTCCCTGGTGCAGAAACCAAATTTCTCATTGAATTTCTTCCCTGAGATGCCTCCAAACAGCCCCACAAAGGGGTTAAATCCAGCCTAGGAATGGAAATATTTCCCTGCCCCAGACTTTGGGCAGCATTTTCCCCTCACAAAGATCCCCCAGCTGTGGGGTATGGGATTCCACCATTCCCTGCTGGGATCCAGGTGTGACAGACCATGGCCACAAAATGGGCATCACCAGGATGGTTTGGGAATTATTCCTGCCTTTCAGGCTGAAAATGCTTTTTTTTCTGCAAAAGAGCCTTTCCCAAGCTTCTCCCTCTCTCTATTCCTACACTCAACCACCAGGACTTGGTTTCTAATTTATATTTAAAGGAAAGCAGATGAAAAGGAGTTTTTCCCTCTAAAACTGAGACACATTCACATGGCTTCACTCCCCCCAGTGCTGCTGCACCACAGGAACTGCAGCAGAGAGAGTTTATCCCCCACCACAGGCTGGATTTTTGTCCTTCCCTCTCCCCTTGCAAAATAAAATAATCCCTTTGCAGTCTCATCCCCTCAGCTTGAAACCTCCCAACCCTGCAAGAGCCCATGGTGCCATTTGTAAACTCCTGCTTACAACAAACCCAGCACAAAACTCAGCTTGTCCAACCTGGGCCCAGGGCTTGGCCCCTTTTCAACCCTCCCCAGTCCCTCACAGAGACCCTCAGAGCCTCCCAGCTAATTGAATTTTAATGAGAGGAAGTCATTTTCCCACTGGAAGAATGTTTTGCTAGAGAAATATTTTGAAACTCCTCTAACCTTTCCTGCCAGGGCTTTTTAAAGTGTTTTTTTGGGGGTTTTTTTTTGCAGCAGAACACGAGTGAGGAAGTTCCCATCCGGGCTCTGAGCTGCTCCCCTCACAACCCCAGCATTTCAATAATTACAGATTCCAAAACAAAAAGTGTTTGGGGCTGGTTTGAGTTCAGTCCTGACAAGGAGGATATGAGTTCCCACTGCTTTACAGCTCCTGTGTGAGACAGAGCCAACCCCAGCCCTGTCTCCAATCCCACTCCCACCTCACTGGCTTCTTTTAATTTCCAGCAAAAGCGACAAACACATCAGAGTAGAAAACTTTGTCCTGGTTTAGGGCAAATTTGGGAGGAAACAATACAAAAAAATACAAATACAAATACACAAATATTATAGGACAACCTCCTGAGCTGGGGTTTGCAGATTGGGTGGGACAGCAGCAGCTTCATCTCCTGCATGCTCCAGAAACCCTCAGCTTTCCAGGAACACAGAAATTGAACCCTTTGTTCTGAGCCTGCACAGTTTCTGCTTAGCCTTGCAGAAAGGAGAAAGGAGGGGCCAAAGGAAATGGAGTTGCTGAGATATGAAGGAAATTAGGTTCTAGTCCACTGCCTTCAGAAAAGCTTCTTCCACCCCAGTTAAAGCTGCTGGTGGCTTCAGCGGTGCGTGAGGAGGCGACCAAAAAAAAAAGGAAAAAAGGATAAATATCAGAACTAGAGGGGGTTTATATCCGTCTTGTGTAATTTCAGTACATATAAGACAAAGAAAAATAAGTATTTTCTAATGACCCAGTTCTCATTAATGCCAGCAAGATCTTGTAGCTGCAGCTCACAGCCAGAACAGGCGAGAGGTTCCTTTGTACCCCAAGACTGAGGAGGTCCTGATACCCTGTGAAATCTGACTTAGAACAGAGACTGGACAGAGCGAAAGAATAAAGTAGGGATTTATTAAAAGGATCTCCTCAATGGATGCACCTTGGGCAACACAAGAGTTATACCCAAGATGAACCAAAATGATCACAAAATGCACGACCATTCATGGTGTCTGTCACTTTGATCAGTTCTGCTCTATTTTCATATTGGAGTTAATTGTGATGCCTTGTGATTCCTGGTGCTTTTTTAGGTCACCATGTGACCTAAAGAAGAAGGTATAGAAGGAGTGAAAGAATAAAGCAGGGATTTATTAAAAGGATTTCCTCCATGGATCCACCTTGGGCAGCACAAGAGCCCAGCCAGGGCTGCACCCAAGATGAACCAAAATGATCCCAAAATGCACACAAGGTGAACCAAAATGGTCACAAAATGCATGACCAGGCATGGGGTCTCTCACTTTGATCAGTTCTGCTCCATTTGCACCTTGCAGTTCATTGTCCCATTCCAGCTTTAGCCCGGGCACTCCCACCGTGCTTGTTTTTCTCTCTCCAGCCCACGGTGTTTGTGCTCTTGGGCCTGAGATTTGGATCATTTGTCCTTGGTCCCCAGCTGGAGCAGGAATTGTTTTGTCCCCCTGCTCTGTGCACAGAGCTCACCATTCCCTCATATGAAGCCCAGACCCACACACTAAAGCAGCACAGAATGTGAAAAATAGAAAAGCTAAAGCCTGAGGCATCAGGATCAGTGTGTTCTTAATGCAGGAGACTCCATCAAATTCCCTTTCTGGCAGAGCTGACACCTGAGCATTCCTATAAATTGGAGGTACCAACATCAAGGATTGCTGAACCCAGAGTTGTGCTCAGCCAGACACCAAGTGGGATATTAATATAAATAACTGAGGTTATTAATAGAACCCAGCAGCCAACATATGGCTGTGTAGTGGAAGCAGAGTAAAGCATAAGCCACACATTCCTTTTTGAGAACATGCATTCACACCTTTCCCTTCACACAGGATATTTTTGGGATGCCTCCACAGATAGTCTGCTCTCCCTAACAGGTTATTTTTATCTCCTTACAACACAGCTTAGTTAAGAAAAATGGTGTTTTAGCAACAATTCTGTACATTTCAAACCCACTCCTTTCCAAAATAACCCCACCCCAGCAGATGCAGGTGGGAGATGGCAGTGGAGTGCTTGGATCAGCACCAGGCAGGGGAATTTGCTGGCTGCATTTCCAGCCTCGGGCACAGCTCGTGTTGTGCTTTTCATGGATTGCAAATGCCATTACAGGGCCCATCTGGCAGAGTGCAAGCAGGCAAGGGCCACACTGCCATCATTTATCTCAGCACCTCTTGGATTCTGGCTTGGTTTTTTCACAGCTGAGACTTGAAGGAGTCTCAGGGATTGTCTTTAGCCACGTGAGCTGCTTGTGTTTCCAGCAGCTTGAGCTCTGGGGGAAAATCTCAACACCTGATCTTGCAGCCTTACCTGGCTTATGCAAAAAAATCTTGATTTCTTTGTTGAGGGACTGTGCATCCCTCTACCATTTCATATATTTTAGCTAAAAATCCCAAGGCTCTCTGTCAATAATGCACCATTTCATCACCACAGAATTTGTGTGTGGGTATGAATGTGGATGAATATCCTCAACAACAGCAGAAACCTTCTTACAAAAGGCCAGGAAGAAGGGAAGAAAGAGGAGATTTTTTTTATTATATTACATTTATATTATATTATAATATATATATATTTATTATATATATTATATATTTATCATAGGTAATATATATTATATATTTATGTTACTATATTATATTTGTATTATTTTAAAGGTATTTTGTGCAAATTGGGGGTAAACCACAAAATGTGTTCTTGTAGGTGGAAGGCAGGGAAATTTCCATCAGTTATTTCTCATGCCATATTCTTAAGGTGGTTCAAACTGGCAGTTGACAGGACTTGCAGGCTTGGGGGTGGTAGGACACTCATCCTGTCTGCCAGCATCCTTTCTAAGAACCTGGCAAGATTAGTGCAGCATGGATTTTTCCCATGATGAAGTTTCTAAGGATGAAAAGCTCCGTGTGGAATATATCTGTGCAACTTCAGTGGCAAAAATTGCTAAGCACATTATATATAGATAGAAAAGTGCCTTCTTTAGGGACTGCCACAGCCTGCTCCTGAGATAGCTAAGCAGACAAGTAAATAGTAAAATATGGGTATATTTAGCACTCCAGAAGGCGATGGATGGTGTTCAGACTTCACATCACATGAGCTCTTAAAGTCTTTACCTCTCTGTAATCCCTTGTAGTCAGCACTGATGTGGTGCCACATTTGGGACCTAATTACAAGCTCCACTGCCAATCCAAGCACCAAATGGTGAAGGACAGTTTTGGAAGGCAGAAACCAGAGGCATCCTGACTCATGGATGATGAGTAGCAGGGAAGGAGAGGCAGGAAAGGCCGACACAGTTTAATGGGATTTGGATTAAATGTGGTTTAATGGGATTTGGGTGTAATTGTGGCTTTGAATGCCTGCCTGCCTCTCTGGTTCATGCAGGCACTGCTTGGGTGGATGTATCCTGGTTTGCATCCACTTCAAAAATCCCACTGGAGTGCCTGTGGTCAAACTGGGGATGTGATTTCACAGAGGCCCCTGGCAGGCTTGTCCCAGCACGTCCCCCGGGGTAGTGGGAGAGCAGTGCCTGAAACCATGGCCAGAGAGCCACAGGGGTTGTGGGAAGCTCTGGTAACCTTTCCCACCTGAGATCAGAACAGATTTTCCTTCTAGATGATTTTTTTCATTCTGGATGTATTTTCCTTCTGGAATTTTTTTCCTGTTTGTGTCAAGCTTGAGGCCTTCCCACCTCAAACTCCCCCTCTTTTCCTGAGGCTGTTGAAAACACTCAGGTGTGTTTCTGTCTGCCATGCCAGCCTGGAAAAGCTGCAGAGAATATTTGCAAATGTTATCTTTGAATCAAACCCACCACCTCACTTGGATAGCATCCATCTCCTCTTTCTTCCCTTCTTCCTGGCCTTTTGTGAGAAGGTTTCTGCTGTTGTTGAGGATATTCATCCACATTCATACCCACACACAAATTCTGTGGTGAAGTAATGGTGCATTATTAACAGAGAGCCTTGGGATTTTTAGCTAAAATACATGAAATGGTAGAGCTGTATTGCAGTTAGTGGAAACGAGCTGTGTTGAACTGGTTTTGATGTTGTTGTCTTCCTTGCAAGGATGCTGTCCTCCTAAAAACAGCACTCATTATTGTAAATTAAGGTGCTGGACCCTGCTAGCTGTCCTTAGAGGAAGGCTTATGTGGGAACAAGCCCCAGCTCTCCCATAACTGGAGCAACCACATCACCAAATCTGGGAACCTCAGGTGTGGTGCAGAGCTTGGTGTTTGTTTAAAATCCTTCAGAAGCAGTTTATTGGGGAGCTTTTCCTCCTGTGTCATACTGAGTTACTCCCTGCTTTGTCTCACTGATGTCTCTGTGTCTCTCTGGGTGCCTTTTTGTGTCTCGTGCTTTCCTACAAGCTCAGAGTGTTGTAAGGAGTGAGCAGAGCTGGCAGCCTGGCTGCTGTGGGGTGACACAGTGACATGGTGACAGTAATTCCGAGTAGCTCTTGTGTGTTCTGGCAGTGGGGCATGAACAAGGAGCAGCCTGGTGAGGTGGGGACACTGCAGGGAATGCAGACAGGCAGGGCAGTGGCTGGGGCAGTCAGCCACAGGTGCCTGCTGAAAGCAGGGGGAGCTTCAGCCCCTCGCAGTGCTGAGGGGTGACAGTGGCAGAGGGTGTGACCCCTTTTCTGGGCTGGCCCTGGGGGACAGGCAGCCCGGGACAGCCCCCTTGGTTCCCGCAGATTGCAGGGGCAGGTTCCATCCCCTTCATTTCCAAGCCGCCAGCCACTAGAGGGAGAGAATGCCACATATTTATGGCTTCGTTTGCGCCGGGGATGTGTTTAATGAAGGAATTCACCACGGCTTGCCAGGCAGTCCCAACGCTGGGTTTAACCCCTTCATGTCTCCGGGGTGGTTTTAGAACTGCTTCTGGGATCTCACTGCTCCCGGCTGTCCCTATAGAGTGTGACACAGCACAAAGCACCAGCACTCCATCAGAAGGTGCAAAAGAGAGATTTATTATAGCAACATGTTGCTTTTATAGTTTTTCAAGAGATTTACATTTACTTAACAGACACATTCACTGCCCATTGGTTATAAGAAAGAAACAAAGTTCTCAATAGGTAAACAAGAAGCCATGTCATCTGTGAGCCAGCTAGAGTCTGTATCTTTGAACTTTCTCTCTTCCATCATGTTGTCATAGGGATAGCCTTGGTGTCCTCCTTGAGAGAGATATGGGGTTTTCCTTATCTTTAGGAAGCCTTCACTGACTCACAGGAGCAGCACAAAATGCCTTTCTTACATCTGGAGACCTCAGGTGGTGCACGGCCTGAGATTGAAACGCTCTGGAACCTATTGGGTGATCCCTGCCCGTGTTTTACACCCTGTACTTTGTGTTGAGCATCCCTGCTGTGGGATGGCATCCCTGCTGTGGGATGGCTTCCTGGGGACACCTTTGGCTGCTGCTGGGTGTGCCTGTCTGCTCGAGTTAGCCACAGCACACTGAGCACACCAAAGCCCTTCTCCTCAGCCAGCAGGCCTCAGCCTCCTGGAGCCCATGGCCTGTTCCCCCTGCTGGAATCTCCACAATCCTGGAGCCCATGGCCTGTTCCCCCTGCTGGAATCTCCACAATCCTGGAGCCCATGGCCTGTTCCCCCTGCTGGAA
>JAWWMS010000054.1:3057988-3078817 GCA_035048045.1 Chlorospingus semifuscus
CCCAGAGCATCCCCTGGATGTTCCAAACAGAGCCCAACTTCTCCAAATCATTCCCTGGATGTTCCCAGCAGAGCCCAACTTCTCCAAATCATTCCCTGGATGTTCCCAGCAGAGCCCAACTTCTCCAGAGCATCCCCTGGATGTTCCCACTGCAGCTCCAGCTGCCAGAGCCCAGCTCCAGCCCAGAAGGGAGGTTTGGTGGATATTGGGAAGGAATTCCTGGGGTTTTTCACTGCTTGGACACTCCAGCAGATCCCAGCCAAGATTTCCTCTCGTTTTCCCTGGCACCAGCTGGAACACCTCGCCTGGAAGCTCCTTTTTCTCTCCTTTTCCCCATTTCTCCTGAGCAGAATGACACTTGTGTTCACTGTGACTCATCTCCTTGACCTTTCTATTCACTTTTAACGGTGCAAGCTGGAAATAAGGGCACCCAAACAATGCTTGCATTATTCAGCTGGTGAACCACAGCCCTCGGAGCAGATCTCTCCCCTGCAGCACACAAGAGCACACACACAGTAGGTATCTCATTCCAGCACAGGAAAAAAAATAAAATAAAATCCCACAAACTCACTGCTTAATTAATATTTGAGAGTTGAATGAGCTGCAGGAAAAAATCCCAGTGTAAAACTGCAGGAGGATGAGAGATCCTGGGAAACTGGAGCGGCATCTCCAGGAATTCGGCTGCAGTGAATTCTTACTCCAGTATTGTCTTGGAAACAAAAAAAAGGGGGTGGAGAGAGGAAAAGCAGAGGAGGAGAGGCCAGGCAGGCTCGTGAGCTCGGGCTCCTTGCTGGATTTCCTCAGCAGCTCCAGCTGACAGGCACAAGGAGCACAAAATCTGGTTCCTAAATGTGACAGTGACGAGCAGGGACTCCCTCAGTGACCTCTCCTCTCCCACTCAGCTCCTTCCTGAGAGCTGCAAACTCCCCTCCTTTGCAACTTGGAGCAGAAAGAGAAGGAAAAAACAGTCCTGGAAGCAGTTTGGTGAAAAGCTGAGCCCAGGAATTACTTTTTGCTTTATTTATTCAGAAAGGATTCCTGTGGCCCTGGCTGCAGATGCGCAGCTGGATGCAGGCAGGGATCTGCCAGCTGACAGGGAGATCTAGGCAAATATGTGTTAATAATTTGTGTAATAAATAAAATTAATAATAAATGTATGAAATATAAATTGAAGGTAAGATAATTCCAGTGTTCATTGAGCTGAAGGAGAAGGAGAGGCCACCAAATATCCAGCACATCCCTCTTGAGGAAAACAGCTCCAAATTTCCTCTACAGATCTAATTCAAAATATTCTGAGAGTAGCCAACAGAACAGCATAGTGGTCTTGGTGTAATCTGTAAAAAACCTGTCCAAATGTAAAGCCAAAATCCAAATAACATCTTGGATTGCTGGGTGAGGAGCACTGGGGATGCCCAAGGAAGAAAAGTGGCTTTAAAGTAAAAAAAAAACATTATTAAAGATGAACTCCAGTTCATCACCATCCAGCACATCCCCCTTCCATTTGCACCCCAAAAAGGGGATTTTTTTCCAGTAAAAGGAAGGATTTTTTTGTGGCTGCCCAATGATCTTCTGCTCCAAATTTCATTTCTAGATCTAATTCAAAATATTCTGAGAGTAGCCAAGAGAACAGCACAGTGGTCTTGGTATAATCTGTAAAAAACCTGTGCCAAATCTAAAGCCAAAATCTAAGTAACCTCTTGGATTTGCTGGGTGAGGAGCACTGGGGATGCCCATCAGGAAAAAAAAAATATCCCAAGGAAGAAAAGTGTTTTTAAAGTAAAAAAAATCATTATTAAACATGAACTCTAGTTCATCACCATCCAGCACATCCCCTTCCATTTGCACCCCAAAAAAGGGTTTTATTTCCAGTAAACTTAAAAGATTTTTTGTGGCTGCCCAAGTGATCTTCTGCTCCAAATTTCCTCTACACATCTAATTCAAAATATTCTGAGAGTAGCCAACAGAACAGCATGGTGCTCTTGGTATAATCTGTAAGAAACCTGTCCAAATCAAAATACAAAATCCAAATAAGCTCTTGGATTTGTTGGGTTAGGGGTACTGGGGAAAAAAAATATCCCAAGGAGGAAAAGCATTTTTAAAGTAGAAAAAAGTCAATCACCAACAGAACCTGAGGCTGAGAACAGGGATGGAAAGAGACTCCTGGAGCTGCTTGAAAACCCAGATTTCATTGGCACATCAGCGATAAAATCGTGTTCAAGCATCCCCTCAGGGCCAGGCTCCCCACAGGGATGTAGGATCAGCCCCCAGGCCATGGGAAATCCTGGGCTGGGACAAAACCCACAGCAGAGTTCAGGGATGAGCCCTGATGCAGCTTTTCCACTCACCCATCCCCAAACTCTCCTTTTTCTCTCAGGCTCATTACACAAACTCAAAGAAAAACTCTATTGTAAATACATTAACACAACTTTCCTCCCTTTAAAAAATGACATCTCATCATTGTGAGAGCTTCCAGATGATGTTAAGAATCCTCTTGGCTTTTGGAAAGAAGAAAAAAAAAAAAAGAGCCCAGACTTGGAGCAACCGACCTCAAAAATGCCTTTTGTGTAGTTCCTTCATTTATTTATTTTAGTTCCACAGATTTTCCAGACACGTCCACAGAGAAACCACGACATCATTTGGATGCTCCAGCCAGTGCTAGGCTGAATTTCAGGAGCCTTGGGACTTGCCAACAGTAACCAGTCCTTAATTATACCACGTTGCCAACCCAATTTTTTCCACATAACATTAGATTTCAACAAAATGTTTCCATTCTTTCATGTCTCAACCTTTTTTTTTTTTTTAAATTTCATTTTTGTTCCCCTGGTTTTGCTCATTCTTCCCATCCTCGGTGTTGCTTTGTTTCACACAAAGGTTTTCTTGTGTTTTGAAGGACTGGAAATTCAGTCCCAATCACATCAAATTTAGTAGGAAGAGTGAAATATTTGATATAAAGTGAGTCCAGGCTGGAAGTGAAGAAACTTTTCCCAAGGAAGAGAGGAGGGAAGAGGAAAGGGAATTCACTTTATTTCCCAGAGAATTCCTCTCACTTTAACCAGCACTTCCCATTTACCAAAATCTGGGTATTATAAACTGACACCCATGCCCAAACAATATTTTGTATTCTGCCATACAATATTTTATACTCTTTATACAATAATTTATACTTTTCTCTGCCAAATGATCAATTTTCTAGAACATCCTGGGGGTCAAACTCCAGCTAAACTCAGCAGGGAAAAGGAGAGTTGGGTGAATAAAAACCAGAGGGGATGAAATTCCAGATTTATCCTGGTTTCCCCTGTCCTGGGGATGCTCACTTTAAAGTGAATTCCCATGAGAGCAGAGCACCAGCTCTAAATGGAGCTGCTCTGCCCAAAGAGTCTCAGAGCCCCTTCAAGTGTTGAAAACAACATTTGGATGAGGGAATGGCTTTAAAGTGACAGAAGGAAGGTTTGGATGGGATGTTGGGAAGGAATTCCTGGCTGTGAGGGTGAGGAGGCCCTGGCACAGCTGTGGCTGCCCCTGGATCCTTGGAAGTGTCCAAGGTCAGGTTGGAAAGGGCCAGAAAGCCCCTAAATGTCTGTGAAAGCATTCCCAGCTCTTTGCTCCCTGCAGGTTTCCTCATTTCCAGAGGCACTGCCATCCATCCATCCATCCATCCATCCATCCATCCATCCATCCATCCATCCATCCATCCATCCATTCCCCATCCATCCATCCATCCATCCCTTATCCATCCATCCATCCATCCATCCATCCCTTATCCATCCATCCATCCATCCATCCATCACCTCCAGTAATCAGGACACAAAAAGTCATTACTGCAAGAATTAAGGCCCAATTTTAACTGCCCAGCAGACAAACCCTTTGGAGTGAAGAGCAGTTTCCTGGAAAGCACTCCCAGATTTTTCCTGAAGTCCAGACAAAACTCAAAACATCCCTAAATGCCACCACACACTGTCCCACAGCAATTCCTGCTGCTCCTCTGGCTCAGGGCACCAATCAAACCTAACTCAAAGCAGGAGTGAATGCAGATCCTGCCCTGGGGACAGGGGGACAGGGATGGACAGACAGCACCAGGAGCTGAGCACAGCTCAGGGCACAGGGAATGCAGCCAGGCACTGCCAGGGGTGACAGGGACATCTCTGTGCCACTCAGGGCCTCTGGGACAGCCACAAAATGGGAAAAATGGAAAATCCTCTTCAGAATAAAAGCTGTGATTTGCTGAGGGTGCTTTGGGATTCTTTTCCAACCCCAGGGGTTCTGTGCTGACCCTTTGCTGCAGCCACACTCAGGGCAAAGAACCCAAATTAACTCAAATTAAATCAGGGCTGTCCCACCTCCACACCTGCAGCACTCACAGGGGGGAGAGCAGATATTTGAGTCCCCCCAGTCTGAGAGACATCAGCACAAGCCCTGCAGTGCTGAAAACCTGAAAAATCCATCTCCAATTCCAGATCCTAAAGGGCAGGGACAGCACCCACTTAAAATAAGGCTTAGGGGACACAACAAACACTACAAACAACACCAAGGCAGTTTTTTTAATTTAAACTTGCCATTAAAACGTGTTTTGGTCAGAGCCAGGTGAGTCCTCACTGCTGTCCCTGTGTGCACACCAAAAATCAGTGACTCCACAGAGGGTTTTGCCTTAGAGATACCCCCAAGAGATGAAATGGGGCTGGAAATGGGATTTGGAATAGGGCTGGAAATGGGATTTGGAATGGGATTTGGAGTGGGATTGGAAGTGAAGTTGGAAATGGGAATAGAAATGGAGTTGGGAATGGGGCTGGAAATTGGGCTGGAAACAGGATTGGGAATGGGATAGGAAATGGGGCTGGAAATGGGATTGGGATTTGGAATGGGATTTGGAATGGGATTTGGAATGGGACTCCTCCCATTCCCAAATTTAAGGAATTCCCTGAAATCAATGAATGCTCAGCACATTTTTCCTCCTGCCCCTGGAAAAACAAGACAAGACCTCTGCTGTCCCCTCTGCCGTCCCCTGGCCAGGCTGGTCCCACAGCTTTTAAATCCCAAATTCCCATTGCAACCTGGCAGTGCACTGACAGCACGATCCAGCTTTTACAGGGGAAATTGGAACTGCCACCCATTCCAAACCTATAAAGTCAGATTTCTTCTTGTAAAACAGTATCAACACTTTTGATTGGCAATGTATTGAAATAAACCTGTCTTTTAACTGGCTGGATAAAGATTTTTTTAGCTCTTTTAGGTGACTGGGGAAGGGCCAAGGGAACAGGATACAACATAATTTCCAGCATTTTTATTTTAGTTTGGATCCTCATTACTCTTTGCCACTAAAGGAAATTGCTGCATCCAAAAAATGTTTCACCCAGAAACCCGATTTGGTTTTTACAGGGATTTGTAAGAGCAGAGAGGGGTTCCAGCTTTGTCTGTGGGTTTGATTTTGGGGTGACATCATCTGTGCAAATATGGGAAAATCTGAGCTGGATGGGCAGTGGTGGGAGGCAGCTCTGACATTGTTATTTCCCTGTTATTTGCTGGAAATCCTCTGTGCCAGGTGCCATCCCACAGATTACAGGGAAATTTCACCTCTCCACACAGAGAAACCAACTCTCCTGAAACTAAAACACTCTCTGAGCTGCAATAAAACCAGAGACAACGTGGAAAAAATTAAGAAAAAAATAAAAAAGCCATCAAGACCATTAGTCAATGCCATCAGCAGCCCCAGTCTGGCTCCTCCCTCACCCAAATGATTTGATGTCCTATTAGGCGGCTCATTAGGAAAACTCAAAGCCTTTCACCACAAGAGTCATTCCTCAGAGCTGCACCCTGGCCCCACAAAAGCTCCCAGCCATCCTCTGCCCCCAAAACTCCTTCCAAAGTCACCTGGGAACTCCCAAAAACGATTTGGGATTGTCTGGAGGATAAACACAGACAGGGAAGTGCCTGGGGATGCTCTGGGAGTGTTAAAGCCTCAGCACAGGCATGAGTGAAAGAAACAAATTGTTGTTTTTCCTTTGGAACACAGCGGTCTGGTGATAATTCAATTTCCAGCTGATACAAAGTACCCGAGCCTGACAAGAGGAGCTGGTGGAATTCCAACTCTCCAACATCCCAATCCCAAACTCGGGGATCTCCCACTGGAAATTGTCCTGAATTTCCCTGCAGGGATGTTCGGGACATTTTATTCATTGAGTTTTTTCCACCCTGCTCAGCCTTAATGGAAGCATTCCTCCAACGCCCACCTCTTCTTCCTTAAGGTCATTTGGAGAGGCCAGAAATGAAAATAATTGGCAAATCCCGCTGCTTGACACAGAGAATCCCACTGCTAACACTCAAACAAACGCTGCAAAAAACACGGAATTGGGGCAGGGAAGCTGAATCCCAGACAGCCCAGCTCTTCAGGGCACTTCTCGGCTTCTCAAGTTACCCTGAAGAACTCCGAGTTTTAACTTTGCACATTTCAAAACTGGGCTCGGCCAAACAAATCCTGCCCTGAAATCCAACACAAACAGAGCTCGATGCCTCCGAGTGTCCACCACAAACCGGGAAAAAGCTCTGCAAACACCCAGAAAACTCCTCCAGCACCCCACAAAAGGATTATTCTGTGATTCCCTCCACCCTGGCATTTCCCAGAAGGCAGAAATTTGGGAAGCAGAGCTCTAGAAACACAAAACTGCACGGCCCCAAAGGGAAGCAGAAATGTGTTCAATCCCTTTTCTGCACGGAAAAAAAAAAAAAATGACATTCCAGTGGTTTTCTGTGCTGCTGCACATCTGGAAGCTCAGAGCTTCCTCCTGCTGCACTCAGCCCCGGTTTTAGGGGGAAACCCTGCGGGATTGGGGTTGGGGAAGGGGCAGAGAGCTTTGGGGTCCCCGGGCGGCTCCAAAGCTTTTGTGTCCCGAGCTTTGATGTGCGGATTCCTGCGGGACAAAAAAACTTTCTGCTCCTCAAGGAGGAGGAGGAACTACGCAAGCCCGGAGGTTTCCAGGGCACTAAATATACATTCACATATATATATATCCACGGCGAGAGAGAAAGAGCCAGAGCCTCCAGAAACTCATCCCCGAGTTTTCCTCCGGAAAAAGCAGCCCGGCAAGAGGCGGCTCTCGCTCCAAGGAAGGCGAATAAAGAATTGTTTTAAGTTTTTTCCCCTTTTACGGGCCCCCTGACAAATGGCATTCAGAGAGTCGGGCAGCTAAAGGAGGTTGGGTGGGTTTTGTTGGGTGGTTTTTTCCTTCTTTTTTTTTTTTTCTCTATGTTTTTTTTTTTTTCCTTTTTGCTGGAATGCACAGGGAGGAAGGAAAGCCAAGAGGGTTTTGCCCCCGCACCAAATCCCCCCTCTCCCACTCCCCCACGACCCCGCAGCTTTTGGGGGGGCTCGGGGACCCCCCTTACCTGCCCGGCCGAGGGACAGGGCACCCAAGAGCAGCAGCGCAGCGGGCACCGAGCAGCTCCGTATCCAACTGCGCCTTTTCCACCGCGTGTGCGTATCCATGCTCCCCCCCCCAAAAAAAAAAAATAAAAAATTAAAATTAAAATCAACGGGCCACCAACTCGGGACAGCTCGAAAAGGGAGGATGAAAAAAAAAAAATTATTTAAAAAATACAAAAATTATTTTAAAAAATACAAAAAATTATTTAAAAAGTACAAAAGCCAATCCAAGCTGTCTCTAGAGCAGGCGCTCTGCCCCCCCGGCAGCCCCCCCCGGGGAGCAGCCCTTTATAAAGCCATGGGGCGGGCGGAGGGTGCGGGGGCTCCGCCGCGCTCTGCTCCGGCCCTGCCTCGCCGGCTCCTCCGCTAAACTTTTCCCTTCTCTCTCTCTCTCCCCACACCGCCCTTTTTTCCCCCTTCTTTTAAACCCGGGGCAGGAGTTTGTCAATCTCGGAGCAGCGCAGCAAATCAGGGCCGGGCGGAGCGGCCCCCCCAGCGCCCGCCCCCGGCGTGTCCCGGCCCCCAAATCAGATTTTTTTTTTTTTTCTTTTTTTTTTGTTTTTGCCTCGTTTTTCCCCCCCGCTGGAATAGCAGCCGACGGAGTTTTTTCCGCCTCTTGCAGTCTCTCCTCGCTTTTCCCTGAGTTTTCCGGGATGTGCCCTTGTTGGAGCAATGGAAACTCGAAGTTTTAAATATTCGGCGCTGACCCCCCCAAGGGAACACTGAGGAGGAGAAAGCTTCCAAAATGGAATGACAGAACTGAGATTATGATTGTAAAGTTTGAGTAGAAGTGTGTAATAGTGCATGGTAGAAAACTTTTTTAAAGTTTTAGAATATATATGTTCTATATATAGAATAAAAAGTTTTAGAATATATGCTTACAGAATATAGAGAACTTAAAGTCATAGAATATAGAAAACTTAAAGTTATAGAATATAGTACAGAGATTGTGATTGTAAAGTTTGAGTAGAAGTGTGTAATAGTGCATGGTAGAAAACTTTTTTAAAGTTTTAGAATATATATATGTTCTATATATAGAATAAAAAGTTTTAGAATATATGCTTATAGAATATAGAAAACTTAAAGTCATAGAATATAGAAAACTTAAAGTTATAGAATATAGTATAGAGATTATGATTGTAAAGTTTGAGTAGAAGCGTGTAATAGTGCATGGTAGAAAACTTAAAGTTTTAGAAAATATATGTTCTATATATAGAATAAAAAGTTTTAGAATATGGTTTTAAAATATATAAGTTTATAGAATATAGTATAGAGATTATGATAATAAAGTTTGAGTAGAAGTGAGTAATATTGCGTGGTAAAAAACAGAGTTTTAGAATATATATATATTGTATATATAGAATCTAGTTTTAGAATATATGTTTATAGAATATATAAGTTCATAGAATACAGAAAACTTAAAGTCATAGAATACAGTATAGAGATTATGATTATAAAATTTCTATCACATGGTAGAAAACTTTATAAAGTTTTAGAATATAGTTTTAGAATATATAAATTTATAGAATATAAAAAACTTAAAGTTATAGAATGTAGTATAGAGATTATGATTATAAAGCTTGAATTCATAGAATATGGAAAACTTGAAGTTATAGAATATAGTATAGAGATTATGAATATAAAGTTTAAATATGTGTCTAATATTACATGGTAGAAAACTGAAAGTTTTAGAATATATATATTTTATATATAGAATATAAAGTTTTAGAATATATAAGTTTATAGAATATAGAAAACTCAAAATCATATAATATAGTATAGAGATTATGGTTATAAAGTTTGAGATCATAGAATATAGAAAACTTAAAGTTATAGAATATATATATTCTATATATAGAAGAAAAAGTTTTAGAATATATAAGTTTATAGAATATAGAAAACTTAAAATTATAGAATATAGTATAGAGATTAGGATTATAAAGTTTGAGTTTATAGAATATAGAAAGCTTAAAGTTATAGAATATAGTCTAGAGATTATGATTATAAAATTTCTATCACATGGTAGAAAACTTAAAGCTTTAGAATATATATTCTATATATAGAATAAAAAGTTTTAAAATATATAAATTTATAGAATATAGAAAACAAAGTTATAGAATATAGTATAGACATTATGATTATAAAGTTTCAGTAGAAGTGTGTAATATCACATGGTATAAAACAAATTCTATATACAGAATATAAAGTTTTAGAATATAGTTTTAGAATACATAAGTTTACAGAATATAGAAAACTTAAAGTTATAGAATATAGTAATATATTAGAAGGCAAAATGAGAGTTTTAGGGTGAAAGCTGGTTCTTCCTCTCCACCCTCTTCTTCATGAGTTGGCGTGATACTGTGTAATTGGATAGAAAATCCACATTGCAACCACGAGTGGTTGGTTATTGGGTTAAAAGTAAAAAGAATTTAAGTGTCATTTCCTAATTAGACAGTTTATCCTTAAAAGACCTCGTAGAGAGAGAGAGAGAGACATGGCTCCAGTTTTTAACTTGTTAGGAAGAAATGCTGTAGAACTCAGGGTTTGTGAGCCTGTAATGTAGATAAAAACTAATAAACATCTGAAATACCATTTCACACATTTAATCCCAACCTTGGCAGAAAAAGGAAACGAAGAATCCACATCTCCTCTGCTGCCCAGTGCCAGGGAATGGCTGGAGCTGGGACAGGAGACTGGGTGGGACAGCAGGACAAGGATTCACAGCCAGAAGGTGCCAGGGGATGGTGCCAGCCCCAAAGCTCAGGGACCCCTGCTCAGGGTGGGATTTGGGGTCAGGACTGGGCTGGATCCTCGTGGGACCCTTCCAGCTCAGGAAATTCTGTGATTCCATCAGATGGGGGTGTGGGAAATGCAGGGATTTGGCACAAAAAGGAGTGTGTGCACGGGGTAAAAGGGCAGACAAGGAGGGGAAAGGGAAAGGGGTTCCCTTCCCTGGATAGTGGGAGTTGGGTTGGCAAATCCACCTCTGGATGGATTTTAGGAAGGGATGGATGGATGGATGGATGGATGGATGGATGGATGGATGGATGGATGGATGGATGGACCATGCAGGGACAGTGAAGGAGTTTGGGATGGCTCATCCTGCTCCTCGTTTTGGCTGAGTGATGGAAGAACCTGGCACCACAACGAGTTTTAGCCATAAATTTTTGACCCATCCCATTTGGGGTTGGGATTTGGGGTTGGGATTTGGGATTTCAGATTGAGATTTGAAGGACAATGTCCCACGCAGGGACGTTGAAAGAGTTTGGGGTGGCTCATCCTGCCCCTGGTTTTGGCTGAGTGATGGAAGAACCTGGCCTCATGATGAGTTTTAGCCATAAATCTTTGACCTGGTGGAATGAGAGTTGCTTGGATGGATAATCAACATCAAACACACCAAAACCTAAAAGGACAGGAGGCCAAATCCCCCGGATCAAGGGAAAGGGATGCTCCCACTCCACTCAGGGAACGTTTCTGAAGGATTCAGTGGGAAGAGCTGCAGGAAATCCCTCCCTTTGCCTCTGACCCTGCTCCCAGGCTCGCTGTGGAGCTGGAAAAGCTGGAGCTGGGCCCCAGCAGGAAGAGCTCCCTGCTGGAAGAGCTTTCAGCAGGCGGGGTGAGAGGCAGAGCTGCAGCCCCGGGGCAGGGCGGGCAGAGGCAGCACCAGCACGTGTGGGTTCGGTGCCAGCGGCATCCCGGGCACATCCAGGGATGAAAACCCCTCCAGGTCTGTCTGTGTGGGTACCCAGGTGAATCACACCGTGCTGCTTCTCCAGGAGGAGCCTGCAGGTGAGATCTGCCAGGGCAGCACCTGCGCAGCCCTGCAGGCACCTGTGCTGAGCTGCCATGGGTGGAGCACGGGGCTGACACGGACTGTCCTCCCTCCTGCTCCAAAATATCCCAAAATCCCGGGGCTGACACGGACTGTCCTCCCTCCGGCTCCAAAATATCCCAATATTGTGGGATTGACAGTGTACATCCTTCCTCCTGCTCCAATGTATCCCAAAATCCCAGGATTGACACTGTTCAACCTCCCTCCTGCTCCAAAATATCCCAAGATTGACACCATCCATTCTCTCTTCTGCTCCAAAATATCCCAAAATCCTGGGGCTGACACTGTTCATCTTCTCTCCTGCTTCAACATATCCTGGGATTGACATTGTCCATATTCTCTTCTCCTCCAGAATATCCCAGTGTCCTGGGATAGACACTGTCCATCCTCCCTCCTGCTCCAAAATATCCCAATATCCCTGGACTGACACTGTTCATCTTCTCTTCTGCTCCAAAATATCCCAATATTGTGGGATTGACTCCATCCATCCTCTCTCCTGCCCCAAATACCCCAATATTCCCACTGGGCCTTCCCACAGGCTCCCAGTGGCTCCGTGGAGCAGAAGCTGTCCCTCACCCCCATGGGGATCCTTCCTCTCCCCTCCATGTGTTCAGACTGTGAAATATCCCAAGAATTTGGACTTGGGAGCAGGGTGGTGAAAGCACCAGCAGAGCCTGTGGGTTGCAAATCCCCTCCCTTGTCCCTTGGGCTTGGAATTTGGTGACCTTTAAGGTGCCTTTGGGTTGGAATTTGATGATCTTTAAGGTGTCTTTGGGTTGGAATTTGATGATCTTTAAGGTGCTTTTCAACCCAAATAATTCTCTAATCCCGTTATTCCAAATAATCCCTGATTATGGCACCAATGGAATCAGGATTTCCCTGGGTGTCTGCTCACCTGGGGGGTCCCATTTCTGCCCCAAATTCCAGAATTCTGGACCTTCCCCTCCCTGTGGGTTGCAAATCCCCTGCCTTGTCCCTTGGGCTTGGAACTTGATGATCTTTAAGGTGTTTTTCAACCCAAATAATTCTCTAAATTGGGATTCCAAATAATCCCTGATTATGACACCAAGGTCCCATTTCTACCCCAAATTCCAGGATTCTGGACCTTCCTCTCCCTGATTTCTGCCATACAAGAAATGGGGTGGAATTTGATGATCTTTAAGGTGTTTTTAACCCAAATCTTTCATTCTCTAATCCTGTGATTCCAAATAATCCCTGATTATGGCACCAAGGGAATCAGGATTTCCCTGGATGTCTGCTCACCTGGGGGGGTCCCATTTCTCCCTCAAATTCCAGGATTTTGGGCCTTCCCCTCCCTGATTTCTGCCATACAAGCAGCTCAGAAACACCTGGGTTGTCTTCTCCAGCAGTGAGAGAAAATCCCAAACCCTTGGACACCCCTCCCAGCCATTCCCTGCCCTTCCAGAGGCACTCAGACACAGGGAGGGGGTTCCTAAATCCCCAAAACACGGCAGACAAGGAAATTAAAGCAGTGAACTCCCACAGCTCCCTTTTACCTGCTCCAGACTGACACCAAAACACCCAAAGCTGGACCTGGATCAGATGCAGAGCAGAAAACCTGGCCCAGGAGCTTTTGCTGAGCAGGAAGCCTGAGTTCCCAGTTGCTTCCCAGGTGGTTTGGGAGCTTGCTCAGACCTGTTTGCTCCTCCTCAGCAGCAGCAGAAATGCAGAAATCAGCTCCTGGTGGCAAACTGGAAAATTCCAGCAGGCACGTGCCAGGTGCGGGAGCCAAGCCCGCGGTGGGAGAGGAGCAGATCAGCTGGAGGGAGATCCAGGAGGGGTCACAGGAGATGGGGGGGTGATGGCAACCCCAAATCACAACCCCAAATCCCAACCCCAAATCCCAACCCCAAATCCCAAATCCCAGCCCCAAATCCCAAATCTCAACCCCGATTCCAAGCCCCAAATCCCAACCCTAAATCCAAAATCCCAACCCCAAATCCCATCCCTAAATCCTGACCCCAAACTCCAACCCCAAATCCCAACCCCAAATTCCAAATCCCGACCCCGAACCTCAATCCCAAATTCCAACCCCAAATCCCAACCCCAAACTCCAAATCAAATCCCAACCTCAAATCTCAGCCCCAAATCCCAAATCTCAGCCCCAAATCCCAACCCCAAATCCCAACCCAAAATCCCAATCCCAAACCCCAACCCCAAATCCAATCCCAACCCCAACCCCAAACCCCAGCCCCAAATCCCAACCCCAAATCCCAAACCCCAACCCCAAACCCCAACCCCAAATCCCACCCCAAATCCTGACCCCCCCAAATCCCAACTCCAAATCCCAAATCCCAACCCCAAATCCCAAATCCCAACCCCAAATCCCTCCAGCAGCACCCAGTGTTGTGTCTGAGCAGCCAAGGGAACCCAGCAGGGCTGGGGCCAAATTTCTTTAGGAACAAATTTCTTTGTGGAAGTGTTTTCCTGCCCAAATGCATCTTGAGCCCAGCTGGGGGTGTTTATAGGATGGAGGAGATGTTTGTGGGCTTTGAAAAGAAAGAAAAAGGCTTAAGGGATATAGGTAATGTAAAAAAAAAAATCATTTATATGCTATGAAATCATCAACAGCGTTCAGCCATTGTTGTGTGGTTTGAAAGGATTGGGAGAAGTTTGAAGGAATTATTGATAACCAAACCACCAAATCATTGATAACCAAACCATGGCCAGCTGAGGGGAAGAGGCTGAAATGAGGAATTAAAATGACCTGAGCTGTTGTGTAAATAATTAGGACAGGCAGCTGCTCTCAGCCATGATTTCCAATACCATTTATGAGGAGAACACATCTATAAAATCCACATTTCCCTCCTCAGTCTTAATGCCAGCCTTTACTCCTGGAAAATTTATAAACACAATTGCATCTCTGCCATTAATTCATTTTTTATCAATTCTTCTGTGCCCAAATGAGATCACAAATCCCAACCCCGATTTATAATCCCACACCTGGAAAGGATTGCTCCCAAATTCAGCTTTAAAAAAATCGAGGATTTAGCCCTAAAGAGACATTTTGGATGGAGAGACTTGGCAAAGGAAACTCTCCATTTATCCACAGAGGGAATTTCACATCTGGAATCCCAGAGCTCAGCACTGGCCCAGACTCAGAGCTCTGGGTGGTCTTTAATTTGAACAAGGAGCTCAGTGCATTATCCAGAGCTGTTCACACCCATTCCCACCCTGCAGAGTGGCAGCATTTCCCCCACAACCTTCCTGAAACGCTGCTCTGAATCCCAAACCCACATTTTTAGAGGATGGTGATGGGCAGCCCATCATCACTGACAGCAGAATGCCACAGCTTTTCAGGCAGAACAGATAATTAATGCTTTAATTAGAACCCAAGCACGATGAAATATTCAACAGGTACCTCCCAAACAGCAAGAATAAAAAGGAAAATCCTTTCAAAAGTTAATTTTCCCCCAGAAAACCACAAACTCCCACCCCCCTGAGGCTGAGCACCTGCTGGGGCTTTTGCAGGGCACCAATTCTCCCCAATCCCAGCTGCTGCTCCAGTGGGAATTCAAATGGGAATTTTTGCCATGAGGTGGCACCAGGACCAGCCCCATCCATGGAAAGAGCAGCAGCACAAGGTGGGGTTTGTTTTTGTGCATGTTTGGGTGTTTCACAGCTCTGCTGAAAAGAGGAAATAGCTTTATAAAGGGAACAGACTTTCCACTCCTCCTCTTTTTCCAGCCTTGTTGCAGCTCCAGGGTGACGAGGCCAAGCCTTGGATGTGTTTGAGGCATCCCAAGCTGTGAAATTTGGGATGAATTGCTCTGTGAGGAGGCTGAACTCAGCTGCCCCTGCCCTGTGCGTGCCCAGGGCCAGCCTGGGGGCCAGGGCGGAGCTGCCATTCCCCATCCTGGGCTGAGCTCCCCCTGCTCTGCAGGCAGGGGCTCAGGCTAAACCCAGATAATCTGTCTGGGCTGCAGAGATAATCCCTGGGGATACACAGAGGGTGTGTGAAACCAGGAGCTGCCCCTGCCCTCTGATCCCCACCAGGGCCAAGCACTGAAGAAGTTCCCAAAGTCCCCCTGACCCCACCAGGGCTCCATTGAACACCACAAACTGCATTTTCCAGCCCCTGTTTGTTCAGCATAATCACCACTGAAGATTAAAGGTCACAAATTCACAGGGCCAGCAGCAGCTCCAGAGGTTCACCTTGGGTGCCTGATCCCAGAATTTTCCTCTACACCCGTGGGCGCTCATTTTGATTGATAAGAGATGTTGGCAGAATAAGGAAAATGAGATGAGGAAGGGCAAGGCCTAGCTGGAATTAAACCTGGTCAAGAACAGCAAAAAGAACTTCTTCAAAGACATCAATAACCAAGAAAAACCTTTCCAAACCTTTCCAAACTTTTCCAAACCTTTCCAAACCTTTCCAAACTTTTCCAAACCTCTCCAAACCTTTCCAAACTTTTCCAATCCTTTCCAAACTTTTCCAAACCTTTTCAAACCTTATCAAATCTTTCCAAACCTTTTCCAATCTTTCCAAACCTTTTCAAATATTTCCAAACCTCTCCAAACCTCTCCAAGCCTTTCCAAACCTTTCCAAACTTTTCCAAACCTTTCCAAACCTCTTTCCAAACTTTTCCAAACCTTTCCCAATTCAGAGACAAACCCAAAGCCTGGGGTTACCTTAGACCTGTCCTAAACCCTCTGCTAAACTCAACTCTCCCTTCCCACAGAACAAAGCCAGCAGAGCCTTTGCCAGCTCATTCCAGCTCCCACCTCTCTGGTTCCCCATTTTTGGGTGTTTTTCCCTCTTTTTCTGCCTTTCCTGGACCTGTCCCCAGCTCCTTTTCCTCTGGCCAGGCTTCCCCCTGGCTCTGTGCTCATAAATCAGGAGGCCAGAGGGGTTTGTGTTTCACAGAGGCCACGGGGCTTCCACAAATTAAGTTTTGTTTGAACTGGAGGATCGTTTTTAGTAAACCAAACAAACTCCTTGACCTGACTTGTACTGCAGCAGAAGGAGCCCAGAAAGAGCTCCTGGCTGCAGTAGGAAGGTATTTTGTTAATAAAAACCCAAAAAATGTCAAAGTGAAACAGCTTCTCGTGGCAGTGCTGAGGGAATGGAAGGTCTGAGGAGACACCCTCAGCTCAGACATTCTCCTGGGTCCAAGTGTGATCTCTGTGAGGGCTCTTTATCCAATCCTGGCAGGCCTTAAATTGCCATTTTGCACTTTAGGATGCTTTTCTTGGTGTCATGTTTGGTCCCACTGAGCAGTTTTTCCTCTCCTTTGGGTCCCAGCAGAATTATATGGGGTTTTTTATTATATTTTAGCCAGCTCAGATGCTCAACAGATTTAATTTGGTTCCATCAAAGGCCATGAGGCTTCAGCTGTTGCTCACAGCACCTCTGCCCATCCCTTCCTTTAAAATTCAACTCTTCATCACCAACCATGACAGATTCCACTGCCAGGATGGCCATAAATCCCATTGCTAACTGGGCTTTCACTCTCCAGCCCCACAGAGACCCCAATCCCTTTGCTGGAATTTTCCATGTGGTCCATCCCCAGCTCCTGCAGAGCCCTCAGGACCCATCACTGCCTGTCCCATCCATGGGGCTCCACTGCTGCCATGTCCAACCCAACACCAGAAATTCTGGGACTCCTTCCCCCAGCTCTGTGCTCAGCTCTTCACTCCAGTGCTATTTTAGCACAAATCCCATTTTTTTTCCTTTTTTTTTTTTTTAGGAACTGTGTATTTTAAAAAGCCAGACGAGGAGCTCCAGCTGAAGGATTCAATTGACAAAGGTCAGCAGCAAACATGACTAATCCATTATGCTGTTAAACAACTCAACATGCAGGGGTTAATCAATGCTAGCCCAAGGTCTAATCCCTCTTTCTGCTAAATAACTCACTGAAAACAAACTCTGCCTGCTAATGTCCTGCAAAGGAAGATAAATGCACACCAGGCTCGAGGAGGTTCAGTTTTCAGAGCTCTCAGCTCCTCCAAAGCCTCACCACTGTCAGCCTGGCCAGATGTTATTCCCATCCTTGCAAGGAGAGGGATTAGGGGAAGGTTTGGTGGCATCCTGCCAGCTTAAAAAAAAATAAAATATAAAATAATAATTCAGAGTGCTGGATTGCTCAAACTGGGCTAGCAGGGCTGTCCTGCCCAGAGTCAGGGCTGTTCCCAGGGGATATTCCCAATTTCTGCACAGATTCCAGCCCCTTCTCTGTTTATAGCCCTGATTTGGGCTTTTCCACGATGGCAATTTCGTGCTGCTCATAAACGTCCTCCTGCAAACTGGTATTTGTTGAGCATCTTAGCTGGCTGAAATATAATAAAAAAAAAACCATCTAATTCTGCTGCTGAGGCCAGGGACCCAAAGGAGAGGAAAAACTGCTCAGTGGGAGCAAACATGACACAAAGGAAAGCATCTTTAAGTGCAGAATAGCAATTTAAGGGCTGCCAGGAGGAATCCTTCCTCTCCTTGCTGAGCAGGAGCTGTGACAGACACCAAATTCAGTCGGGGAAATCAGAGCTCCCTTGTGATGTTCTTCCTCTTGGAAGGGTTTGTTCCATGAGGATCAGCTCCAGGAGGATTTTGGGGATCTCTGACAGCATTTCCCTGCCCAGGACAGAGCTCCTGGAACCACCAACCCTGGCAAATCCCATTTGGCATCGTGGCATGGAATCAGTGGTGCCTCCTGATTTTCCTTGCCTTTCTCACACCGCTGGGATGGCATTTCCCCCTCCAAAGGGAGCAGGAGCTTTCCTTTGACATTTAAAGATGTTGGGAACAAACTAATCCTGGTTTGGGCCCCACAGTATTGGAAACACAAAAGTTAATTTGTCTTTAATTCCTTCTGTCCCACCGATTTTAGGGCAGCCTCACAGAACTCCTTGGGATAAGTGGCCTCACACAGAATTCCTGCAGCTTTTAACAAATCCCACAAGCAGGGATTGATTCCCTGGCTGCACAGACTCAGATGCCACATTTTCCTTTTTTTCCCTGGCCATGCTTCCACCACCAATAACTCAGGAAAGCCTTTGGGCTGTGCCCATCCCTATGTTTGTTCCACCACTGCAGTAAAACAGCTTCTCCTCCAAACTCCTCACTGCTGCATCAACAGCCTCTTTATGCTTAGAAATGATGCTCAATCCCTGAGGAAAAAATGATTAAAACAAACCATTTTCTCAGCTGCTTCCACTGCAAAGGCCACTCAATTTCCAGACAATTTCATTTTTCATCAGGACTCTTTCTCCTGCCTCTGCTCAGCACTGAGCAACCTGCTCTAGGGTTGCTACTGGGTTAAGCACCCAAAAACCTCACTCTTTTTCTAATCTGATTTTTAAAAATACAACCTTGCTCTGGGTTAAGCACCCAAAAACTTCACTCTTTTTCTAATCTGATTTTTAAAAATACATCCTTGTTGCTGAGTTAAGCATCCAAAAACTTCACTCTTTTTCTTATCTAATTTTTTTATACATCCTTGGGGACTGCAAAGTCCACAGATTGACTCAATGGGAAATTTGTTCCTTTTTTCCCCTCTGAGTTCTGCAGCACCACCTCAAACAATTATATGTTATACATATAATACATATACATATATTTTATATGTATTATATATGTATAACATATATAACATGTTATATATGTATAACATATATATGTTATATAATATCTATTATAATAAATATTATAGATACATGCTGTCTACATATATACATATTATATACATATGCATATATTATCTATAATATGTAGGGTAATTTGTATCTATAACAATTACTAACTTAATTAATACAAAGAAATAAAAACGAAATTTTTATAGCAAAGTTACTTTAACATCACACATATAAAATCCATTTTAATATCTGTGAAAAGCCAATATTATAACATGCATCTATAATATGTAGTTATCTTATATATATCATATATATATGTATAATATAGTATATATATATATTATATTATCATATATATATGATATATATAGTATAGTATATAATTATATATACCATATTATATTATATTTCATATTATGTTATATGATATGATATGATATTATATGATATTATATTATATTACATTACATTACATTACATTACATTATAAAAATTATAAAAAATTGTGATTCCAAAGCTGAGTAAGTCTAAAAAAAAACCTCTTAAACCTCCAAAAAAAAATTCAAATCTCCTCTGAAAGACCCCAGGATGGAGCAGGAGGCAGCAAATGTGGAAGGCAGATGTGAGAGGGGAGGAAATTGGGATTGCAGGAGCCAAGGAGAGGAAGCACAGACCCCAAAGGACCAGCACCTGTCGTGATGGATCCGGGTTTTTCTCCCAAAAAAACCCCTCAGGAGCAGGGCAGGCACTGCAGGGCTGTCCCACAGGCTCTGCTGGTTTGTGTCCATGCAGCAGGAAGCAGTCTAGCCTGGGAGAGAGCAGCAGACAGAACAGGGACTGGATGAGAACTGCCAGCAATGAGATGGGCAGAATTCCTGCCTGGAGCTGGGGTGAAAAAACAGGGAAAAGTGGCTCTGGGTTTTCAGGAAAAAACAGGGAAAAATGGCTCTGGGTTTTCATGAAAACACAGGGAAAAATGGCTCTGAGTTTTCATGAAAACACGTGAAAAGCCAGGGAAAAGTGGCTCTGGGTTTTCATGAAAAACCATGAAAAGCCAGGGAATAATGGCTCTGGGTTTTCATGAAAAACCAGGGGAAAATGGCTCTGGGTTTTCAGGAAAACACAGGGAAAAGTGACTCTGAGTTTTCAAGAAAACCCATGAAAAACAAGGGAAAAGTGTCTCTGAGTTTTCAGGAAAACACAGGGAAAAATGGCTCCAGGTTTTCATAAAAACCCAGGGAAAAGTGGCTCTGGGTTTTCATGAAAACCCAAGGAAAAATGGCTCTGGGTTTTCAGGAAAACCCATGAAAAACGGGGGAAAAGTGTCTCTGAGTTTTTATGAAAACCTAAGGAAAAGTGGCTCTGAGTTTTCATGAAAACCCAAGGAAAAGTGGCTCTAGGTTTTCATGAAAACCCATGAAAACCCAGGGAAAAGTGACTCATTGACTGAGCCATTGGCATGAGGAACAAACTGAAAATATTTCCCATTTCTCCCACAGACTCTCAGTGAATCGATCCCCGAAGCTGAGCAGCAGTTTCTGTGCTGGCTGCAGAAGTTCTGTTGAGAAAAGCCCTGAATTTGGATATTTTTGAGCTGCAGAACTGATTCAGAGCACAGATTTACACCTGGCCTCCCCCTTCCCAGCCAGCAGAGAGAAATGAGAATTTTCCACAGGGTTCAGTCCCAGAGAAGCAGAGCTTGCCAACCCCAAAGGAAGCAAACATGTCAAAATCATTCTCAGACAGCTCTGAAAAATATCCTGCAAATCTTCCACCTGTGGCTTTTCACTTGATCCAATCCAAGGCAGGAAAAACTCAGAAGTGGCCTTTCCTTTCCTTTTTCCTTTCCTTTTTCCTTTCCTTCTCCTTTCCTTTCTCCTTTCCTTTCTCCTTTCCTTTCTCCTTTCCTTTCTCCTTTCCTTTCTCCTTTCCTTTCTCCTTTCCTTTCCTTTCCTTTCCTTTCCTTTCCTTTCCTTTCCTTTCCTTTCCT
>JAWWMS010000054.1:3085662-3117395 GCA_035048045.1 Chlorospingus semifuscus
CCAGAGGCACAGAGCAGGGCCAGGCCCCGGATTTTGGGAGTCATTCCTTGTCCAGAGGCACAGAGCAGAACCAGGCCATGGATTTTGGGAGTCATTCCTTGCCCAGAGGCACAGAGCAGGGCCAGGCCCTGGATTTTGGGAGTCATTCCTTGCCCAGAGGCACAGAGCAGGGCCAGGCCCCGGATTTTGGGAGTCATTCCTTGTCCAGAGGCACAGAGCAGAACCAGGCCCTGGATTTTGGGAGTCATTCCTTGCCCAGAGGCACAGAGCAGGGCCAGGCCCTGGATTTTGGGAGTCGTTCCTTGCCCAGAGGCACAGAGCACGGCCAGGCCATGGATTTTGGGAGTCGTTCCTTGTCCAGAGGCACAGAGCAGGGCCAGGCCATGGATTTTGGGAGTCATTTCTCACCCTGAGCCCATGGCAGAGGCTGTGCCCAGAATTCCTGTGGTGCACACGGGTTTGTGTTGGCCTGCTGCACGTGAGCTGTGAGAGCCAAGACAAACACAGGGGGAGAAGTGATTGCAGTGACTGGATGCATTAAAGGCTCTGCCACTTCCAGGGAAAGCAGGGGAGGTGAGATGAGGCTTTTCCTTTTGTGTGGCAGAGCATGGGGCTTTCATATTTGTCCATCTCTGGCACAAAGCATCACTTGTGAGCTCTGCTCAGGGATGCAGAGGATAAAAGGCAGCAGCAGAGCTGAGGCACACATGGATGCAGCCTCCAGGAGAGCAGTGAGGGGTGAATTCATGGAAAACCTGCTGGACTGGCAGAGGAAATGCTGCTCCTGGTGCTGGGAGCTCTGGGAATATCCCAAAGATATTTTTCCTTGGGGCAGCATCACCAGCCCCACAGTGGGGCTCCAGACCCTTCTTCCTTCTTTTCCTCAGGAATTTTAGCAGGATTAACAATACCAGGATGCTCACCCCAGTGATCCCAAGTGCTGCCCTGGCCCACACCCCATATTCTCTGCTGAATTAATTCTGCCGCTCAAACCCCTCCTGCACTCCACCTGTGGCATGTTTGCAGCACCAGAGGCCACTGGCAAGTGGGTGGCAATGCCCAGGCCCTGCTGGCACCGGGGGCAGGTGTGGGGAAGGAAAACTCCCCAAATGCAGCAGGTTCCTGCCTGTGCTGCTCCTCCCAGGGCTGTCAGGAGGCATTAACAGCAACACTCAGCTCCTGCTCTGCCTCCCAGCATCCTCCTCCTTCCAGCTCATTTGCATCTCCCAAGTGGATCTCAGGCTGCTGCAATTACTTAGCAAAAAAAGAGGACACTAATTAAAAGGCTCGTTAATGGGGTTACTGCAAGCAGCACTCAGGCAGAGATGTCCCTTGGAGGCAGCAAGCACAGAACAAACAGGGAAGTGGCCTGGGAGTGCTGAGGTTGTCCCTGACGTTTCCAGGAAGGGATTTTGTGGTGGGGTTTGCCTGGTGAGATTTGGGATCCCCTGTGAGTGCTGGTGACCCCAGGAACAAAGCTGTGAAATTCAATTACAGCTTCGTGCAGATCCTCCGTGCTGGAATTTGAAATATCAGCACAAAGTGCCTTAGGCTGGGGTAGATCCCACTGCTTTGAGCTGGGAGCATTGCTGGGTTGATGTCCAGCCCAAGCTGGACCAGAGCCAGCAATCCAACCCCAGCTGCTGCCAGGGGAGGGACAAGGATCACCCCAAACCCTGGTCTAAAACCCTGGGGAGATGGGGAAAAATACCACTGAAACGTGGAACAGCTCTGGAGAGGGGAAGGAAAGGAAAAAGAAAAGGCAAGTCCTCCATGAAGTTCTGCTGAGTGGAGGAGAGTCCTGGTGGATGCAGTGGAAAAGCTGGCTGTGAAGAAAAGGCAAAAGAAAAGGAAAAGGAAAAAGAAGAGGAAAAAGAAAAGGGAAAAGAAAAGGAAAAAGGAAAAAGAAGAGGGAAAAGAAGAGGAAAAAGAAGAGGAAAAAGAAAAGGAAAAAGGAAAGGGAAATAAAGAGAAAAAGAAGAGGGAAAAGAAGAGGAAAAAGAAAAGGGAAAAGAAAAGGGAAAAGAAAAGGGAAAAGAAGAGGAAAAAGAAAAGGGAAAAGGGAAAAGAAAAGGGAAAAGAAGAGGAAAAGGGAAAAGAAGAGGAAAAGGAAAAGGGAAAAGAAAGGGAAAAAGGAAAAAGAAGAGGGAAAAGAAAAGGAAAAAGAAGAGGAAAAAGGAAAGGGAAAAGAAGAGGGAAAAGGGAAAAGGAAAGGAAAAAGAGAAGTCCTCCATAAAGCTCTGCTGCATGGAGGAGGTCCTGGTGGCTGCAGAGGGACAGCTGGGCATAAAGAAAAGGACAGGATAAAGGAAATGAAAAAGAAAAGTTCTCCATGAAGTTGTGCTGCGTGGACGAGGTCCTGGTGGCTGCAGGGGGACACTGGGCAGGCCCAGCTGGCCCCAGGGGCCAGGGGATGATCCCTCAGTGCAGGCTTTTTGCACAGGGCCCCTCAAGGAGCGGGGCAGCAGCAGGAGCAGGCTGGAAGGGCTGTCAGGGACACAGCCGGCCAAGGCCCCTGCAGGCTGACACATTTTCCATCCAGGAGGGCCAGGCTGCGCTGGCCAGACAGCGCTGCCTGCGCGGAGCTGGGGCAGAGGAGAAAATAGCCCCGAAGTTCAGGAGGAGGTCAAGCTTCTGGAGCTCTCTCTGGCATGGGCTGTCCAGTGGTGCCTCCAAGGGAGCCAGGAACATGTGCTGGAGCTTAAGTGGAGGAGACAAGGCCTAATCCTCCCACAACCCGCAAAATCACACGGATATAAAAGCACATCCTCGCAAATGAGCTCTTTGCAGAGGTTTTCCCCAACCCTTTCTTGAGATCCCTCAAAGTTTGGTAGCTGGAAAATGGAAAAGGCAGGAAAGAAATGAGGCTTGCATGGGAAAAGAGAGAACAAGGATTTTCCTGACCCTTCCCAGGCATGATTTTGTCCTGTTAGATTTGGTTGGTGCTGCTGTTTTTATTTGCATGGCTTCTGATTGCTTTCTCATTCATGAAAAACATGTGCTCCCTGCTCGGTTCAGGGAGCAGGGGAAGTGGTGGGAGAAATCCATCAGCTCTGTGTGCTCCCATCCCTGCTGACAGCACAGCGGGGAGATGAGGCTGGGTCCCATGGGAACAAGGAGATGGAAAGAGAAAGAGGAAATTTGGGATGGTGGGGTTGGAGGAGGAGAAGAAGTAGCAGGAAAGTTGCCCTGAGACAGGAGGATCTTCAGGGACAGAGGCCCTTAATTACAGGGGAATCTGGGCCTCATTTGGTGTTAATTCAGCCCTGGGAGGAGGAAAAGCACGTCAGGAAAATGAAGGTGGCTTTTTGACGCCTGCCCTGCAGGGAGGGTGGGGACCAGGGACAGGCAGGGTTGGCTCAGGGATGGCAGCAGCCAGGAGGGTTCTGGGTGTCCCTGCAGCATTTGTTGGGGATTTGGGGAGGATTTGATTTTTGCATGATCAGGAAAGTCCTCCTTGAGACACTCCAATCCCCTTGTGGTGTTTTCCCAGCCTGGCTTCCTCTGCACTTCACAACTGCAGCTCTGGACATGCCAAACCTGAGTTTGTGAGGGGGAAAATCCAGATTAAAAAAGGAAGAGCTCACAGGGTCACCAACATCTCCTTGGCAGGAGGGTGAGCTGCCTAAACCCAGAGTTTCTGAACCCAGAGTTTCTGCCTCCATGGCTTCTAAAACCAGCAGGAGTGAGGGTGGAGTGGGATCATGGGATCCCAGACTGGTTTGGGGTGGAAACGACCTTAAAATTTATCCCATTTCACCCCCTTCCATGGGCAGAGCCACCTTCCACTATCCCTGGTTGCTCCCAGCCCTGTCCAACCTGGTCTTGGACACTTCCAGAGAGGAATTTCTTCCCAATATCCAATTTAAACCAGAGCAGATGTGAGATTCCCCATCTGGCCCAAGTGGTTTAAGATTAACCTAAAGGAGGAGCGCAGGGAGGGCTGGCTCTGAGGTTTCCACCTCTGTCCTGCACAGGGATGGTTGAAGAGCAGCTGCCAAGCCCTCAGCTGGTGGCACTGTGTGGGTGACACTGGGGACATCCTTTGCCTCAGGGCGCAGCTCCTGCAGCACCCAGGGCTGGGGGAAAGCCCCACTGCAGCCCAGCACTCTGAGGGACTCTGGGTCATGGCCAAAGCAAACATTGGAAGTTCCACGAAGGAAATCAGCCATGGAGGGTGGGACGTGGATTTTTAATGCTTGGATCTGTCAGGGCACTCGAAGAAAACAACACAAAGTTGGTGTTTCGTTGCCTCTGCTTCATTCTTCCACCTCAGCACTTTATTGATTCACCAGGACTTTCTAAATGCAGTTAAAAGTGTTTTTAAATGTTTATGTTTGTAGTGCTTATGTTGATTAAGGAAAAGCTTCTTTTTAATATCGGCCTTTTCTTTCTCCTTCAGCTGGCAGGCAGCTCCCAGAAGCCTGTGCTGATTCTGATCAGATGCCTCAGACTTTCCACGCAGGACGCCAAATTAACATCTCTGCCTGCAGAAATGGCTGGGGATAAACACATGTATATCTAGGAAAAACAAATGCTAAGGGAAGGATACACAGAGCTGCGTGTGCAATAAAAATCCCTCTCTCCTTCTCCATCAGAGCCCTGCCAAAATGTGAGATGGGGAGCAGGAGGGGGGGAAATGGGAGGAAGAGGAGGATGCAGATCTTCCCTCAGTGCCCAAATCTGAGTGCCCATGGTGATGCCAAGGGGTTGGGAAAGGAGAAACTCGTGAGCAGGGCAAGGGGAGGAGGAAGAAATGGGATCAATAAAATGCATCTCCGTGAAGGCTGATATCACACTCCTGCTTTTCCAAGGCAATAAATAAGGGGAAAGCTCCCAGAGCAGTGGTTAAACCAGAGAGAATTGGCAGACAGCATTCCCAACATCTGCTCCCTTTACAAACATATGTCTGTGAAACAGCAGCACTGCACTGGGCTCACTGAAGGTCCCTGCTCAGGGAAGGGAGCTGGGAATTGCAGGGCAGGGTGGGATGGAGCCCACCCAGCTGCTCTGCACTCCCCTGTCCCTGCAAAAGGGCTGGAAAAGTCTCCAGGAGTTTGCCACGAGCTGCACCCAGGATGAGAGAATAGAGGTGAGCAAACATGACTTGGTGAAATCTGTTTGTTCCCCCTCTTGTGGTTTCTCCAGCAGCCTTTAGTGCCTTTCTGGCCCGACACTTGCATCTTATCATCCCCAAATCCTACCTCTGATCTGAGCACTCCATAAGGGGCTCATTGAAGTTGTCCCTCTTGCAGCCTTGTCCCAAATTTGTCACTGAGTGCCAAGCCAGACCCAGCAGGTGAGGGTGGAAATTCAGGAATTAGGCAGGAGTTTAGAAAGTTGGGAATTAGGCAGGAGTTTAGAGCTCTCCTCTTCCTCCTCCTCCTCAGACACTGGCTCTCCTGGCTCACCAGGATGTGATAAAACTGATGCACACTTGGGGAATGTTACTCATGCCAAGCTTGGCACCTGAAAGGGAATCTGAAAGGGAATCTGCCATGGGAATGTGGAAGGCACCAAGGAGACCTTGATTCAAGCAGCAAATCAGGAATGAGACAAAACTCAGCTGCAGACCCACAAAGGCTCTTGCTGAAGCTTCACCACCTTTAACCTCCTGCTGAAAGAAAAACTGCCTGATTTGAGGGAAGGGCTCATCCCACTCTCCCAGAGCTTTCTCCCTCTTCAAACTCCATCCTCAAAGCAGGTCTGGCTCTGGTGGCACCCCCATTTGTGTCATTCCCCATCCCATAATGGCATCCCAAATCCCAAAGGGACACTGCCTGCTCCTGGCTCAGATGCTCTCCATGGCACTGCCCTGTCCCTGCCATGTCCCCAGGGCTCGGGTCATGCCTTGGTCACATGCAGATGAGGAGCTCACAGTGTCCATGTGGCACCGTCCTCCCACGGCTTCAAAGCCAGCCCTGCATCCCCTTCCCTTCCCTTTGGAGCAGCAGGGACAAATTCCAGAGCTGAGGTTGCCATCTGGGTCCTGTCCATCTGATGAAACGCGAGGGCTGGACTTGAATTTTCCAATAGCTCAGAAACGTTTCCCTGAACTCTTTTTGCATTTAATAAAGGAGGTTTTGGTCATGTTCTGTATTCACAGCAATGCTTGCATAGGAGCAGGCTCTGCTCCCAGTTACTCTGGATTTCTAGAGGCCATTCCCCAATTTCTGCTGGTGGAAGGAGGAGATGGTCTGTCATTTGAATTGCTGTTTGAAATACCATAAAGGAAAGTGGGGTTTCTGTCTGGTTGAGAAGCTGAGCTGTTGGCAGATGTTTCCATGGGCCTCATTATAAATGCAAACAAAACCGAGTTTTTGCACTCAGAAATTTGCCAGGGGATGCAGGAGAAAGCAATAAAACCCTGCTAGGTGATTCACAGGGCAGCCACCCAGGAGACTGAAAAAATATATATTTACCATCTGGTGCAATCAGACGCCTTCCAAAATCATCCAAGCCTTCCCATTTTCCTCGGAAATACCTCCATGAGCAAGGGACAGAGGCATCCTTGGAGGCTGCCAGAGCAGGGCCAAATCAAGGACAAATTTGGAGGAACAAGTCTCTCCTTTCCCCTCCATATTCTGTTTCTAATTTCCACTAATCATGTACATGTTATTTTTAATTTCTCCTGTGTCGGGATTCAGCCTGCAGTGAGGAAAAGGGCTGGTCCTTCCCCTCAGGGAATGAGGGCTCAGTCTGGGATGTGTTTTTAGGGCACACTGGTGACCTTTTGCCTTTTTTGGGGAGAAATCAGGTCAATCCCTTTTGGGCACAGCAAAGTTTGTGGAATCCCAGAATGGTTTGGGTTGGGAGGGAATTTAAAGATCTTCCAGTTCCAACCAGTTCCATGGGAAGGGACAACTTCCACTATCCCTGGATGCTCCAAGCCCTGTTCAGCCTGGCCTTGGACACTTCCAGGGATGAGGCAGCCCCAGCAAATCTGGGCACCCTGTGCCCAGCCTCACAGAGAAGGATTTCTCCCCAAGATCCCATCTAACCCAAATCTCTGTCAGTTTACAGCCTTTAAGGGCTCCTTCAGAGCACCTGATCCTCAGGCCCTGCCATTGCCTTACTGCAGAACAGTGATAGCTTAAAAACAAAGGGAAATCTCTCCCTTTTGAAGAGGCAAAGCCATTTTTGAGTGGTTCCTGGACACTTGGAGCTGATGGAGCAGGAAGGTGAGGGTGGCCCCAGCAGCAGCAGCTGGGTGTGCGAGAGCAGATGTTCTGCACAGGAACGTGTCAGGGCCATCCCAGGAGGAACATCTGCTTTGAGCAGGGCTGGGATGATCCTGATTCGTGTGGACAGCACCTCCTGCTCCTCAGGGAAAGCTTCACTGCACCCAGCGCTGCTGGAGCAGAGCCAGGCCTGGAGCAGGTGTGGGCAGAGCTGGGGGCTCCCAGCACATGGATGAAGGAATGTTCCTGCCAGGAAGCTTGCAAGGAGCACATTGTCCTAACAGGGATTCGTTTGGAGAAGGCTGCTCACCTTGGAGGACCCCAGGAGTGACAGGGAGCTGTGCTTTCCAGCACCAGGGCCACACAGGATCTCCCTCTTCCAGGTGTCACTTGTATCCCACTGCTCAATTGTCCATTTTATCCCGCTCCCTAATTTTCCACTATATCCCACTCCCCAGTTGTCACTTATATCGCACTGCCCAATTATATATTTTATCCCACTGCCCAATTGTCCTTTTTATGCCACTCCCCACCCGTCCATTTTATCTCACTCCCCAATTGTCCATTTTATTCCTGTGCCCAATTTTCCATTATATACCACTCTCCAGTTGTGACTTTTATCCCACTCCTCAAATGTCCATTTTGTTCCTCTCCCCAATTTTCCACTTTATTCCATTCCCCAACTGTCCATTTTATCTCACTGCCCAATTATCCATTTTATCCCACTCTGCAACTGTTGATTTTATGCCACTCCCCACCTGTCCATTTTATCCCACTCCCTAATTTTCCCCTCTATCCCACTCCCTAGTTGTGATTTATATCCCACTCCCCAACTGTCCATTTTATCCCTCTCCCCAGGTGTCCATTTTATCCCATTCCCCAATTGTCCATTTTACCCCATTCCTCAATTGTCCATTTTACCCCCTCCGCAATTGTCCATTTCATCCCACTCCCTAATTTTCCATTTTACCCCACTCCCCAATTTTCACTATATCCCACTCCCCAAATGTCCATTACATCCCATTCCTCAATTGTCCATTTTATCCCTTTCCCCAAATATCCATTTTATCCCACTCCCCTATTCTCCATTTTATCCCCTCCCAGGCCCATCAGCATTCCCAGCAGCACAGCACCAGCTGTGTCTCGTGCTGAACACCCCAGAGCAGAGGACCCCAGTGCAGTGGCAGGACAGGTGACAAAAGCCACACTGAGGTGCCTCAGCTCCCTTCCCACAGAGCCCCCTCCATCAGCCCTGCACTCTCCAAGCACCCAGACAGCATTCCTGAGCCTCACGGATGAAGGAAAAGCCTTTTCCAGAGGCTGTCTGCAGCCCAGATGCACTCAAGGGACAACTGGGCTCTTCTTTCCAGGAGCTCCTTTGATCTTGGACAGAGCTTTATTATTATTTCTCTTTTTTATTAATTTTTTTTTCAGTCTGCGTTGCCATCTCGGGGAGATGCACAAGACGTGGGACATTTGGTTATCATAAAACGATGGTTTCAATTAGCTGAGCCCTCCTGCCCCCTTTCCAGTCCCCTGGCCTGCCTGTCACAGATGTTGTGATGGCATCTGGGGCACACGTTGGGAGCTGAAGAGGCTCTTGGTTCTCTTCCCTTTCTGTGCTGTCCATGGAAAACATGCTGCTTTAATACAACCCAAATTAAAGTGTCACTCACTCAAAGCCCTCATCCTTATGGATGGATTTTTTGGAGGCAGAAGCCAGAGGAGGGTCACAGAAAATGGTGCTGCTTTCCTTTTTTTCCCTCTCCTTTCTCCTTTTTCCTTTCTTTTCCCCTCACTATTGGTGCCACGTCACAAAGGAGCTGGGAGATGCTGCAAGATGGCTCCAAAAATGGGCAAAGTGTGAGGAATTGCAGCTGGCTCACGTTCCCAAGGGCAGTGTGGAGCCCAGGGATGCAATGTGGGATGCCAGAACCCCAGGACACGCTCCAGGACATCCCCATGCAGGGTGCCCATCCCTGGAAAGCAGCTGGCTGCCCTCCTCCACTGGGTGTTACTTCTTGCAGAATCCACTTTTTTTACTCTCTGTGTTTTTCTTGGCATTCAGGAACTCCCCTTTGCACCCCAGTGAGCAAACACTCCTATCAGTTGTCCACAAGGCAGCTTCCTCTCCCTGCAAGTGAGGGCCGAGCTGCCACGAACCAAGCTCCAGATGTTTCTCCTCTCCCTTCCCTTCTCCCACATTCTGCTCCACTGCAGGAAAAGCTCAAGAGCTGGAGCTCTTGGATCCCAAATCCTTCTGGGGAAGCAGAGGCTGCAGATTCCTGGAGATGCACTTCCAGTCCTTTGGAGGAGGAGGAAACGCGTGGCAGGAAGGAGAGTGGCTGAGGAGAGGAGATTCCTGAATTTCTGGTGGCTCTGCAGCACCTACGTGATGCAATCACCATTCCACAGGCACATTTTTAGACTGTGAGTCAGGTTTCATGGAAGTTTTGCAATCATCCCAGGAGCACATGGATTTACAGCTTCTTCCCACCAGAACACAGGGAAGGACACCCCAGCTCTGCTAAGAAGAGCTGGAAATTATGCAGAGAGGGATTCTCATGACAAAATAAACTGGGAGGACAATTCTCCTTGTCTGTGGAAAAGACACATTGGGTTTTTTTGCCTTGTTCCCTCAATCAAAGAAGCCCCAGACTCGAATTAGCATTTAGAATAAAATTGGAGATATCTGGATCCAGCCCTAGATTTAATTCCAGCCTGCTCTGAATGCAAACTGGATTTAATGATATTCCTTCTGAACACAGACACGTGAGTCCTGCTCTAATTCCATCGGTTTGCTCTGGATTTCTGAGGGAAAACACTTATTAAAAGGGAAGTTTCATGCTTGCAACAGAAGAGCAAAGCACAGCAGAAGCTGCTGGTCTGTGCTTGTATGTAAAGAATTTAATGGCATTTTAGGATAAAATAAAAACATCATCCTAAATTATTGCCTTGTGACTCTAATTAATTAAACACATCCTAATAAGTGTAGGGTTTGTGTAGTTCTTTACTTGTTGGGCTACCTAGAAAATGACTCTGTCCCCTCTGGTCCCTCATGATTTGGGGAGAAAAAGCCACCTGAGAAACCTATGGGAAGGGAAATAGGGATTAAAACTCGCACATCTTTGAGCAGAGCAGAGCCCCAGGCTGCACATCCCCTTCAAGAAACCCCAATCCCTCTGTCCATGCCCTCATTTATCCCCTCCTTTAGGGCAGCCCCCACAGATCCTGCTGCTTCTGGAGAAATAGAAATCTAGATCTTATTCCTAACAATTTGCTACTCCTGAACAACTTTGGGTGTTTTTCTTTTTCCTAAAGGATGAAATCCGGGGTTCAATGCCCATTTTTAGGGCACTCAGCTATTTTTGAACCAGGCTGGAAGGAGGAAACGTGAAAATTCTAACAAATAAAAGCAGAACCCCCAATGCAATGGGTGTGTGTGCTGTGTTTAATCACATCCACACACAGGATGTCCAGGGAATGTTTGCATAGCTGGAGAAATCCAAGGCTTTTTCTAGGAAATCATCTCCTCAAGGCACCAGCGATATGAAAAAGCTCCAGAGGTTTTCTGACATGGACTGTGCTGAACCTGAAGGCTGGATAAAAATGAAAAATTGAGCTTTAATGGCCCAGCAAAATCTGAAGTGACATCCAAGCTTTCCACAGCAGGAGAGGGAAACACCACATCCTTCAGAGGTGGGAGAGCAGCGAGGGATGACGTGTTTAGAGAAACATCCCCCAGGCTGGCTCCTTTCCAGCACATTACTCGCAGCACAGGAATGCCTTAAACAGCTCTTGGAAAATGTATGTTGGAACCTGGAGCTCCATATGTCCTGTGTCACCACCTTTGGGATGCGTGGCTGACATCCCAAAAGGCACAGCAGGATTGGGAATGTGCTCACTGCTCATCCTGAGCACCTCCAACCTCCTCCTGCCCCTCTGGGGTGTTTTATCCCAAAATCCCCAGTGCAATCCCAACTGCTCTGCCCGTGATGGCAGAGAGGCACGGCTGGAAATTTGTGCCTGCAGTTCATCAACTCTGTCCTAATCCTCCTGCAACAGGGAATAATTCAGGCTATTCCAACCAAACAGGGGAAGCAATGCCAGTGGAAGAGCTGAAATTAAGGAGCACAAACCCTGAAAGGGCTGTGGGTGCAGAGTTGGGTTCCTGCAGTTGTGACATTGCGAGCTCCAGCACCGGCACCTCGGGAATCTCGGAGCGAGGGTCCAGATTCCCTTTTCCCTGCTGGTCAAACCTGTTAAATAACAACCCCTTTGCCTCCGTGGCTTCTCTGCTTCATTGCTTCCAGGTACTGGCGGGGTCAGCTCAGGCCAGGCAAGTGGTGCTGGTTAAGGACTGGCACGGTCAGAGCGGCCGGAGCGAGGGACAGCCAGACCCAGTTCCTGGTGGGAATGTGTCTGTCTGGGTCAGGGTGGGACCTGCTCACCCTGCCCTGCTGGGAGTTATTCCTCTTTCTTCTCTACTTTTATTCCTCTTTCTCTGTGCTGAGGTTCCCTGGAGTGCTGGCAATGTCCAGAGCCAGCAGAAAAAATGGGTTTGTGTTTCTCCCAAATCCATCCCATGGGATGGATCTCTTCTGGGGACAGGGGTCTCCCACCAACCAGCCAGGTTTTCATCCCAAATCTTGGGAGAATTTGGACCTGGGGATTGGGACTTTATTATCTCAAAAGTCTTTTCCAACATTAATAATTCTATGATGTTGCTTCCTGTTATTAAACAAGAGCCTCGTGTTGAGAAATCCCAGATAAAGTCAAGGAGATGCTTATCCAAGCAGTGAGATAAAAGTCTCTTCCACACTTACAGCTCCTGCAGTTATCTGGGGCTGCTGCAGAGCTCGAAAGAACTTCAAATAGACAGAATTACAGTCGCCTTTACGAGTTAATTTTCTGTTTCTTCACTGCAGAAATAAATCCCTTTGTTCTGTCAGATAAAAATGTGCCAGAAGAGACAGTCCTTAATACAAACTCAAACTGGCTGATTATTCCTTAAAATAAACAAAAAAGAGATGTTAGGAAAACAAATGGAGTTTTCTAAGGATAAATCTGAAGCTCTTGTGCTTTTCAGGTGGGAGCAGGGGGTTGTGGCCCTTTAGGGCATAGACTTTGCTTGGGGCATCCAGCTCAGTGGGATGGGGTGGGAGTCCTGACCCCCAGGACTGGATCTGGGCTCTAATTTCCCAGTCAAGGGTGGATTAATCCTGACCCAGTGCCCAGAGCACAGAGCTGGGAATAGGTCAGGCTGTCTGCAGGAGCCTTTTGGCTGACGTGGCCAAAGGTCAGAGGTTGTGACATTAAAGCTGCCAGGAATTCTCCATCAGGGACTTCTTTTAGTTCTTTCTTTATTTCTCAGCCCAAAGTAAAAATTCTGGCAGAAAATTTTGTCCTGTAACTCTGCTGCCTTTCTCCTTTATCATCCTTTATTTTTCCCCCTCATCACTGTAACAAAGAGCTCTTTTCAGGAAAAGAACAATGGAAAAATTACGGTGAGAGAAAAATGAAGGAAATTTGGTTTTTCCCCAGTGCCATGTTGGATTTGTGGCAGCAATTAAAGTGGCAATTCCCAAAGAACCTGTGGCATTACTTTCCAAGGAATTTAAGTGCCAAATTCCCTCAAATTCCTGAGAAAAGCATGGCCCAGGCGCCTGTGGAACAAGAGCTTTTCCCAGCTCTCCTCTCTTTCATGTCAGCTCAAGGGTTAAAGGAGTCTTTAACTTCTCTCCACTGGATTGAGCCTCAATTTTCCATTTCATCTCCATCCCCAGAACTCCTATTGATGGCAATATCCTGTTCGAGGCTTTTCCTTCCTTTTGATGTTTGATTTTCTCCTGCTGGCTGTATGCTTGTACACAGAGGCTGATCAGAGGAGCTGACATTTATTTGAACAGGGGACCAGAGAGGAGTGGGATGTTTTGTCTCGCTCAACACGCCCTGCTCGGGGGAGAGGAGGGAGCTGTCACCAGATCCCAGCTTGTCCCACATGGAATCTGCACTTCCTGGGCTGTTCATGGCAGGGAAGGGATCCTGAGGGAGGGCAGGGAGCTGGGGTGGGATGCCAGCCACGATGGCAATTGCTGGGCACTGAACACACTGTGGCCAGCTGGGGCTGCTCCCGTGGCAGGGCGGTGACAGCTGCAGACTGCCACGTTTCTTGGCTGCCTCCTGAAATCCTCCTTCCCTAAAAAACACCAGCATGGGCACTCCACATCCAGCTCGCAGCTGCTTCTGCTCCAAACGTTGTTTTGATGCCCCTTGGATGAGGATGAGAAGTTGCATTTGCTACGTGCTCTTCCTACAGATCGTTCCTGAATAAATAATGCTCCTTTCCCCATTGCAAAGGCACAGCAAAATGCCATAAAAATACCTCACAAAGGCACAGCAAAATGCCATAAAAATACCTCACAAAGGCACAGCAAAATTCCATAAAAATACCTCACAAAATCAGTATTGGTGTTGGAGCACCTGAGCGCCGTGAGCTGCATCCAGGCAGAAAAAATTGGCCGTGAAAATCTTCCCTAAATTTTTTCATAGTTCTTGATAGAACTGTCGCCAACTGCAGGGCTTGGAATTCAAAATCTGGGTCCAGATTTCCTTTGGCAGTGACTTCTCCAACTTAGGATGGGCTGACACAATTGGGGAATGAAGGCATGGATTGAAGTCCGAGACAATTTGGCCTCTGCTCAGAATCCACAAGTTCAAACCTTGTCTTTGCAAATAATTCCCAAAGGAGGCTGCTCGGGCTCCTTTCCTCTGAGGAAGGGTTGGGGTCTGGGAAAGGGCAGCTCCAGGAGCCCCTGCACCCACTGGGTGTTGGGTTTATTGCTGGAGGAGCTGACCCCACCTTCCCTGAGCTCACAGTGATTTAACAAGCAGAAACTGCTCTGGTTTTTGGGAATAGCTCCGACCACAGAGAGCACCGTGGTTTTTCCGTGCCCTTCACCTCACCAGGAAAAAATGCAAACCCCACCAAGAACAACTGAGGTCTGCACTTTTCCCAATCCCCAGAGCATTTTGCCCAGTGGCTGGAATGTTTCTGATGTGGCATTTCCTACCATGCTGTGGGGCTGGTAGCTGCAGGAACCCGGCTCAGGAGCGGGGATGGTGGCACTGGGCAGGCTCCATCCATGAGGGAATTCCCCATGTCCCAGATGGCAAATGATCCATGGGACAGGAGTAGGGGGACACAGCCCTGGAGGGCAGATCTGGCACCTTCAGGCACCCACTGATTTTTTTTAATAAGTATTTTATAATTTTTTAATAAATTACCAGGCTTATCACTCCATCCTAAACTTTTCCTTGCTAAGCTCACACCCTACAATCAATAAGTCAGCACATCTCCAAGGATTTGGGATTCCCCAGCAGGAAACAGGGCAGATCTATAATAATTAGATCACTTTGAAACCAGTTACTTCTCTCTCTGGATCAGCACAGAACACTCTGTCACAACAAACATGAAGGAAAAGATGATGATGATGATGATGATAATGAAAATAATAATATTAATAACAATTGGTGAGATAATAAATTGCTATGCAAATCTGCCAGCCAGCAAGAAAACATTTCCCTGGCCTCTCTCCATATTATAGGGTTTAATTAATACAATCTATGGACAAACATGTATTTTATTTCCAGAATGGGAGCTGTAATTTCCTGAGGCTTGGAAACCCAGATGGTTTTGAGTTTAAAATATATCAGGATTTGTTTTTAAAGAGTATTTCAGTAAAGGTTGGACGGAGAGGGGGGAGTGGGGTGTCTTTTATTTAGTTCAAAGTTTAATTTTTGTGCCTTCAGCTGAAGTTCAGAGCTTCCAATGGGAGCAGGACTAGGGAAGGGCTCAAATATGCAGACAGCCACAGGACAATAGCTGTGGGAAGCCTTGTCTGCCTTTGAAATGAGCTGTCATCCAAGGGACTGGGATGGTCCCGGGCTAGGAGAAGCCTGGGATGCTGACAGGGAAAGGGAGCAGGGATCATGGCCGTGGAAAGCCAGACACAGCTCCCAAAATAACCCTGGCCTTGTGGCACCAGCCTGGTGCGGCATGGGAGGCTCCCCAGGCTGGCTTTGAATGATACCCTTGAGATGAAAGTTAGAGGGTGCCTGGGGTTACTCATGCCCAGGCAGAATAAAGATCCATTTCTTCTTTTTCCTTCTTTTTCCCTGGGTTTCTCTGCCTTGGAAGGGCTGGAATTGTGACTCACGTCTAAAGCACATTAAACCTTTCTCCGTGGGCCTGTGGATGGAGGAATCATTAAGGGCTTGAAGACATCTCAGGCACAAAAGTCAGCACACACTGAGTCATTCCATGCTCCTGAGCTCTGGATGAAAAGCACTTTGTGCTGTCTCCTTACCCCTCTTTCCCAGCCACTTTTGGAAAGCTTGGGATTCTCATTAAAGGTTTAGCAGTCCCACCACCTCCACAGAGCTCAGAAGCTTTATTCCAGATGTGCAGTGCCAGCCTCCTCCTGGTGCTGCTTCCACGCTCAGGGCATGGAGCACTTCTCAAAGAGAAAGAGCCACAAAGGCCAGCTGAACAGAAGATTTGAAAAAGCACAGAATTCCTCATTTTTTCCTCTTATCCTGTCATTTTTTAATGCCACTGCTCAGGAGAGCAATTGCAAATCAGCCCTTCTACAAGGACCAAAAAGCTCTGATTTTCTTCTTCTAACCTTTCCAGGAATTAATATAAATTTAATTACATCTCAATTAATGTCTCACTTTATTTCCCTTTGTTTAGCTCACCAGATCAGAGAGCCACCATTCAATAAAGTGTTTTTTGCAGTGCTGAGCAAGACCCAGCAACCCCTGCCTGGCCAAATCAGGATCTCCTGCAGGAGAAATCGATTGTGGCAGAAGCAATTTCGTACCCAAACACTCCAGACCCTGCTTTTCTCTACACCTACTCACACACCACTGTTTGTTCTTCGTGGAGCCCAAAGAGGTTCAGCCAGATTAACCCTGGAGATCGACAGCGTGGTTGAGAGGCCAATAATTGTGGAGTTTGTAACCAAAGCCAGGGCTGAGAGCTGCAGAACCACTCACCAGGATTGTCAGGGGATGGAAAACGCAGCCTCAACTCGGCTCTGCTCAACAGCTTTAAATAATGGGGCAATCAAGTGACTTAATTTCCCAATCAGAGTGAGTACCAGTGAGAATTACACTGGAGATGTGGCCTCAAAGTGTCCCCAGAGCAGGGGTTTTGCGCTGTCACAGCCACCTGGAACACGGTTGATTAGGATCCTGATGCTTTTCCACAGGCTGAATAAAATGCTCTTAGGCTGAGCCTAAAAAACATGTCCTGCCAGCAGCAGTTCAAGGCCAGGCTGCAAGCTGGGTTTATCCTTAGGATGGCTGGGATTGGGAAAAGCTGAGCTCCAAGTGGAAAGGCTCAGCTGCCACATGGAGTCTCCTGTGTGAAGCCTTTCCCTTCAGAGGGTTGGGTGGATGCTGGGCAAGAAATTCCAAAGGCAGCTGGAAGTTCTGGGATCAGGGAGTTTTAGGCTACGTAAATGGTCTGAAAGTTAGCAGGGTCTTCTCTATGGGAACAGCAATCCCCAGCCATCAAAAGTCATGAGATGGCTCCAAATATCCCATTTAATATCAAGGTGTTGTCCCACCTTGAAAACTTCCAGCTCCCAGATCCAACCCTTCTATGATTCCATGATTAAATTCCACCTCAATGCTCCCAGGAATTGAGCCTCTTGCCCAGAAGGGTTTAATTAACAACCAGCAGAATTCTCCTCAGTTCTGCAAAATTTAAGAGCTGTCAGTTGCCATGAGATGGCTCCAAATATCCCATTTAATATCAGTGTTGTCCCACCTTGAAAACTTCCAGCTCCCAACTCCAGCTCTTCCATGATTCCATGATTAAATTCCATCTCTACAGGTCGCATTTGCTCTGGGTGCCACCAGGAAAGCACCAAATATCCCAAGAGTGCTGATAAATTGAGGGGTGGCCATTGGAATCAACTGATCAGATTTTTGGGAAGTGATGTCAACCCCTCCATACCTTGGTCCTCTAAATTGGGACCTAAAACTAGAGGAGGCTGAGGCTGTCTAGACAGATTTTAATCAAGAGCTCATTCTTTTCCCTCCTGCTATTTAGCATGGAAGTGCCATGGCTGGAATCATCTTCCAAATGCAGGAGAGACCTCATGGAATTGCAGGGAGGAGTCACCACCATATCATTATCCTGCCTGGATAAAAATATCCCACATATCCATGCAGGCTTCAGTGGCCAGAGGGGCAGCAGCCACCAGCTCAAAGGGATTTTAATTTGGGATAAGAATTCAGCTGGAATATTGTGGTTTTCAAATCTCTGTTGTGATTTGGGCTCCCATCTTCTGCTCTGGGGAATCATCTCAGAGTCCACAGGATGGGGTGGGACATTCCAGGTGAAGGAGGTGATGTGGTTTGGGGTGGGAATGAGCAGCAGCCATAAAACCACATGGAAAACACTGCCCAGAGAATCTGTGGCTGCCCCATCCCTGGAATTGTCCAAAGACACATTGGAGCAACCTGGGATAGTGGAAGGTGTCTCTGCCCAGAGGGTGGGACTGGATGAGTTTAAGGTTCCTCCCAACCCAAACCACTCCATGATCCCACAATTCCAGAGGTGGTTTTGGGGGCTGTTGTGTGCACGTCCATGCCCTGAGGTTGTTCCTGCTCCCTCCCAGTGCCAGAGGGAAGGAGGATGTCCAGCAGCTCCATTCCTGCTCCTCTTTCCAGCCAATGTCATCTTCCTTCTGCTCATGTTCAGCTCGGGAGCCTCAGACCATGAGCTCATTTGGCTTCTTGGAGCAGAGGCAGGAGCCAAAGAGAAAAAAGGAAAAAAAAAAAAGGAAAGAAAATACAGAGCAAACAAGCTCCCTGTTTTCCAGGGCTGGGGTGGCACCAGCTCCTTTTCCATGCAGTCCCTTTGGCATTGCAATCCTGTATTTTTTGGGATCACTCCCTGCTCCGAGTTTTCCATTTGTGGCTCGCCACGCTCAGGGTGCTTTTCATGCAGTCCTGGACCCCTCTGCAGGACACAAAACTCAGGAATGGGAATATTGCAGCTCTGGGAGGCCTCTCCTGCCTCCATTCTCCAGAGGGATCACATTGGGTGAGGTGGGAGAGCCTGGGAGTTTCCCCTAGCATCTCTTCCAGGATGTGTGTGAAGAAGCCATAAAAGCGCCTCTCCAGTCCTTCCACTGCTTTTTCCACCCACTTCATACCCAGGAGCTTCTTCCAAATTTTCCAACCCCCAAAAAGTCCTATGGGAAGGGAGAAGTTCCTGGGAAAATTATGCTGAAATAGCAAAGCCCAGAAAGAAACATTTTTTAATGATTTTTTTTGTGTGTGTGGTGAATTTTATTTAGCAAATATTGAATAAACCCAAAGCATTTCTATGGACATATTAAAAAATACTTTCACCTTTCAGCATCAATACAAACTCCAGCTTTTCATTCCAAATGAAACAGAGGAATGAAGGAATCTCCCAGGACAGGAAAACTTTACTCTTTTCTGCTCCTTCTCCCAAAACCTGCTGAACACCTTAACATAAAGTCAGTTTTCTGAGGAACTGATAAGGGAGGGCTTTGGCCTCGCTGCAGGCCATTAGAACATGAGAACTTGCCAGATTTGGAGCACACAGGATCTTTAATCCTCTCCTGGGACAGCTGTGCTAAAAAACAGGGCTGAAAAAAATAATTAATAATGATCCTGGTACCAAGGGAAGCTCCCAGTGGATTCCTGGACTCACCAGTGCCCTGCCAGAGTTCTCTCTCTCCTGGTTCTATGAGATGGGCAAAATATAAAATTAATGTGGGTGAGGGAGAGGAAAATGATGAGAAATTCCAAAAGCAGGGCTATTCTTGTACCCTGAGGAACACACATAAAAACACATTTCTTTCTCTCCTCAGACCAGGGCACTTTCCCTCCTGTTTGCAAACTTCTCCAATCTTCCCCCAGGAACTGAGCCTCGTGCCCAGAAGGGTTTCATTAACAACCAGCAGAATTCTCGTCAGTTCTGCAAAATTTGACAGCTGTCAGTTCCCAGCACTGGGAAAACATCAGGCTTCCCATGGCTCTTTGTTGTAGGATCATTGGAAGCTAATGGCCATCCATGAACTCCCAGAGTTGCAACATGACCCCTTTTATTTTATTTTTTTTTCCAGGATGGTTTAAGAAAAAGACAAAAAGAAAAAAAGAAGAAAGGCTTTTAGCAGAGACATTTCAACAATTCCTTTAATGGCTACAGAAACAGGACCAAAATCACACAGCAACTAGATGTAATTAGACTTTAGACTAAAAAATCCCCCACATGTTGAATGATTTTCATGGGGACTTTTGGGTACACTTGGCTGGCACAGTTCTTCGGAGTGTGTCCTTCAGGAGGGAGCAAATTCCTTCCCCTCCTGGCTGATGAGTTTTCCTCCTCCCTGAGGAACACCCATCCTCAATGCTGGCTTTGGCAGTGGTTGGAGCTGAGCAACCTGGGAGGAGAAGGCTGAAATGAATGAAAAAAATCAGAAAAAAAAATCAGGAAAAAATCTGAAAAAATATGGGTTTCATTTTTGATTTAAATTAAACACATTTTAGGTGTGCTAGTGGGACTGGTGGTAATTGGAAGCTCAAGGTAACAGAACTGGGAGGTTTTTGCCACCTTCATGTTCACACACCTGGCTGGGGCTAAGGCACCTGAAGGACATTGGAATTTTCCTAACCTAACCCTAAATCTAAACTTAACCCTAAACCCCACTCAACAGCTGAGTAAATGACACCAATAAAGGGTTGGGCTTGGCCTGTGGGACAGCTGAGGGCGACTGAGCAGAACAGAGCTAAAGATGCTCTGATTTATGTATTTGTTGGGCCTGCTCTGGGGTGGACCCTCTGTCTCCACTTTTCCTGTGGCTTGAACCAAGTGTCAGTCTGGGTATGGTGAAAAAAAAGCAACATTTCTCAATTGTAGCTGGGATTGCTGCTGGGAAAAGTGGCTCGTTTACTTCTGAGAGCTCAGCAGGAGCTGCAAGACCCCTGGGATATTCCAAATGGAAAACATGTCAGTGCTGCCTCCCAAAAGGAGGAAGAACAAACTGCCAAGGCTGAAAGCACAGGCTGTTTCACGGCACCCAGAAGGTTCCTGTGTGTGTGATTGATTCTCCTGCACAGGCATTTCTCCATGTTTTTGTGGCTTTTAAGTTAAGGGAGAAAAAAGAGCCCCGGCTCAGTGTTGTGGAAGGATTTTCAGTCAGCTTTGTGGGGCTGCCTGAGATCCCTCTCCTGAGGGGTAAAACCCTGTGGTCCATGTGCAGCAGCAAAAGGATGTCAAAACAACCACGGAGCCTCCTGAAGACTTTGGGAGAGCTTTGGATTCCTCCTTGTGAGCTTCCATCAAGCCCTTTATTCGAGCTCTGTGGGTGTGGATGTGTGTTCTTTTGGGGTCTGAGCCAGCTGAACTCAGTGGGAGTCCTTTGAAAGTCCTCTCCTCTGCCCTGAGCAGGCCGTGGACTGAGCTTGGACTGGGAATCCTCCTGGGGCAGGATTTACTTGGAGGAATATTCTGTGGAAGGAGCAGCTTTGCAGGGCCTGTTGATAGAAAGCCATTACTGAAGTCATAAATAAGCATTGGCACTGGCAGGGGTGAATGAAGTGAGGAGTGCATTTGGAGCAGGGGTCATCCAAAGCCAAAAGCCAGGCAGGAAAGGCTTTTAACTCCCAGAAAACGCTCACATGCTCTCAGTCCTCCCAGAAACTTTGATTTACATTGCCTGGGCAGGCTGCTTGCAGTGTGATGTGGCAGGGGGGAGCAGAGCTATGTAACCACTGCAGTGCTGGAGTTTTGGGGGTTTTTTTTTGCACAGAAAGGTGAATATTGAAGTGCTGGAGCAGTCAGGGAAGTCCCCACTTGAGTGTGGTGGCAGCACCTTGGGGACAGGGCCCTTGTCCTGTGCAGGGCCCTTCAGCTGCTCTCGCTGTTTGAGTGCTCTCCTGGCCTTCCCCTCACATCAGCCGTGCCAAAGCTTGAGTGGAACCAGCTGATAAAAGCTGGAAGGGTATCAAAGATGGGATTTGAGCACAGCAACTGAGGCCTCAGCTGCAGGCCAGAACCACCATCTGCTCAACGTGTCCCGGCCTGGTCCTGCTGCGGCGAGGCCGTGCACAGCATCCCTGAGCCCAAAGGAGCCCAAAATCCTGATTTTCACCTACTCTGGGAAAGATTCTGGGTTTTTATGGGTGTCAGAAACATTTCCCATGTTGCACAGTCTGTGGACATAGCAGAACGTGGTCAGGGCACCAGAGGGATCCATCTGCTCAACGTGTCTCGGCCTGGTCTTGCCGCGTCGAGGCCGTGCACAGCATCCCTGAGCCCAAAAGAGCCCAAAATCCTGATTTCCCCCTAATCTGGGGAAAGATTCTGGGTTTTTATGGGTGTCAGAAACAGAAGAAGGAGCTCCCATGTTGCACAGCTTGTGGAAGTAGCAGAACATGATCAGGGCACCAGAGGGATCTGTTTGTGGGGAGGAATTGGAGCTTGGATATCCAGCTTGGCTCAGGGAGGAGGACGAGAGGGCAAAAAAGCAGCTTGGAAGGGTTCCAAGGGTGTGAGCACAGAGAACTGAGGTGGAATATGTGGAATTAGACTTGCAGGTGTGACTGGAAACACAGGAAACATCAGGAAGGTGCAGCACAAAGTGAGCAAGATCAGCCTCTGGCCCTGTCTCATATTGTTGCCATGCAAAGCCAGAAAATAAAGATTTTTCATTTAGCTAACTGCTTCATTTATTTTGTTGAAGTGCCATTAAACATCACCACTTTTTTCCAGCTGGTTTTGGAACTTCCAGAACAATCGTACACGGTTTTTGTACACCAGCACCATGAATCGTGCAGTTTTAGGAGTAGAACTAAATACAGATATTAAACCAGAGGATATGGGAAAATTACTGGGTTTTCCACAATAAATTGGCAAGAAGGCATGATCTGTATGCTAAAAGATTTTAGTGTCCAACATGTGTGATTGTGGAATTTCATCTATTTTTCATCTTTGACTGCCCAAATCTCTGCTGGCGTAAAAAAGAACTCTCTGAGAACGGCTACACTTTATCTTAGCCCAGAGTTATTCCTTAAAAACCTCTGCATATTCTTACATCATGCCCTGGGAAGCTGTCACTAATTAGGGACAGATGAATCAATCCAGATAAAATTAAATCCTGGTTCAACTTTTGCCCCAGTTTCTCCTTTCCTGCCGCCCACAGGAGCCTGGAGTGCCTGACTTGTTCTCACGTCTTTGGTTGTGTTTGGTGACTGGAATTCTTTGGGAGCACAGGAATGAGATGCTTTTTGTCCTATCTAAAAGAAAAGCTGTGCTTGTTTCAGCAAAGAAACCTCAGACTCAACAAGCCTCAAGGGGAGGTGAATAGAAACCAAAGCTTTACTTTGCTTCAAAAAAAAAAATCAATTTGCATTAATCAAAAACCTCTTAAGAGATTTCCAACGTGGTTTTTCCAGACTCAAGTTGCTTTGGAGACAGAGATTCCCACTTGCTGGGTTGGAGTCTCTGCTGGCATCCATTTGAAGCGTCTAATCCAACAGATCTCCCACTGATATCCACCAAATCTCCCCTCTTGGAGGTTCCTCCATCAAACCAAATCACCTGCGGTCCAAGGAGCGTGTGCTTGTGGAATGACATCCAAGGGAAAGCTTGGCATGTCAGCAGAAGTACATTTAGAGCTGATTTATGTCGGGTGGAAAATCGCCTTTGCAGTGTTGGGATGGACACCAGCAGCTTTTCCCTCAGCCAGGCTGAACCCCCAGGCTTCCTGAAATTCATTTATCACCGTGCTCCCAATCTCCTTGGGAATGAGCTGAGGGGAATTCTGCATTCCACAAACTTTCCTCTCCCACTGCTGGGTTCAGGGAAGGCTCCAGTTACTTCCCTGACCAGGATTTGCTCCTGCACAAATCCCTCAATCAAATATCCACAGGAACATTCCCTTTGGGACAGAAAGTTGAGGAGTTCTCCTGAACAGCCACTACAGGTGACAGCCCCATGGCAAATCCCTTTTACAACCTGGTTTCCAACACCTTCATTTTTTAACAGGGAAAACTTGTTATTTTTCATAGAAAACATATGTAAATCTCATTTCTGTGCTGTTTATTTTTTGCTAAAACATTTCTTTTGCTGTGCCATCCCCTTGGGAGTGTTTGCAGGCTGGGACAGAGAGGTGAGAGAAGGGTTCAGGAGGAGAACTTTGCTCTGTGTCCTGATGTATATGTGAGCCAATGCTTGTGTGATTTTCACAATCAGGATGACTCAAACCATCAAAAGCTGGCATATTTCCTGCCCAAGCATCATCCCTGCCCCTGCTTAGTGTGATAACATCTTGGGATGTGATTCTGATCTTTTTTGGGGTCATTTTCCATTAAGATTTCCATCTGAGAAAGACATTAAACCCCCAATTTCCACCACTCCAGCCTCTGGGAAGAGGATTTATTGGTGAGATGTGCAGAGCCAGAGATGGTTTAGGGAGGTTTCTACCTCTCCTCTTTTTTGCTGTTTGGGTTCTGATTTTAGTGCTGGGCCTCTCCCTCCTCTCCAAACGGGCTCTGCTTTTTGTAGGGAAAGCAAGAAGGCTTCAGCCACCACGAGCTGCAGCCAAATCTCCAAACAAATCTATTTGAAGGTTCCTGGTCTGGGAGTGATTAATCCAAGGTGGAGGAGGGGAGAGAGAGAGAGAAAAAAAAAAGGAAAATCAAGATAAGAAAACCCTTTTTGCAGGGATATTGCAATTATTCTGGGTTTAATTTATGAACTCTCTGGCCTCTTTGCATCGTGTTCATCTCGGGTTTGTCTGCGGTGAACAACGTGCCTTTCAACAAGGCCAGGAGAAATTGAAGCTTGGGTCAGGCTGTCAGAAATGTTTTCATTCTTCTGATGGCCTCAAAGACCAGCAGAGAATACCCAATCCCCAGGCAGCCAAGAGGGAACAAGACACAATCTCCATGGGCCCAGGAAAACCAGGGATTAAACACCATCCTGGGGACAAGTCCAGCATGGGCTCTGGCTATGAATTAGATCAATTAAAGTGTTTGCAAAACACCCTCCACAAAATATCTTGGCTTCCTCCTTGGTGAGTCAAGTGAAGAGCACCAGGAGCATGCAGGAACGTGGCCACCGCAACGGGGGGGCCTTTAATTCATTCTGGGGATGCTTTTTTTGCATGGAATGCCTTCCATAAAAAGCAGAGCAGGGCTGGGATGAGCAGGCTCCATCCCTGCCGGAGCAGGGAACAACTTTTCCACATCTGGAAGGAAGGAATCCAAGCTCCAGGTTCCAACCCTGCAGGAGAGGCTCAGTACCTGAGCCTTCCCTCCCTCTGCTGACGCCAGGGATGTGGGAATCTGCACCAGGGATGAAGGAATTGGCACCAGGGATAAGGGAATCTGCACCAGGGATGAGGGAATTGGCACCAGAGTGCAGGAATCTGCACCAGGGATGAGGGAATCAGCACCAGGGATGAGGGAATCAGCGCTAGGCATGCAGGAATCAGCACCAGGGATGTGGGAATTGTGTCCCAGCCACTGCTAAAGCCATCAGAGGGGATGGTTCAGCACCAGGGCAGCTGTTCCAGCCTCCTGTCTCAGATGCTGCTCATGCACAGCTCAAATTTTCCATCCGTCCCTCCAAGCTCTGCTCGCTGTTTCGGGGTCTGACGCTCTGTCCCTGCTCCGAGCCCGATGTCAAACCTCTGTTTTACAGAATATTGAGAAAAGCTCCAGCCAGATTTTCTCCCTGGGTGATTTTCTGGGTTTGGAAGGATTTTGCTGCTGGGTGTTTTCTCACCAAGTCCTGGCATCCTGTGGTGATGCCATGGGCAGGAAGCAGATTGTTCCCAGCCAAGGACAGAGGACACAGAGATGATCACAAGTAGAGGCTGGAAGGTGGATTTTGTCAGGATCCTTGCAGAGACTTCTGAAGAGGGAGGCTTAGGGGCCATCCCTACCACCCAGGGAGAATCTGTATGGAATAGAAATAATTTCTTTTTCCTCCATCACTCTTAAAGCGCTGGCAGCCCTCGGGGTGGTCCAGAGAGATGGGAACACACAGGGTTAAAAGCAGCCCTGGCTCCACAAAAACTGATTGCAAAACCTCTTTTGGCTCCAGTGAAGCAATTTTCCCACCACCCTCACCAGTTCTGCCTTCCCAGAAAGGTGAAGGACACGCTGGGGAGTTGCAGTCAGAGCCGTGCAAGGAATGCAGATGCTTTATTAGGAATCTGTGCCAGTGCTCCTGCAGCAGCCTCAGTCCTCCTGCAGCCCTGCCCTGCAGCTTTGTTCTTGAGAATCCTCTGGGGAGCTCATTTAAAAAGCAGGAATGCTCACCAAAATTCTGTCTCCTGTGAGCTGGGAAGTGGAAGGAAAAAGCAGGAGAGACCTTTGAGAAAGGCAAAGATCCATCGAGTCAGGGCACAGGGATTGTTTGCTGCAGCAAAGCCAGGATCTTACCTCTGGATTTGCTGCTGGCTCTGCCCCAACTCTCTCCAGAGAGCTCCAGTTGTCCTATTTTTGGTTGAGGCTGCAGGCTCTCCCTGCAAACCTGGGCTCAATTATTTGGGTACAGCAGGCTGGAAGTTGACCTGCAGGTGCAAAGAAAAATGTTAATAAACCAATCGTGTCTCTCCAGCAGAGAAACAGAAACAAAACCTGAATCAGGCACCGTGTGCCTGCAAAAAATTTTGCAGAGCAGAGGTGTTTGCAGAAGCACTAGGAGTAATGGGAATGATTAAAAAATTAGAGTTGTCTTTGCTGAGACAACTTAGAAATAAATGCATAAATTAATGGGAGTTTGATGAGAAGGTTTTAATCATTTTTACAGACAGCTGTGCACAGACAGCAGCTCCTTTTCCTGACTGGGGAAAAAAACTGTGTTAATTCTGATGTCAAGATGCCACTGAAGGGGAATCAGGGTGTGAGGGGAAGGCTCTGGGAAGTGAACACCTTTATTCAGGATGAATAAGCTCCTTGGGGTAAGCAGATTTCTCTAATCCCCCTGTCTCATGGTGTAACTCCTCCGATGGTATCAGATCTTTGCTAGAACCAGCAATTTTTCCTACCAATTACCCACCAGTTCCAGCCCATCTCCCTCTGAAATAACAGGCAGGGCATTCACGTCAGATTCCAATCAGATGATAAGGGAATTTATCGCTGAGATGATCACTGCAGCCATGGTGATGAATGGCCTAGGAAGGATTTTAGGGCATTATTTCCCCGTGTTCCTTTTTGTGCCTGTGCCTGCAGGCCGGCTCCTCCACGGCTTTTCAGGGTTATTTCTGCACAAGGATGGACATTTTTCTCCAGATTTTATTCCTCCTCCAGCTCTCCTTGCTCAGAAAACAAGAGAAGGACAATTAAATCCATCACAGGGACGGTGCTTTTGATGGGGTTTGTTGTACTTGGCACCCTGTCAGCAGCAGGGCCTGCGATGAAAAAGGTGCACGTTTAAGGAGCTTTAATCATTGCTGAAGAGCTGTGTAGGGTGTTAAAAATGAGCTGCTCTGCTTCTGAAGCTGCTGAGGAGATGCAGTTTGAAGATGGGCTCCCTGCTGCTGCTCAGCTCCAAGACTTGGGTTGTTCTCTTTCCTAGAAATGAGTTCAGTGGTTTTATCTGAAGCTGTTTAATAGCAAAGGTGGATCAAAGGGGAAGATTCCCTGCTGCAGCCCAAGAAATTTGGCTGGTGGTAAAGCAGGTTATCATCTGAAAGGCTGGTCCAGCTCATGGTTCAGGTCAGGCTTTTTAATAACCCCAGGAGCCACTTTCCTTCACCCAGTCCAATTTAGACCAGTGACAGCAGCAAGAAGCAAAGCAGAGCCAGGGAAATCCCCAAATTGCTGCTTGTGCTGGAGAGGAAAAACAATCTGATGGCTTTTAGCAGCCCTGCAAAGCCTGAATACCTCAAGACAGCCCCAGCAGATCTTCCCAGACAGTTTTTCTCTCCAGCCAAACTCTTCAGTGTCCTTTTCTCATTAAGGATCATCTGTTGGATCACTCTGAGGGAGCAGTGGGATGTCCAGAGCTGTCACTGTCATCTCACACCAGCCACTGCCAGTGATGCTGTCATGCTCCAAGGGAAGAAAACAGAGCTGAGAATGCAGATTTATGGTTTATTTATACAGAAAAACCTGATATTTTAAAAATCTGGGGCAGTACCCTGATGGTGTCCTAACAAGGAAGGGCAGAGGGCACTTCCCAGGGTTTATAAGCAGATGGAAGTTTGAGCCCTGGCTGGTTTTCCCATTCCCAGAGATGCAGTCAGGGTTACCATGCCTTTATGTCGTTAGAACCTGGGTGGATTTTTGGGTTTGGCCAGAGAAAGACAATTTCCCAATGGAAGTGCTGAGCTCTGTGTTTGGTTCAGCTGCCTGAAACTCTGGATACTGAAATTTAGGGATCATCATTCTCCTCCAGCTGGGCCTCATCTCCAATATCTCACCCAGAGAAAAGTCCAAGGTGTTTAAAAGCAAGATCTTTTGCTAAATTTATAGAAATGCAGATGTCACTGTATCTAAAACTGACCAGGGAGCAAATGTTTGATCTGGGTTCAGCCTTTCCCCCACTTTATTGGAAGACAGTCACATTTGGGGCTCTGCAGTCTGGATCTAATACTCAGCACAGCATTAATAGATGTTGGAAAGGGTTGCTACAAGCTATTACTGAGGCAAAGTAAAAGAAATCAGATGTTTATGTACAATTATGCTTTTGTACAGAGCTGTGGCCAGGAGAGAGCAGAGACAGCAAAAAGGAAAAGTGCCTTTCTCCATTTGGAGATGGATGGATAAGGACAGGGAGAGAAGGCACCAGGGCTCAGGTTTCCCTCCCATCCCTCTGGCAGAGCAGTGCAGGGAATAAACAAACCCCAAATCTGCTGACTCTGCCTCAGGGAAGGCAAAAGGGGTTTTGCTGTGCTGCCTCTGCTGAGTTTCCAGTCAGGAGAGAAAGTGCAAGCCCAGCCCTCACCCTGCCCATGGTGACACCAATGTGCCACTGTGGTGACATCCATGGCACGGGCAGCAGCCCCTGCTCTGCTCCCTCTTGGCTGCAGCAGCAATAAATCAATTTTCAGACACTTTGCTCTACTTCTGCATCCACCCTCTGGCTCTGTAACCTCCCCTGCAGCCATGGAGATCTCCAGCAAAGCAGAGGAGCTTCATCTCCACCTCGATCCTGGGGCTGCAACATGTCCCTGTGCCCACCTGGAGCAGCTCCATCAAACACCTCATAGAGGTTTCCCAGGCACTTCTGGTGCTGAGCCAGATCCCATCAGGGTGCTGGCCATTCCCAGTGTCCCTCATGGCACCCAAATTTAGGGACAGAGCCATCTGTGTCCCTTGGGAGCAGGACTTCTGTGTCACTGGGCAGAAAGGGAGAAATGACCAGAAGAAGGGGACATCTCCAGAGCCTTGGGAGTCACTGCCATTAATGACAATGATGAGGAAGATGTTTCCCATCTCTCCACTTGTCCCCAGGCTGGGGACATCTCTCCACTTATCACGGGGGAGGAACAGGGTCGAGGTGCTGTAGGATGTGTCCGTGGGGTGTTTATGGAACTCTGCTGCTTCTCCCAAGCATCAGTCCCTGTCCCCAGCCTCCTACAGCTCCCTGGGGCTGCAGAAGAAGACAAGCCACCAGCAGAAAGAGACAAGCCACCAGCAGAAAGGGAGCATGTCTCCAGCAGAAAGGGACAAGCCACCAGCAGAAGGGGGCATGTCACCAGTAGAAGGGGACAAGCCACCAGCAGAAGGGGACATGTCTCCAGCAGAAAGGCACAAGCCACCAGCAGGAAGGGACATGTCTCCAGCAGCAAGGGACATTTCATGGCCTGCAGTTGCCCTCCCCACAGTCCCAGCTGTAAAAAACCCTGCCAGCATCCCCAGGCCAGTTCCCATCGCCAGCAGCCCGGCCATCCACGCAATCCGTGGGAGGATAAAGGCAGGCAGAGGGAGAAGGGGGAGAGATAAACAATTTCCTACACTGTTGTGGCTCAAGCCTGTCTTACAAGAAACACATGGTCCCTGACACAATATTTAGCTCTCCTGTAACATGGTCCATTTGGAGGCTGGTGGCTGTGTGGAGAGCTGTAGTAAAACATTCCTCACTGGTAACACACAGAGAGAGAGAGAAAAACCCAACCTCAGGAGGAATGATTGGGGTTAACTCCATAAAGGCTGGAGAAGGGGTAGCAGGGAGGTTCCTCTGCAGCAGGGATGTGCCTCAGCATCTCCTCAGGATGAGGAAAACCCAACTGCATTGGTTTGAGAGGCTTGTCCTGATGGGTGGTGGCCCCTTGGCTTTGCCCCATTAGACCCAGAGGAGAGGAGTTTTTGGGGCTGGAAGTTTTCCTTCACTGCGCTGTTCTCGGCTCAGAAAACAGTCCCGGGGAGGATCGCTGTGTTAGGCCAAAAAAAAAAAAAGCAGCCTTTTTTTATTATTATTTTTATTCAACTTTTGTGCTCATTAGCTCAGGAACTTACAGTTGGAGTTGTCACTGGGCTCCTCCTGCCAACATCTTGCAGGGCTTCACGGGAGTTACATCATTTGGCCTCGGAGGAGCAGCTAAGTGGAAACACATTTGGGTTCGCTCGTGTTGCTCCGGCTCCTTTTCCCTCTCCCCCTGGATTCCCAGGGCAGAGCAGGAGGTCAGGCAGCTCTCAGTGCCCACAGAGCACAGGGACCCTTTGGGATCCCATCCCTTGGGCATTGCACTCCTCAAAACCATCCCAAATCCTCCTGCAGTTGGGCCAGATCTGCTCCAGTCCTGGGTGAAGGCGTGAAAAGCCAAGTGTTTAACTCACCCTGCCTCATCCCATCTCCTTCCTTAGGTCTTCCCTCACATTTCTCCTGGAGCTGTGTCCTTCCCCTCCCTGTTTGCTCCAGGCCAGCGTGTCCCCTTGGCCAGCACTCTCTGTCCTTCCCACTCCTTCTCTTTCTGCTTTGCTTTGCCCAGACATTTTTATTGTGGGATTGAAAACGCTCCCAACACCAGCCCAGTCCTGGCATCACCAAGGGCAAATCAGATCCCACAGCAGGAAATTTGCTTGTGGTGTAGCCTGAAATTTTTCCTGACCATGGCAGAACTGTGTAGTGACAATTTTACCTAAATGGCTTCACTTGTTCCTCAATTCATCCATTAACAAAATTCCAAGTGTGGCTGACACCCAGCCTTGCCCACCAGAACTCTGCATGTTGTGTGGTGCTGGCGCTTTTCTAACCTCAAAGCCAAGGAGGGAGAGGATGATAAAGCAAAATGAAGATCCCAGTTGCAGGCTGGAGTGGATTTTTAATTAGTCGCAGCCTGTGGGCTGGCAGCCACTCGTGCTCTACTGTGCCCAGGGAAGGGGACTTGGGGACTTTGGAACTTCCCCCCCCAGTTTTGTGTGTCACTGCAATCCCAGCTGTTCCTCTCCCTCGTGCCCCAACGAGCTGCTGAGGAAGAGCTCATTATTTATAAAAATAAAGCCAAGAAGCTGTCCCAGCAGAGGCCACCCCAGCGAGCTCCCTGCCACCCAGGCCATCAGCTCTCAGAAAGGAGATGCTTTGGAGCAGCACAGCCAGCCCCTCTCCCTGCCTCTGCCTCACACCACGACACCCACAGCAGCCTTTCCTCTGGGCTGGGGCCTTGCTGATGGGTTTGAATTAAATTCATGGTCATGGTTCATTTTTTTTTTTAATTTTTCTGTCCGTTGATGTTTAGCCATGAGGATGCAATTCCTTGTGAGAGTGAGAGCCCTGAGCGTGTCCTGCTCCTGGGAGGGTTTGTCCTGCAGGATGTGGTGCAGGGCTGCCTGCACTGACTCACGGCCCTGGCAGCCCCAGAGAGCTGCTGGGGACAGGAGATCATCCTTTCATCCTTGGGAGGAGCAGCAGAATTCTGTGAACACCCCACGGTAACATCCTCCAGCACCTCGACCCCGTTCCTCCCCCCTGGCAGCCTGGGGACAAGCAGAGAGATGGGGAACATCTTCCTCGTGTTGTCATTATTGGCAGCCACTCCCAAAGCTCCTGCGACCCCCAGGAGCCCCCTGAGCATCCCCGGGCGCGGCTCCGCTGCTCCGGGAGCTGGGAAAAGGCAGCCGTGAGCACCACCTAGTGATGCTGGCGGCGGGCCCGGAGCTGTCCCCTCCGCAGGGACCCCAGCGGCCACAAAAACCCCGCAGGAACCGGGCAGGGCAGGGCTGGGCTCGGTTTGGTGCCAATGACATCATCCAGGTCCTGTGATGGGTTGGGTACCGCTCTGCTGGGTGCTGTGTGTGGCATTGCACCCTTGGTACCAGTCTGGGTGCTGTTCCTGGCATTGCACCCTTGGTACCAGTCTGGGTGCTGTTCCTGGCATTGCACCCTTGGTGCCAGTCTGGGTGCTGTTCCTGGCATTGCACCCTTGGTGCCAGCCTGGGTGCTGTTCCTGGCACTGCACCCTTGGTGCCAGTCTGGGTGCTGTTCCTGGCATTGCACCCTTGGTACCAGTCTGGGTGCTGTTCCTGGCATTGCACCCTTGGTGC
>JAWWMS010000054.1:3158987-3169651 GCA_035048045.1 Chlorospingus semifuscus
TGGATTGGAGGGTGACAGTGCCACCTCTCCAATGACACTGGACAAACCAACAGTCCATCAAATTTCTCTTCCTCCATAAAAGAATGCAAAACAATGAGTTATTCACAGAAAGTGTATGAGAAATTTTGTTACAAGATTGTAAACATCAGAAGCTTAGAAAATCTTAAAAAATCCAAGCAACAAGGCTGCAGGTTAGAGCCATGGGATCCTTAGGAAGTCTCCTCTCTAACATCACCTCTCTTCTAACAGAAGCCTTTGTTATAGATTTTTAGAAGTGACAGTGGGTTGAAAGGTGACAGTGCCACCTCTCCAATGACACTAGACAAACTAACAGTTTATCAAATTTCTTCTATAAAAGAATGCAAAACAGTAAGTTATTATTAGTTATTCAAAGTGCGTGAGTTATTCAATTCACAGTTATTCAATTCAGTGTGAGAAATTTTGTTACAAGAATGTAAGCATCAGAAGGCTTAGAAAGTCTTAGAAAATCTTAAAAAATCAGAGCAACAAGGCTGCAGGTTAGAGCCGTGGGATCCTCAGGAAATCTCCTCTCTAACATCACCTCTCTAACAGGAGCCTCTGGTGCAGGAACGTGGCTGGATGTGGGAAAGGAAGGAGGAGCCAGCTTTTTCTTGGATGTCAGGGAAAGGAAAAAAACCATCAGGAACCCAGTGCACTAAAAATAAAGCTAATAAGGGGAGCAGTTTCCTCTATAAACTGTGCAGACAGCGAGCAAACAGCTCTGCCTGAAGCTCCCCGTGGGTGTGGAGCCCTGAGCTCCCCTCTGCCCTCACGTCCCAGCACTTCCAGCCCTATCAGCATTTGCTATCAGCTCATCAGGCTCCTCCTCAGGCCACCGAAGTTCATTCACCAGCCCTGAGGCCTGTAAAGGGACCATGGAATCTCTGGCTTTATTTGTGGGTTTGCTGCTTCTGCCGTGAAAATGCTGGGAGGGAGGGAGGGAGGGATTGGGTTTGTTCTCTGCACAGCCCCACGTCTGTGACTGGAAAACAGATTTTAGTCTTATCAGCTGGGCAGGCTGCTCTGGGATATAGGAAGGACATCCTCTGATCCCAGACCTACAGGGAAGGGAAGGGAGATGTGACCTCCACACCTTCCAGCTCCCCTTCCCCATCCAACACCTCTTCAATTCCCAAATACATCACAGGCTGAGCTCAAGAATTCCTGAAACAAAGCCCCAACGAGAGGAAATGCTGCCAAGCTTGAAGGGTGGAAATTTGTGTGATTTCCAGCCAGGAGCAGCATCTTCAGTAGGACAAGATGGGGTCTTCTGCAACACCCCTGGCCTGAACATGTTCTGGAGTTCTGGTGCAGAAACCTCAGGACATTTGGATTTAGGGTTTTTTTTTCCCAGGCTGGAAAAGCAACACAACAATATCTCTCACCTCTCCTGTCACAAGAACTCATCTCACAGCCTGGAATAAACACAAGGCCCATGTGTGCTGTATTTACCTTCTGCTGCAGCCGTGGGTTGTGCCATCAGAAATGTTGACAAGGAATAAAGTTCACTCTTTCCTAAGTGGCCACAGGATGTTTCCACCCCAGCCACGGGAACATTTCTTTGGCTATTTACTGGGTGAGGCCTGGCACTTTCACAGGGATTGCAACACTGAAACCCGAGCAGGATGGAGGAGAAGGAGCCTGCAGAGCCTTGCTCCTGTGAGGAAGAGGAGCTCCCAGAGCCAGATCCATGGGAATTCATCACACACAGCCCCACAGCAGCTGCAGCCAACAGGAACCAGAGCTGGCTCTCCACACCCACTCCAAGCTGGGCTCATTCCACTGAAGGAGGGCTGGATTCATCAGCATCCTTCCTCTGGATTGTTCCCATGCAGAGCTGGGATGTTTCAGCTGAAATGGGGAAGATTTTCCTACCTTGGCTTTCCCAAAGAGCTGCCAAGACAGAGGCAAGCAGGGAAAATTCACCATAACCACAGGCAGCAAACTGGAATTAGAGACCAACCAAGTGTCCCCTGAGAGTTCTGCATTTCAGCCAAGCTCTGGAGTGGCAGAGCAGAATTCTGTGATTCCTGTGACTCCTTCCTCACCCAACAGGGTGGCTCTGGCTCCTCTGGCACAGGGAAGGCACTCTGGCAGAGCAGTGGTCATTGTGTCAATCCATTTCTCTGCCAAGTTTCCCCACCAGCCCTACAAACCCAGCTGCAGGGATGTAACACTCAGCATCCTCTGCCAGGCTGAGAAAACATCAGGTTATTCCTGTCTCAGCTTGGAAACAAGAAAACTGGTGGAAAACATGCTTTAAAAAATCAGGTTTGCTTCCCTTCCCAACAGCTCAGAGAGGGAGTTTTTAAATGATTCAGGATCTGAGGAGAGCTGCTGCCAGCCCATGCAGCACTGCTCCTCCAGAGCTGTGTGCTCCACTTGTTTTGCCTCCCAGGATGCCTGACTGAGGCTCTTAGCTGGATTTTAATGCTTCAATATTTCATGGGCAGCTGTTCTCAGCAGGCCACTCAATAAAACATTGAGCCACTGCTTGGAAGGTTATCTGAGGCCCTGGCAGAGGTGTCTGGAGCAGGAAGCTCCAGGGAGCTGCTCAGCAGGCTCAGGGCTGGAGGCACCAGGAAATTTGGGGTGTGATGGGGTTGGCAGCCCCTCTCCTGCTGTGGGGAGTGGGTCACAAACAGAGAACACAGGTCAGGAGTGCTCCAGCTCCAGCTTGAATCAGCTGCCTGCTGAAGAGAGAGGAAAACCTGGAGCTGCCATGGTGAGGTCGGGTTCCACTTCCCAAAAGGAAAAGGCAGAGCTTTGTCTGAATCCAGCCCTTTGCAGAAAGCCCTCAAGGATCCCCACAGAGAGGCTTCCCTGCTCATCCCCTCTCACAAGAAGCTCTAGAAATCCTCTTCAAATCCACACTTTAGATGTTCCAAAAGGCCCAGAGCCAGCTCTGGCAAAACCCATGGAGTGCCTTCCCCCAGAGGCTGCAGGAGCCATCCTGGAAGGGTGCAGGACCCAAAAGTGAATCTGGGGGAAATAAAAGGAACTTTACCAAAGACTTCAACATCCCTGGCTTACAAAGAGCTTCATGCCTCAAACTCATCCTCCCTGAGCTCTGCTCCTGGTTTCTTGCCCTCCACGAGCTTTGTGCAGCAGCAGGAGCCTGAATTCACTGAACAGGGGAAGACCCTTCCTACAACCAACTGCTTCCACCTTCCAAACGCTGCTCCTGCAGCCCCCCTGCTGCACAGGGAAATTTAAAATAAGCCCTGAGAGTTCTATTTTCATCTTGGTGGGTGGGAGAAGAAGTGAGATGTACTCTTCTCTCCTTTCTGGTTTTCATTATGATCAAACATTTCAGTTTGATGAAATTTCATGGGGGCCTGAACCCAGCTTGGTCTTTCACGCCTCAGTTTGGGAGGAAGGCAGAGTTTAAGTCCTTTGGTTTAAGCCACCCAGCACCCATCTCTGAGTTCCTCATGGATCAGAGATGAAGCTGGGCCATTTTTCAGCAGATTGGATCCAATTCACCAACACCATGGAAAGCTTTCAAAATCCTATTTAAAAGCCGAACTATCAGAGTCTATCAAGAATCAATTAAAGATTTTCAAGCTGCCAGGACCTAAATCTGAGGGTACAACCTGTGCCAGGGGACACTGAGCACTGCCCACGTGGGGACAGATGTCACTCACCTGCTCTGAGCAAGATGACCTGGTCATCCAGGGGCAGCTCGGAGAAGTGGGGGATCCTCTTGGCCCACTCCACCAGGGTGAAGAGCTGTTTGTCTGCTGCCTGGCAGATGTTTGTCACCGGGTCGTTGGGCTGCCAAAAAAATTAAAAAATAAATTTAAAAAGAGATGGAAAAGCTTGGAAAAGGCAGAGTGAGGGAAAGAGAGGCTGGAGGAGCAGCCTGCTGCCATCTCTGAGGTGAGTGTTATCACTCACAGGCAAAGGAAGTGATTTGGCTGCTCCACCACAAGGGCTGTAATTGTTTTTAGCAAGCCCCAACATGGGAATTGGGAGTGCAGAGACTCCATATCCATCACCCTGACTGATGAATCCTGGGGAAGGGCAGACTCCAGCATCTCCCAGCTCGATAAACCAGCACCAGAGGGGGCATTACAGGAAAAAAAAAAAAAAAGAGAAAACCCCTTTCCTTTGAAATATTACCTAGTAACAGAAACCATCTGCTCTCGAGGAGGACAGTCAGCCTAAACACACCAAATCCCTGTTTAAAGGAACTGCTCACAGCTCAAGTGGATTTGTGATTAGGAACTGGAAGAGCCTGTTTAACCCTGGGGAAGGCTGAGCTGGCTGATCCAAGTGAGTCTGGAGGGTTTACCTCTGTGGACAGGGATGTATGAGCCCTTCCCATCTCCCTCTGTAATCCCTGCTGATATCCAGCAGCTTGAATTGTACAATTACCTTCTCTCCATGGCCTTAAAAGAGCAGTTTCCAAACTGCAGGAGAAGTTTGGCTTGCAGGGGAAGGGTGTAAATTCAGAGGGAGAGCAGACAGGAGTGTCTGGGTAAGCTGTGGCACAGCCCCTGCCCAGGCTGGGCAGAGCAGAACCACATTGCCAAGTCACCCCTGTGCCCCTCAGAGCCCTGCCCAGTCCCTGGCAGCAAACCCAGAGATCTGTGCCTCAGTGGCCAACATCTCCCATTCTCCAGGCTTAAAATAGTCAGGATTTGGCACGCTCAGGGCACCTGCCCTGGAATTATTTCCACCTGTCATGTGCAGAGATGGATGGGCACAGGCTGGCACCGCACAGGGATGTGCCCTCCCTGTCCCACCCCCTCCAGCAGCTCCCCCAGGGCTGAAGGGCAGGGCAGTCTCACTCCCAGGGAGCTGAGGCTCTTCCCTGGGGAAGGAGAGGTGAGCAGGGACTGGGCTTTTCCTGGGATTTCCCCAGAAATGTGGTGAGGAGGAGCTCTGCTGGTTCAGGGTCTCACTGGAACCACTGGGAATGTTGATATTCAGAGGCAGGAAGGACAGAAGGGACACCACAGACCCTGAACATCCCTCAAGATATCCCAGTTTGCTCAGCCAGGTGGAGAATCCTGGCATCCAGGTGAGGTGGGATGGGGATCACGACTTATGCTTCAGCAGAACCCAACCCCTGCAGCAACAAGGGCCTGCAGAGCCCCACAGAAAGGGTAATTTAGGTAAATCAGATGTTTTTGCCAAAGCTGGCTCCTGGGCAGGTTGTCACCACGAACAGGAGCTCCTTGTGTCCCAGCCCTGGCTGTCCCCGACAGCACAAGCTGTCCCCAAGCCCTGGTGCTCCAAAGCCTCATCCTCGGCTTCAGTTCCACCTCAGATGGCAATTCCTGGAACCACCAGGGCCCTTCCTGGCAGAACCTGATCACTCGGGCATGAGAAGCAGCTAAAAGTGGCCAGAGGGCCCTGCCTGGCTCCAGGGCAGTGCTGGAAACGCTCCCTGGGCACGGAAAGCAAATCCCCTCCTGCAGTAAATAGCAGGGGCACCTGATCTTCCTGGAAAACTGCAGCCTGGAGGCATCTCCCACAAAATGGGGACTTGAAACCAGATTCAAAGGCCAATTAAGACCTAATGGGGAGGACAGCTCTCAGTTACAGGCTTTGCCTTTTGGCCAGGAGCCTGTCCCAGGCCGTGCTTGCAGAGCAGGAGCCCAAACTGCCAAGGAATGGGGCAGAGGCAAAGCCACCCCCTGGGACAGGGACAAGCCACAGACACAAGGACAAGGGGGAATGGATTTGAACTATGAGAGAGTGGGGTTAGAGCAGATATTGGGGAAAAACCCTTCCCTGTGAGGGTGGGGAGGTCCCGGCACAGAGCACCCAGATGGCTGCTCCATCCCTGGAAGAGCTCAAGGCCAGGCTGGATGGAGCTTGGAGCAACCTGGGATAGTGGAAGGTGCTTTTAAGATGATTTTAAGGTCCCTTCTAACCCATTCTATGTGGGAGACAAGGGTGCTAATCCCTAAATCACCCTGGCACAGCCAGCTGGAAATGTCCCTGCAGGTCACCAGCCTGAGTGCAGAGGCACAAATCAAAGCACCCAAGAGCAAACAGCTCGTGTTCTCCCTGTGCTTATCAGGGCCTCGATTTGTCTGCCTTTCCATCACCTGGGCTCTGGGGAACGGCAGCAGCTCCTCTGTCTTCCCTCTCCTCATCCCGTGGTGGCCTCGTCACCAGGAGCTGCTGATCTCATCCATCTGCTAAACCTGCTACAAATGTCACCTCGTGCTTGACAATAACAGGACATTTCAACAAGCCTCCTGCTTCTATTTAGATGCAACACACATCCTTGTTCACAGTAATGCCTGTTGAATTATGCAGGAACCGGCTTTCAATTTGAGGAGACGCCGTGCCAGACGAAGCCATTTATTTCAGCTCCCTCTCTGGGGTTTGTTTTCAAGTCAGCACCAGGCTGGCTCCAGCTCCCCTGAAGGATTTTTGATCCTGAGAGCAGTCGGAGCCTCTCTGAGCCCCTCACTAACTCCTCCAAATAAAGCCCTTTGCAGCCTCGTGGGGATGGGATCCTCCTCCTAAATGCAGGTCAGGGTTTGTGCCTGATCCTGAGGGGTTGTACCTGATTTTGGAGAGTTTCACTGAGGGATTGGCTCTGTCCATCCACAAAGCCTTGACTATCCAAGAGCCACCAAAGGAATGCTAGGAAAAGCTGTCTTTGTAAAAAAAATCATCCCAAAAATCCAATTACTTCCAGATCCCTCACATAATTCTGCTGGAATGGACCCTAAAGATGCTCTATTTCCAACCCCCTGCCACAGGAAGGGATTTCTGACTCAAACCCTCCAAGCCTGATATAAAGAGAGAGATAAAAGTATTGTTGTAACAGAAAATAACCACTGCAGAGTCCTTGCACTTGCTCAGAATAGCTGCATTTCATCAGCTCAGCCTCACAGCCACCCAGCAGGAATTGCACAGGGATGTTTCAGTGCATGAGCCTGCTCTCTTGGCTCAGCCAGCCCAAATGTTCAACCTCTGAGTCCCTGAAAGGACTTGGTGGCCACCAGGAGATGCTTCCCACTGCAGCCTCAGTTTTTCAGAGGAATTCCTCTATTCCCACTGCTTTCATGGGAAAAGGAACTATGGAGGAGTGGGGGCTGCCCCTAAACACTGCCTGGGCTGCAGAGGGTCTGCCCTAGAAATGGAATTTCAGAGGATGGTTTGGCTCTCACATTAGGAGGTTGCTGCTTTGCAGGGAGATTTCACCCTTTTGATAAGGGAAATCTCACAGGAAAGGGCCCAAAACATTTTCCCTCACTCTCCACAGAATCCCAGACTGGTTTGGGTTGGAAAGGACCTCACGACCATCTCATCCCAACCTCAAAACCATCTCATCCCAACACCTTCCACCAGCCCATGCTGCTCCTGTCACATTTCCCTGCCATTCCTCCCTTGTGCACACAATATCTTGGTACAGCCCAGCTGCTCCAAGCAGGCCCAGTTATAATGCAAGTTTCTAACTGGGAAAAGAACCTGAAAGCCAACTCATAAGCAAATTTCTCCAGGTTTTCTCTCCTCGGAGCCAGGCAGCTGCATAATTCTGCACCTGAGCAGTCACACCCTCATTCCCCAGCTCTCATCTCTCTGCACTTCAGCCACACAGGTTTATTGCCTCAATTGGACTCTGAGCTCTTCAGAGCAGAGTGTCCTCCTGCCTTTCAGCACTGAGGGCTGTTATTTACAATAAAACCTTCTCTGAGACCCCTTTTAATCACTCCTTACAGCACCTCTCACTTCCCTGTGGCTGTGGCACAGAAGATACCAAACGCTGGTGGCTGCTGGCTCTGCTCTGCTGCTGCTGAGCTGGCTGATAGAGCCCACAGCAGAGCAAAAAATTGCATTTTTGAGCTGGTTCTTTATAGGAGTGTGCCCTTTGTTGATGGAGTGACAAGAGCATTTTTTGTCCTCTCAAAAAAAAGAAAGAAGCCTTAAAGTTTCTTTCTTCGATTAGGTGAAAAAAGCTAACTTTAAGTCTAAAGCTACTTTATAAGCCTAAGGAACTTCAAACTTAAAAACTGCTAATTAGACAAAAGCTAAAAAGTCTCACTTAAGCAATTTCCTAAAAAAAAAGTGAACAAAGAAACCAATTACTTTTATAAAGTATTTTATCAAAAGCAAAGACTCCTTGCACTTAGCTCAGTTTTTTTTGTTATTTTGCCTTTCATCAAACCTTTTCATTTCTAACACTGCAACAGAAGCCATCTTGGTCATTTTTATGCTTCCAAAAGTAGCTAAGCTATCCTAAGTGTGTTATAAGCCTCTAAAAGCTTATGAAACCTAGCTCAAGGAAGTTCTATAACAGTTCTTTTCCACAGGGGACAACTCCTCTGTGCCCCTCTGTGCTGTCCTGATGGTCACTGTGGTGTCCCCAGGAGGGGCTGGGCAGAGGTGCTCACCGAGCTGGGGGTCAGGCCCATGTTTGCCTCGATGTAGGTCTCTGTCTTTGGCTCCACAGCCAGCTCAGCCTCCAGGATCTTCTCCACGGGCATGTCCTCGTTGGCGCTGCTCGTGGACTCCACCTCGTTCTCGTTGCGGTCCTTGCCCCGCTGCCGCTCCTCCTGCACGGCTGTGAGGGACACACAGGGACAGTGGCAGGGTCAGACTGTCACAGAGGATCACAGAATGATCAGGTTGGAAGAGATCTTCAAGATCATCGAGTCCAACCCAGCCCCAACACCTCAACTCAAGCCTGGCACCCAGTGCCACATCCAGGCTTGGTTAAACACACCCAGGGATGGTGACTCCAACACCTCCCTGGCAGACAATTCCAGAACTTCATCACTCTTTGTGTAAAAAACTTTTTCCTGATATCCAGCCTGTACTTCCCTTGGTGCAGCTTAGACTGTGTCCCCTGGTTCTGTCAGTTGTTCTGTAAGCTGTTCTTGTCACCACTGAGTCAGGAAGGGATAGGTGACACAGACTCCAGGTCAGAAGGCCAAAAGCCAAGAGGCCCCCAGATTATTGGAACCCCTTCTTTTATACACTACTCCCATACAGCTGGATCTGACTGGTCACTAAATCAACACATTCCACATGATTGCTTCATTAAGAAGACACCCTTTGGTAAAACATCTTATGAGGAAAACACCTTATCACAAACACCACCTGCAGATTGTTCACCATTCTTTCTCTCTGCCTCCCTAAAACTTCCCAGACCAATTCATGGGAAGCTTACCTGGCTTTCTCTCTCTTTGACCAGACTGTCATCTTCACAATGTGATGGCTGACTCTCACAATTAAAAGGCAAATATCATGTACATATGTTAGAGAAGTGTTATAGAGTTTAGATTTAGATTTATAGTTATGTTTTACCCCCCTTGTGCTGTTATCAGGGGTGGCCTGGGTTGGGGATATTTGAAAGGGTTGACTCATTACTATGACAGCATCTGACTCCCAATCATGACTTAAGGAAGTGATTTCCATCACTGGACAGTGAAGGAGGAGTCAGTGGACAGAATTTTGGAGGAGCTAAAGAGTTAAAGGGCAAAACCTCTATTGTGTGGATGAGCACATGGTGGGAAAAATCCTCTGCTCCTAGCACTGTAATATTTTATCTATTCAGTCTTGTGTTGTATTTTTTATAAGGTTTTAATAAACCTTTTAAATTTTTTGGAATTGAGTAGCATTTCTCACAGAGTCTCCCCTGGGCCCTGCAGGTGGCCATGAAACCCCAAAGCATCCTGCAGGATCACCCCTCTCTGTCAGTTCCCAGAGTGGGATATCCCAGGGAATGTGGGGTTTGGGGAAGGCAGGAGCAACCCCAGCCTGGGCAATCAGCTCTGTGTGTGCATGGAGAGGGATGGTCCTGCTTGGACAGGGAAAGGCCCCTCTCTGCAGAGGGACAGGTCCTGGAAAGAAAAAGGTCAAAGATAAAGCACCACAAAGGAAGCCACACCTCGAGTCACTGTGGGAGAGGGAAAGGGGTGGGTGAAGGAATAGAATCAGGGAATCCTAAAGAAAAGTCAGGTCAGTTTAAAGCAGAAATCCCAAATTCAGCCACCTCTGAGGCTGGCAGTGCTGGATTTCCCTGGAGGTTATGCCATGCCCCTCTGCAGCTCCCGTGGGACAGGAGCTCCATGCAAACCTCCATCCTGCCTTTGGCTCCAGACAGACAGGAGAGACCTGTCCCAAATCCTGTGGGGTGGGAATGATCTTGCCAGCAGCCTGTCACATGCTGATGAATTATATCTGAGCACCTCAGAGATGAGAAACACTCACTAGATGCTAATTACATTATTATTATTATTAATGACCTCCCTTGGAAACCTGCACACGCTTTTCCTACACCTGGAAGGCAGCTTTGTGCAGCAGCAGTGGGAACTCTCTCCTTCTCCATCACCTTGTCACAGACCCTAAATCCCACTTTTCCACAGCACATTTGAGCCCATTCTGCTTGAGAACAGCCCAAGCATCTCTAGGCACGAGACACAGCTCTCTGAACTCACCCAGCTCTTTGCTGAGGCACTCCAATAATGTCAAAACTCCAATAATGTCAAAAATTGCAATGGCAAAATTGCAGTTTATTGACAATTACCCCAGCACTCCCTCCCTGCTGCAGCTGAAGCAGGTTATGGGATGTTCAGGCAGAGCATAAAATAAAAATAAATAAAATAAAATAAAATAAAATAAAATAAAATAAAATAAAATAAAATAAAATAAAATAAAATAAAATA